>CM042861.1:2647713-2825115 GCA_023658055.1 Thaleichthys pacificus | reverse complement strand
TTTTACGTTTTTTAGGGTAATCCATATATTTAACATAAGAAACACACAGTTTTGGAGGACGCCTCACACCCCTACCCCTGCATAAAACAACAGTTTTATGCAGGGGTAGAGAATGAATCACAGACTAAGGCCTTGACTCAGGGTTCGAGTCTTGCCTGGACCATTTCCTGCTTTTCTCTCTTTATTACAACCTTTCCTGTCAATCTTTCACGGTTTGTATCAAATAAAAACACAAATCTGGTAAAAAATATTAATCTTTAAAACAGGAAATATTATCCAGTCTCCAGTAATATATTTTATGTTTTTATATTTCACCTAAATGCCCCAGTGAATGAATACAATAAACTGCAATAAAATAATATAAAACCACATTCAATCCTTTACACAAATCTATTTTGTACACTACCACAATCAGTGAAAAGCACAAATCAACATGGTACTTGTATTCAGGGACAATGTACAAACACACAGTTGTGTTTCAGGTTCACACTAGTTCTGTTCAAGTTGGAAATGCTTTGAAGAGCATAAACTCTTGCTTTCTCTCACTGCTTTACTCAGTGTGTTTAAGAGGACACTGCAAGTTGAACCCTTCTGTTCCTCACTCAAAACTTTCCTTATCTTATTTGTAAAGGAAAGAAAAAGGTGCAGTGGTCTAACTTTTGGAGAAGAAAAAAAAGTTGAGAAGGACAATTATGAGTGAAGAACAGAAGGGTCAAATTTCCAGTGGCGTCTTAAATATTAACCTTCTGTTCCTCACTCAAACATGTCCTTCTCAACTTCTTTTAAAAGGAAAGAAAAAGGTGCAGTGGTCTCTTATTCCAGAGATGTAGCTCTCCTGGTCTCCTCTTCTTTCTACTCACTTCTCTGGTTTGACCAGGATCTACCAAAAGGTATCTTGATTCACACATTTACATTACATTTAGTCATTTAGCAGACGCTCTTATCCAGAGCAACTTACAGTAAGTACAGGGACATTCCCCCGAGGCAAGTAGGGTGAAGTGCCTTGCCCAAGGACACAACTTCATTTTGCACAGCCAGGAATCAAACCAGCAACCTTATGATTACTAGCCCGAATCCCTAACCGCTCAGCCACAGAACTCCCTACACACGCTGTGGCTTTTGATTGATAGTTACCAGATCAGAGAGTACATGGATATAGTACTAGAATACATGGACAGAGTACTAGAATACATATATATAGTACTAGAATACATAGATGGAGTACTAGAATACATGGACAGAGTACTAGAATACATGGATATAGTACTAGAATCCATGGATATAGTACTAGAATACATAGACAGAGTACTAGAATACATGGATATAGTACTAGAATACATGGATATAGTACTAGAATACATGGATAGAGTTCTAGAATACATGGATAGAGTACTAGAATACATGGACAGAGTACTAGAATACATAGACAGAGTACTAGAATACATAGATATAGTACTAAAATACATGGATAGAGTTCTAGAATACATGGATAGAGTACTAGAATACATGAATAGAGTACTACAATACATGGATAGAGTTCTAGAGTACATGGATAGAGTTATAGAGTACATGGATAGAGGACATATTGTCAAAAGAGGTCCACCATGTTTACTTGTCTGTCTGTTTGGAGGGGACCTTATTTAAATGATGTAAACCATTCACATCCACACATCTATCTGTCATCTATGAATACACACACAGCAACTGTTTGATAAACATGATATGTAAATTCCATGGAGGGTTAGGTGAGCTTTATTTAGTAGCTTGTTACCCAAGAGCTGGGGTCCACACACACTTTCTCACAAACACACACACACTAACACACCATCGCGCCCACACTCAGACACCCACCCACACAAGCACTGACCCACACACACACAAACACACGCACTCACACATACAGAGGGTGTGCTCGGCTCACCTCAGTAATTCCATCTGCCCTGTTTACCCACGCTAATGGGAACTTCTTCATTTGCATATTGTTTTAAACACTCCCTCTGGAGGTGAGTTAATGAGCTCTTTCATTTGGCTTCTGACCAACCAGAGACTCCAGACTATGATTATGCAAATGAGGCTCTGCTCTGGTGAGTTTCACCTGAGGTCAGCAGTCTGAAGCCTCGCCCCCAGCTCCAGGTCCCGCCCCCAAGTCACAGTGCATGTGTAACTGTGTGTGTGGAACTATAATAATTATGTACTAATTTAGTAGATGCTGTCATCCAAAGCGACTTACAGTACAGGGGGGATTTGAATCATTTGAATATGTAACCTCTTTAAACTACAGTCAAATGCTTTAATGCTGAGCCATACCCATCCTAAATGTGTGTGTGTGTGCAACTGTGTGTGTATAACTGTGTATGTTTCCTCCACGATCTGTTATGAATAAAAATCTTCTGGTACCCTGATGCTCATTTGCATAAGGCAGACACCATTGGCTGACAGAGTGTGAGGTAAACGGCGACCTGCCGGCCGCGTGCCTCATCAGAGACGACGATCTCGTGGTTGACCTCAACACTGTAGTACGGGAGGGGGGTTATGCTTTAAATTCAGTGTCTTTATGAACTTTATTTTATTGTATCCACCCTGCTTTCTTGATACAATCAGAATACTCATTCCAATTGAATATAACCTTAATAAGTGGTTAAACATCATGACGTGTGGTGCGGCACCGCGCAGGCCTTATCAAGCTTCTTTGTTTAGTGTTAAGACGTGATATCACGAAGTCAATAATTCCCCCCCGTTAAGCTCCCGGGAGACTTTCTATTTTCCTGACGGATCAAATGAAGCGCCCTTATGTCCCACCGGGGTGCGCCTTATAAAGCCGCCAGCTGATCCTCCACTCCGCTCACAGACTGTCCCAACCCCCTCGTGGAGCACAGCAGAGGAGAGAGAGACAGGCAGCAAGAGCAAGAGTCAGGAGACAACGGATAAGAGCAAGGTCCACGTTTCTGGGATCTCAAAACAGTGTTTGGCCGAAATTGAAGGTAAAAGCCGCCTGGCGGTCAAACGGCACGTGAGGGGAGAGTGAGAGGTGCTTGCGCTATACTGGGGAGCTGTCCGGTGCTGGAGTTGCATTCCTGTTTAAGCGGAACGCTGCGAGAGCGGAACAGCTCAACATCCTCCCGGACTGTGCCGGCATTTGAGCATCCTGCGCGCCAGAGGAGCTACCGCTGCACCGCCCGTCTGTCGCCACGCATGAGGAGAGATACGGGAGCCCCGGTAGAAACATGCCTCGCTCCTTCCTCGTGAAGAAGGTGAAACTAGATGATTTCTCATCTGCCGATCTTGAGGGCCCCTATGTCCGGTCGCGAGCCGCCAACCTCAGCCTACGTTTTCACGAGAAAGGTAAACCCTGACCCACCTTAACCGTTACCGAAACAGGCTAAATGTGATGTTGAGGACCACAGCTCGTGACTGTCACGGCGGTTGGTTTCGTGCAGGCGGACGGGCTCCGGATAAAGCCGGCTGGTTGCTTTTTGCTCTGGAAGCTTGACAGAGCCCCGGGACATGGTCAGCTGGCAGACACGCGGCTCTTCTGTCCACTCAGCACGTTTCCCTGAGCGCACGCACAAGGTTAAACACACAGACAAGCGCGCTAGATGATAAAAAAAAATAATCATATCTGAGGTCTTTGATGTTATGTTGATTTTATTTATATTATTTGATATTTTACAATACGCCGCTTAACACACACACACACACACACACACACACAATGAGTAACACGAGAGAGGGGGAGATATAGTTCGTTTCCAGACATTACACACGCTCTATAAAACAGACAGCGCGCGCTCTCACTTGCATAACCAAGACTGTTTTGTCCGGAAGTGCGTTTATAGAATATTCATGGTTCCTCTCATCTCGGCCCGTGGAGTCGCACTGGAGTATTTGTTCTGCATCGACCTATTTAAGGCACGCTGCCTGGCGGGTGCAGCTCGCGCCTAGTGATCGCGGCTAAACGGGTTAGCAGCGTTGACGGGAACAAACGTAATACTTATCGCCGCACAGAGGAGAGAGAGGTTCACATCTTCTGCTACTGAGGATGATGATGGTGATAATGGTGATGATCGTGGTGGTGATGATAGTGAAGATGATGGTGATGGTTAATTTTATTTGAGAGCTCATTGAGAGCGTCCTGGGCACGAGAGGCAGCACCAAGTCAGTACACCCTTTATCTAGTAATATAGTGAAATAATAATCACCAGAGCATAATAAAATCATGAAAAAACAACTTTAAAAACAGTTACTACAGTTACTGCTTTGGTGACAATGATGATGATAGTGATGATGGTGATGATGATGATGGTGAAGATAATTATGATGATGATGGTGATGGTGGTGGTGATAGTGATGATAATGATGATAGTGATGATAATGTTGTTAATGAGAACAGCTCTTTACAATCAAATCTAACCCTATGTCTCTCCTACACCCCTCCCTCCCTCCCCTCCCCCTCTCGCCCTCTCCCCCCGCCTTTCTCAAACCCTATACCCCTTCCCCATCCCCCTCTCCATCTCTCCCCCTCCCCCTCTCCAGGCTACATCAGTGAGTACCTGCCCGAGTATGATGGAGAGAACGACCATGTCGTCACTGCAATCACCTCCCCCCTCTACGCCCGTCTCCACGGCGACTCCGAGCCCCCTGACAGCCCCGCCTCCGAGACCTCGTCCGGCACCGACCACGGCCACCGGTCATCCGTTACCGACAGCTACGGCCTGGACTCCTTCCTCATCAGGGACGGTCGCTCGCGGCAACGGCGGGCAGCCGCCGGCGCTCAGAGGCATACCTGCGGAGAATGTGGGCGGAGCTACGCCACGTCCTCCAACCTGAGCCGCCACAAGCAGACGCACCGCAGCGCCGACAGCCAGCTGGCCAAGCGATGCCCCACCTGTGGCAAGGTGTACGTCTCCATGCCCGCCCTCTCCATGCACCTGCTCACCCACGACCTCCAGCACAGGTGCCAGGTGTGCGGCAAAGCCTTCAGCCGGCCCTGGCTGCTGCAGGGCCACAGCAGGTCCCACACGGGGGAGAAGCCCTTCTGCTGCGCCCGCTGTGGCAAGACGTTCGCCGACCGCTCCAACCTGCGCGCCCACATGCAGACGCACTCGGCCCTCAAGATGTACAAGTGTAAGCGGTGCCACAAGACCTTCGCCCTCAAGTCCTACCTGACCAAGCACTACGAGTCGGCCTGTCTCAAGAGCTCCTTCTCTCCCCCCTCCTCCCCCTCCTCCCCCTCCTTCTCCCCACTCAGCTCCCTCGGTGACTGACCCAGTCTCCCTCTTCTCCTCTTTATCCTCCTGTTCACCTCTCCGCTTTCCTCCCCTCCTCCCTCCCTCTCTTCCTCCCTCCCTTCCCCCCCATCTTTCCCCTCTTCATGTCAGCAGCACTAAGAACCTCTGGGTAGCATGGACCAGGATGAATGATGATGCCCACCGTCTCACACTGCAGGTTCTAACCTGGAGGAACCCACCATCTCATACTGCAGGTTCTAACCTGGAGGAACCCACCATCTCATACTGCAGGTTCTAACCTGGAGGAACCCACCATCTCATACTGCAGGTTCTAACCTGGAGGAACCCACCATCTCATACTGCAGGTTCTAACCTGGAGGAACCAACCATCTCATACTGCAGGTTCTAACCTGGAGGAACCAACCATCTCATACTGCAGGTTCTAACCTAGAGGAACCAACCATCTCATACTTCAGGGACGAACCTAGTGGAACCTGGAGGCCCCCCACCATCTCATATTGCAGGTTCTAACCTGCAGGAACAAACGATCTCATACTGCAGGTTCTAACCTGCAGGAACCAGAGTTTGTCAGCCTCCCTGAGGACACTGAGAACACGTTAGTCACACCCGGCTCATTCATCACATGTTCACCTGAACATCACCCGGGCCGGGTAGAATCGCTTCTAACAACCACACTGCTCAGCATTGAGGTTAAACTATTTATTAATTTCCATTCATCAATGTATTTATTTTAGAAATTATTTTTTACGGTTTTGTAGAAAAAGTATTTGCACTTTGTTATTTTTCTTGCCTTTGTCAGAGTATGCCAAAGTATTTGCCCTTTTTTAAACTATATCTTCCTTTTTAGTTTGCTTTTATAAACCTACTGTATGCATGCAAATAAAAACCCACAGTAATAATGAAAACTATGCCAATTTTATGGAGTTATGGACTTTTACCAAGCTGTAGATAGCATCTCTACTTGTGCAACATTCCTGTCCCAGAAAAGTAGAGCAATGACGCATGGGGACACAGAAGTTCTACCTGTAACATTTGTAACATCATTTAATCCAGGGATCAATGCAGTGGAGCAGCATTTCTCTAATGTCAGGAAGAAGGGTTAGGGTTAGGAAGGGCCTAGAGTTAGGAAGGGTCTAGAGTTAGGAAGGGCCTAGAGTTAGGAAGGGCCTAGAGTTAGGAAGGGCCTAGAGTTAGGAAGGGTCTAGAGTTAGGAAGGGCCTAGAGTTAGGAAGGGCCTAGAGTTAGGAAGGGCCTAGAGTTAGGAAGGGCCTAGAGTTAGGAAGGGTCTAGAGTTAGGAAGGGTCTAGAGTTAGGAAGGGCCTAGAGTTAGGAAGGGTCTAGAGTTAGGAAGGGCCTAGAGTTAGGAAGGGCCTAGAGTTAGGAAGGGGTGGGGGGTGGGCTGCTAGGTTGAATATATCAACGTTGAGACAACGTCAATACAATGCAATGCAAAATATGCTAATGATTGTAAAAAAAACAAGTTGTCACACATTTCAATATAAGTATCTTTAATCCAGTGACATTTTACATTATGACAACCAGCTATATATCAATCCATTTAGAGGCCAAATTGAGGCAATCTTGCCATCCCCTGTAACACATTCAGTTATCCATAGCTGGGCCACTGTCACTGTCCATGAGCAATTTACTTCCACAAAACATGGCTCATGGGTAACCAGGGGACCAGTCTCCTCCTTCATATATTGCTCCTGGGGGAGAACATGGGTCTGCACTGTCTGCCTCGTTAAGATCTAGGAGCAAAACATCTGCTGCTGGACAGAACCATCTGACAGGGAGGTTCTAGAAGGTTCTAGGGTTCGGGCTGGGAGGTTCTAAAGTGCAGAAAAACGAGCTCCAAAGCCACTTACAGAATTCGATTTTTCCATGGCAAGCTTGCCCCAGTACAGGAAGGTGTTTCCTCAACCTCCCCAGGACATCACATGACCACATTGTAACCATGGGAATGTCCATCTTGAAGTACTTCCTGTGTTCAGGCAGCTCTAGAGTCAGGGAGGGTTAGAGTATCTGTACCTTTATCTCAGTGAAGACTCCTGTATGTAGAATCATTCTTTGGAATCTAATGTTTCTATGAACTGTTACTGTAAGAATCTTATTAATTAAATCTTCTTTCTGCAGGCAGTTTTTTTCTGCCCGTTATTTGAACACTGTAAAGCACAAGGTACCACTTCTAATTAAATACTTTAAAGAGCTATTCTGCTTACCTGTTTGTTTATGTGTATGTGGTGTGTGTGTGTATGTGTGTGAGTGTATGTATGTGTGTGTGACTATGTACGTGAATCTGTGTGTGTGTGTGTGTATATGTGTGTGTGTGTGTGTGTACTGACCCAGATTGTCTCATTTAAAGCAACAGCAGTTTGGCAGGCAGACCAGGATGTGCATAATTTAACAGCAGTTAAAAGGACTATGTCCTTCATCCCTACAGATCTTTCTACCGACTGTACAGACCTATCTATAGACATCTCTACCTACAGACCTCCCTATCTACAGACTTCTCTACCTGACAGACCGCTCAATATACAGACCTCTACATCTACGGCACATACCTCTCTAGCTATAGTACAGACTTTTCTATCTGCAGTGCAGAACTCTGTGTCTACCTGTAGACATCTCTACCTACAGATCTCTATACCCTACAGACTTCTCTGACTCCAGACCTCACTATCTACAGTACATACCTCTGTATCTACCTACATCTGTACCTACAGACATCCTTCTCCTCTCCTCTCCTCAGGAAAGGAGAGGAGGAGAGTAGAGAAGGGGAGAGGAGAGACACAGGAGAGGAGAAAAGAGAAAATGGAGGAGAGGAGAAGAGGGGATAGGAGGAGAGGGAGGGAGGAAGGTAGAGGAGGAATATCGACCTTTAACAGAGTCCCATGGAAGACACTCTGATAAATTGGAACCAACAGTTGACATCTGCATGCTTACGCATACACTCATTCTCAGAGACACACACTCTTACACACACCATTGCACATACTCCTCCATGCTGCCACAAAGCTGTTGAAAAATACATATACTAGGTCTCACTCTGCTTTACATCACGTCAACTGGTGCCTCTGGAGCTGGGACACACACACACCACACATCATCACACACACCACCAAACACCCCACGTACCATCAAACACACACGCATCCCACATACCATCAAACACACACCACACATCACAAACACATGCCATGCACCACGCACACACAAACCATCACACACACCTTCATACACACACATCACACACACACCCCACCCACCATAGACAGACCACACAGCATACAGACACACACACACACACACATCCACACCAGACACAGACACGCACATAGAGACACACATACCATTACACGCACAGTCGCACACCCGCCTCACCAGGGCAGCTTAGTGTTGAGGTCTCCAGTGCAGGGCCACCTGGGACCCAAACTGCTGACTGGCCACTGTGGAGAGCTGAATGAGGTGTGTGTGTATCAATAAGGACGTTGCTCTAATAAGCTTGCATAGTTGGTGATGCAGTGGCCTTGTCGTTGTGGGAAACCAAACAGATGTGTAATTTGGTAGTGCGCAGATGCATCTGTTCTGGAACATTCATCTGCTCTGTTCACACACACACACACACACACACACACACACACACACACACACACACACACACACACACACACACACACACACACACACACACTCCTGCAGTGGACACAGCTCTAAGTGGAAAGGTGCATCATCCAGTATGTTTATGTTCTTGGATGTGTTAGAGTGATGCAATTACCCGTGTGAGTGAGTGTATTTGTTGTGTGGGAGGGTGTGTGCGTACGTGTGAGTGTGTACGTTCGTGCGTGTGAGAGAGTGGATGTTTGTGTGTGAGTGTGTGTGTGTGAACACATGATTCTACCGAGGAAGGGAGAATCAATCTACCAGACTCCCTCTCCTTTCTCCCAAAAGCTGAGAAAGCAGGTGGTCTGTTAGTTACAGATACACATAACACACACTTGGCTTGTCCCTGGGCTTGGCTTGTTTGAAATAAGGTATATGTTAAAACCTGTATGTGTGTGTGTAAGCATGAGGGTGTGTGTGAGTGTGCGTGTGTGTGTGGGGGGGTTGTATGAGTGTGTTTACCTAAGTAGTTGCATGTGTTTGTGCATTATGTGTGGTGTTTCTCTACATGTGACAGGAGAGTGGGGTGAGTGGAGAGATGGAGAGAAGGACAGAGAGAGAAGGAAAGCGAGAGGGAAGATCGAAGGGAGGAGATCAATCTAAATGAATCTAAATGAATGGGTCCCGTCAGAGTGGGGAGCAGTTGCTAATAGGAACCCAACCAGGTGTGAAACAGCCTTTAGCTGGCCTGGGGGGGGCCGGGGGGGGGACTTGGGCTAATATGGGGGCCGGGGGGGGGCTGGGGGTGAGCCAGAGGTGGGGGGGGGGGGGTAATGATATTCCGACGTCTCGGCCTCTTGTTAGATATCCATTGAAACCAATTATGGACCCAAATTGAGTTTCACACATTGATGTTGAGATTCCCGTCAGAGAGCTGGGGTGGGGGGGTCCTCTGATTCTTCTCACCCTTTCTTCCTCCTCTCTTCCTCCTCTTTTCTCTCCCCTAATCTCCCTCTTTCCTCTCCTCGCCAAAGACATAATTGCTGTCAATAAACATGTGTTTATATCTGTTTGGTCTGTGGGTATCCGTGTGTGTGTGTGTGTGGAGTGTTTTCAGTTTGCTGGGGTCGGGTAGTCTGACAAGGTGGTGGGGTCGTGGGGGGGGGGGGAGGTCACTCCGTTGGAAACATTAAGCGACCCTCGGAACATGCTGTTATCCCTCTGGAGACCCGCTGTAACCACGGTTACAAACACACGCTCTCGCATAAACACCGGTGTCCTATGCATGAATTTTGCCGGTGCCCCTTGCATCGCAGCTAATAACACCATCAATCACTTGTTTATAGACTCACAAAGGAACTGCATAGCTTCATGGCTTTCAAATATTTTCGCACAAAATTTAAAACCAAAACATGAAGCATACATTGTGAAAAACGAAATAAGTGCCAAAGGGAAGAACCATAAGAGCATGTAGTCAAACAAGTTACAATTAAACAACATGAACCTCAAAAGGTGTACCTGTAGAAAAGGAATCAACAGTAAAATATTTCACAGCGAGTACAAGAATTTAAATCCGTTACAACTAACCAACAAGAGCAGCAAGTCTCTCAATAAGAGTCATTGTGATCCTGGAGGAAACTAGCATCAGGTCCAGCAAATCATTCCTAAGTACCGTTGTACTCCCAGCTCACTAAGTGGTCACTACATAAATGAATACTGTAATCCCTCGCCAGACCTGAATCATATTTCATATAAATCAGACATTAAACACATGATATCTTTATTCTCAAAGCAGTACAACAGAATCATGTCAGAACATACGTATGTATTCCATAACATTCAGCTTTGGCAAATGAAATTCCCCAAATCACCGAAATGTAGTGAATGAAGCATGAAGTGTAAAGTGATTCTGTTGGGACTAAATGAATGACAGTTTCAGACGTACATGGTTTTAACCCTTGTGCTGCCATCGGGTCACATGACCCAAAGGTTCATAACGAACCATCGTTGTGTTTACCCAATTTTACCCAATACAAAAA
Organism: Thaleichthys pacificus; assembly: GCA_023658055.1. Lineage (NCBI taxonomy): Eukaryota > Metazoa > Chordata > Actinopteri > Osmeriformes > Osmeridae > Thaleichthys > Thaleichthys pacificus. The sequence goes on along the minus strand of CM042861.1, from coordinate 2,814,224 downwards.
CAAATATATAGCATTTTCTTTTAACCTTCGCAATGTGGGGGGTCTGAGACAGCCCGACAGTTAAAAGAAAATTCCTCACTTTGTTTTTGTGCGCGGTAAAGTTGTCGCAATACGATGGTGGGTCACAATGACTGATGGGTCAGAATGACCCGAAGATAACACAAGGGTTAAGGAGACAGGTGAGATATGGCTGGTGCAGGAGGGGGGGGGGGGGTAACAGTGTAGGGTGGAGCACCACCCTGGTTACTGACGCCACGGCAGGGCAGATGGGATGTGCAGCTCCATCACTAAGGCCCATACAATAATCATCTCCATGCATTGCCAACGATGCGATACATTAAATGTACATATGAAGCAACTACTTGATGCGATAGGATTCCCCCCCTATTACAATGCAGTGCCGTTTGACACGACACGATTTCAACACAATGCGACTTAACTCAGTATGATGTGACGCAAAAGAATAAGATGCCATGCAATTCAAGATGGTACAGCATGATAGTTTGATTGTATTTCTTACAGCAAATTAAAAAATAGATAAATGCCCTTTTTTACCATTACATATTCGTTTCTCGAGTACTACAACTCAGTACTTTTTTTAAAATTAATTTTGTAGTTCTAAAAAACATTTGCCCCTTCCACAAACAGGCCTTTTCACAAGTCCTTTGTCCAAAGTGCAAAAAAAAGTCAAAATCTCTTATAAAACCAGGTCTGTCCCTCGCCTTAAGCCAGTCCTTCTTTAAAGCTAGGTCTCTAGTTACACCTCACTCAGTCAACAAATATTCAGGGTTAACTTAAGAAACATGGTACTTTGTGTCAGAGCTCCAGGCAGCAGACAGACGTGTTTGACTTTCGGCAGGTAGGCTGCCTCAGCAGGAAGCAGACAGCTGTGGTGCCGTTTCTGGATGAACAAGAGAAATGACCAGTGGAGAGTACTTGGGTTAGTCGTGCTGCCTGTGCACTTCATAGTGGCAAAGCATATTTAGTGTCCTGATCACTTTTCTAAATGAATGGCACAGGGCCTCCACTACTAATTGAATATAAATAAATACGATTAGAAATGATGCACCTACAGCTGCGGCCAAATTGTATTTGGTGCACACTTTTTAAATTTGGGCCAATCGCATTGCGGAACTTCAGTGCCTGTGCACCGATGCGAATCGGTGAATCTTCCCATCCCTAGAGCAGGGTATAAGACACAGGACTTTGCAGTACAAAGGGCCTCGACGTGTTATTTTGACGACGTGATCCCGACTTATTGTGATCCTGGAGCTGTGATGCTGTGAGAGGAGATGTGAGCTAGCAAGCTGCGTGTCTTGATTTACTGAGCACTGTGCCCAGACAGCTTCACATTAGCCTTCCCCACACCCTAGGATATGACGTTCGAGACTGAAATATAGATTGTTCTTTTATGCTGGACATAACCTGCCTGCCTGGCTGGTTATGATGCCCTGTGGCACTCTGTGTATCTACATCTTTCTCTACATAAAAGCTGCATAATGAAAGTTGTCCGGGTAAACAACATAATCTGTACTCCTTCACCCCTATTGACCTGACATTTCTTTCACCACATTTTTTTTTTAAAGAATCCCCTCCACACAAATATGGTTGTGTAGAGAACTCGTGTTGGTCTAGAACATCGTCCCAACGTTCCAGAACCTTCTGTTGGTTCTGTTGTAAATGGAGGACCTTCCTGACCTACCATAACTGTCAGTGAACAGTGACTACAGCTGCAGGCCTTATGAAGGCAGTCTGATTGGGCAGTGGGATCACAGCAGCGAGGGCTGTCCAATCAGAACCTGGCACCTGGTCCTTCGCCTGACCACAGCCAGTAGGTCCTCACCATGCCAATGGCCAGTAGGACATTATCATGCCCAAAACCACACTTCCTGGGCTTCATTGTCTCTCTACCCCTCCCTCCATACTTCCTTCTCTCTGTCGGGGGGGAGGGGCTGGCTCCAGGTCCATCTTCATCACAGCCGCATGATGAGGAAGACTTTACCTCCCAGGAAGAGAGGGGGAGAGGAGGAGAGGAGGCAAGGAAGAGAGGTGAGGAGGAGGAAAGGAGGCTTCATCAGAACAGCTGCATGAGGAAGTCAGGTGACCAGTTCAGGGCGGTATGGGCCACGGCCAAGGCTGCTGCCCCCAGGGTGGCAGAGATGCCCCACACTGCCATCCTCACCACCAGCTGGCTGCCCCCCGCCTCTGGCACTCTGGCCCCCTGCAGCCCCCCGCCCGGCCCCCCGCCCCCCCTCCCCCGCAGCACCCGGTCTGGTCTCTGGAGCTGCCGGCTCCTCTGGAACGCCTGGTAGGATCCGATGGTGATGCTGGGGGGGGGGGGGGGGGCATAAGGGTTAGGCCTTTAGGCAAGTCTCTTATGTTACAGGGTAACTGTCCGGTCTCTTTATACTGTTGCAGACCATTCTGTCATGTTATTACTGCACTGTCATATTATTTTTGCACTGTGCCTGGTAAATACAGGCCGTTCCTTGACTCTGACCACTGCAATACTGTTAGAACTACGCACCTCTGACGCTTGACCTTCTGCTGTACTTCCTGTATGCACCCTCGCTTTGTGAAAAAGTCTGCTCAATGAATGAATGATTTGAGCCCATGACCTCTAGACTTGCAGTCCAGATCTACCACTGAGCTCTAACTACGCCAACATGCAGAGTGTTTGTACAGAACAATACAGCAGTGACAACAAGGGGCAACCAACATTAATACCACACACACATGCTCTCTCTCTCTCTCTCTCTCTCTCTCTCTCTCTCTCTCTCTCACACACACACACACACACTCACCACCCCCTCCCTCTAAGCATCTGCTGGCCCGGAGGGAGAGGGGGAGGTGTTGTGAATATGTGCGTGCGTGCATGCGTGAGAGAGAGAGAGAGAGAGAGAGAGAGAGAGAGAGAGAGAGAGAGAGAGAGAGTGTGTGTGTGTGTATCCAGCTTTGTGCTTCTATCACCCATGCTGGGGGTCTGTTAACTGGCTAGCTGCCCCACACAAGGGGCCCACACAGCCTTTTACTGCATTGAACACGCACGCACGCACACACACACAAACACACACACACACAGAGAGAGAGAGTTTGGCTGCTGCATGTTGCCTACACCCCAGCCCCCCTGCTGGCCATCTGTAATATAAGATGGGATCAGGGTGGGTGGGGTCAGAGTTTGGTTAAGGTGAGTGGGGTTAAGGTTGGGGTTAGGGTGGGTGGGGTTAGGGTGGTGTATTTGGGATGGGGTTAAGTTGGGGGTTAGGGTGGGTGAGGTAAGGAGTGTGGGGTCATGGTGGGTGTGGCTAACTCATGCTCAGGTTCTCACCTGTTGCGAGACTGCAGCGCAGCGCGCTGGGCCAGTAAGGAGGGAGGGTATTGGTTGAAGAGGCTCTGAGCTCGTCCAATCAGGAGCTGGTAGGGCAGGTCCTGAGGGATCCGGGACAGGAGATGGTGCACCATCGCCATGTCACACTCTGACTCCAGCACCTCCTCCTGACGATGGAGCACAATCTGGAGGAGACGAGGAGGAGGGGATGAGGAGGAGGGGATGAGGAGGAGGGGAGGATGAGGGGATGAGGAGGAGGGGATGAGGAGGAGGGGAGGATGAGGGGATGAGGAGGAGGGGATGAGGAGGAAGGGAGGAGGGGAGGAGGGGATGAGGAGGAGGGGAGGAGGAGGGGATGAGGTGTCTGAGAGGAGGATGCTGGCCAAACTACATGCCATCTTGGACAGTGTCTCCCACCCACTCCATGACATGCTGGTCAAGCAAAGGAGCACCTTGAGCGGAAGACTCCTCCTCCCAAAAAGCACTACAGAGCGCCACAGGAAGTCATTCCTGCCTGTGGCCATCAAACTCTTTAACTCCTCCCTCAAAGGGTTATAAACCGGTTGACCCTCTTGGATATCTCCAAGAGTACTTCACACTTATTTTATTCATTTTATACTTGTACAACCTGGTACTTAATTTATTTTCTGACCTGTTTTATAGTGTATCGTATTTTATGTTTTGCTAGTATGTTCTCCTGTGTGCACTGACGTAAAGGCGAGCTGCTGTCACAAAGAGTTTCCCTTCGGGGATTAATAAAGTATTTCTGATTCTGATTCTGAGGAGGGGAGGAGGGGATGAGGAGGAGGGGATGAGGAAGAAGGGAGGAGGGGATGAGGACAGAGCTGCCAACTCTCACGGTTTCGTCGTGTGACACACGCATTTCAACCATTTCTCACGCTCTCACGCCACACATTGTATATCTCACGCTGAAAAGGCAACGCCAAACAAGTAGCCAAGCTAACGTTGTAAACAGTAACGGACGAGGCGCAGGTTAACTGGAGTGAAGCATCATTGACGCGCAAACAGCCGTGTAAACTCGCCCTGGGGGGGAGTGAAGCTCGCGAAAGCTCGCCCTGGGGGGGAGTGAAGCTCGCGAAAGCTCGCCCCGGGGGGGGGGCGAGCTATCGGGGGGGTTGCTACCAAATCTCACGCCAAGGTTTTTGGAAAAGTTGGCAGCCCTGTGAGGAGGAGGGGAGGAGGAGGAAGGGATGAGGAGGAGGGGATGAGGAGGAGGGGATGAGGAGAAAGGGAGGAGGAGGAGGGGAGGAGGAGGAGGGGATGAGGAGGAGGAGAGAGGAGAAGGTATGAAAAGATGAGAGGGAGAGGAGAAAGAGAGTGGAGGAGAGAGGAGAGGAGGAGGAGAGAGGAGAAAAGGAGGAGAGAGGCGGAGGATAGAAGTAGCGAGGAAGAGGGGAGAGAAGGAAGAGAGGCATTACCGTGGCAGCAAAGTAGATGGCCATGAGAGGGTGAGAGGCCAAGAAGAAGTCGTAGAGACGCAGCACGTGTCTGAACTCTGATAGGACGTGGCCGTACCATGTGATCAGCCAGCTCAGAGCGAAGATGGTGCCCACTTCAGCCCTGCAACACATCACCACCACCACCATCATCATCATAATCAATACCATCATCATCCTCATTATTCCCACCATCATCATCATCATCACTGTATGAAACAAAAAAATAACTAGTCTGTTTTGGCTGCTGGACAGTCTGAAGTCATGGACTAACTCAATTTGTATACTGTATTACAGGATGAACATTCATGTTGTACTGTCCTCTGCTGGTGGGACGAGGGATGACAGGACACTACAAAGCTACGGATGAAGATGCTGAGAGGAAATGGTCATGAAAGTTACAGCTCTGCCTGTGAGAGTGTGTGCGTGCGTGCGCGCGCGTGTGTGTTACCAGTACCGGGTCATGAAGGTGTGCAGCTCTGGGTTCACCTGCTCCAGGAGAGGCATCAGATAGTTGAGGATGTGTTTGGTGCTGTCCATGGTAGGATCCATGAAGTCCCTGGTGAGGACAAGAGAGGGGCGGCCAGGACAAGAGGTTAGTTATGTGAATATCTTAAGTGTGGATTCGTTGGGTGGATATTTTAGGTATGGGTTAGTTATGTCATTATCTTCCTTATGGGTTAGTTATGTGGATATCTTAGGTACGGGTTGGTCAAGTAGTAGGGTTAGGCGATATGACAAATACATGGGTGATCAGCGGTGGGCTGAATGGGGTGGTTATGTCCTTCAGCTCAGATGCTGTTGTTCTCTGTGAGCCAATAGGAGACTCCGGTATTACCGGAGGTGGTGATTGGACAGTGTCTCCACCATGGGTATGGCCATCCGCTCGCCGACCACCAGTAGGAAGGTGACGGCGATGTCGTGGAAGCCCTGGTAGTAGTGGAGCGGCGGGTTCCTGAGGAGAACGTCCAGGATGATGTCCACCAGCTGCTCCTGGAGAACCGCACGCTCCTCAGCGCGCATGCCTGCAGAACACAGGGGGACGTGTGAAGAACAACGTAGAAAACCATCGGAAATGGGAAGGAAAACCTAGGGTGAGAACACAGCACGTGACCCCTGACCTTTGGGGAAGCGTCTGAGCGAGCGGCGCACGTCCATCACAACCTGGTTGTAGTCCTTATGGTTCTGCCTCACCTCCCGGCCTGCACAACAACAACAACAACAAACATGTTACAGTCCTTGATTCCACATCACCTCCCAGCCTGCATAACAACATGACACATTACCACAGGGTTAGGTGATAGTAGGGGTTATCACTTATCATGTGTGTGAACGTGTGTGTGTGCCTGTATGTATGTGAGTGTGTGCGCGGGTGTGTGATTATATGAGTTTGGGGGTGTGTGTATGTGTCAGTGTATGAGAGTGAGCTTGTGTGCGTGTTGGTATCTGTGTGTGTGAGAGTGTTAGTGTGTGAGTGTGTGTGTGTGTCTCACCAGGTTTGGGGGGCAGGCTGTAGATATTGACATTGAGCAGCTTGGGCCACACTTTCCTCCTGATATCATCGTTTAGGAGACCTCCCTCAGAGGTGGCAGCAGTCCTCAGGGTCTCAATGTCCACCGGGTCGCTGTCCAGAGCCTGCTGGATCTCACACAGCTTCTGTCTCCTCCACGACTCCGGCTCTGCAAACACATCAATCATCTGCGTCTAGAACCCACAATTCCTTCTAGAACACTTAACTCCTCAGCAACTAAAACGCAGAACCCCTTCTAGAACACAACCCCTTCCAAAACCCTCAGCTCCTAGATCACACAACCCCTAGGCTAGAGCATAGTGACATCTCAATTTCTTGAAGATTTCATCATGGCCCTAACTTAACCCTAACTTATTCAATGCAATTCACCATCCCGAAGAAAATCAAAGCGTCTGGGTAACACCGCGTGCAGTTACAAACTACAGCACACTATCTGCTGGAACACAACATCTGCTCCTAAGAGACAGAGCCTCCGCAGGTTTGACACAGACTCAACTCCGATCCACGTAGCAGCTGTCTGTCCACCAGAATAGATACCCTTTCTAACCGGCTATCTTTATCTTATCAAACCAGCTGTTTTATGTAACAAACTGTCCACACTGACTGACAGGCGGGTAGAGTTTACGTGTATCCGGATTTATTCTAAACACTTCCGCGTTGGGATGACTACCTCCGTGTCTTGAAGCGTGTCCATTCACCCGGCCATCTGCGCTCGACTTGTGTTTTTTTAACTTCCTCATGTCCCGTTACACCGACAACATTACCGACACCGATCTCTTGCTACTGCATCATACATTTACGTTGACGGTGGAAACATCCGTTTACGTGGTGGTCAACATTATGTTCCGCCTGTCACTGGAAGCGGCCGGCTGATTTGTCTTCTTCTGTGGAGTTGTAGCAACATATGGTAGACAACAAACAGTTGCGATGCTACAGCGCCCCCTATCGTGCCGGAGCACACTCCCACCTGTTAAAAGGCAACTTAACGAACTTTAAAACGGGACAGCAAACATAAGTATTGTGTCAGATATTATGGTATTAGTTCATTCGCTTGGGCATTAGTGCAGAGGAACGTTTAAAGGGGGATACAAACCGAGAAGCTTAGGTTTCGGAACGTGTACCAAACATCGATTATCAACCGCCAAAGAAGAAGAAGACCATCACTACATTTCCCATGGTTCCTTACGGCAACGTGCCAACACATTGTGCGTCATGCCATGCAAGGAAGTTCTGAATGACAGAAGGGACATGGCCAAATTCCAGCAACCGTTCATGACCCTTGTCTGAAAGACCATAACACCATGTCTCACTGACAGGTAAGTATCGTGGGCTGTGTAGCTGCATGTCAATGTTTTGAAGATGGCGTTCTTGAAGTGTCAAATCATAAAAGTTATTTACAAGCTTGTCTTGTCCACTAAAGTAACTAGCGTTAGCAAGCTAGCTTTATGTTCCATGCTTTCTGCATGGCACTAGGTAGGTAGGACAACTACTAGGTAGGTCAAATAAAGTGATGGAAATTTTAAAACTGCGTGTAGTGTAGCTACTCCGCTAACGGTACTTGGTATTAGCTTCTTAAATAGCTACTTAGCCTTGCAGAGGTTTGATCAAACGTGGGCTCAAAGCTAGCCGATTTAGCCTGTAGATGCAGCCACAGATAGTTTAGACAGGAAGTTTTCTGTGCTTTACAGATGTTTGTGATGTTTGGTTCTGACCAGATAGTGGACTAGGCAGCGGTGGACAAGAAACGAAACATGCAGCGGCTCGTTAATCGAGGTGTGTGGCGGCAGGTGTCCGTCCTGCGGTCTGTGCTTTCGGGCTCGGCTGCCCGTCAGTCTCCTACCGTCGCGCCGCAAACTGGATCCCACCTTGCGCTTAGCGAACCTCGCTGGGTGAGGATATCCGCGGCTGCATGGAGTTCGCCGTCGGCGGGGCCCCAGAAGACGGCCCCAGAAGACGGGCGGGCGGCCGTCCAAAGCCCCGAAGAGGCGGACCCCTTGCAGGACCACTCGGTGGGCTTAGTGCAGCGGTTCAAGAGAACACTGAAGCAGTACGGGAAGGTTATGGTGCCGGTGCACCTGCTAACGTCATCAGTGTGGATCGGAACATTCTACTATGCAGCAATGAAGTAAGGTCGCACACACACCAGGGGCGTATGTTTGTTTTCAAATGTGGGTGGGACAGCTTTTTTAGCAACTGAGGATGCGGCCATTAAATATACTTTTCTTAATAAAAAGTAGGGGGGACAGATTTGCCGTTTTCAAAAGGTGGGTGGGACATGTCCCATGTATAATGAAACATATGACCCTGAAACACACACACACACACACTTTTTGGCAAGGCGTGGATCAAAGCCCTCTATTAATGGAGATTCTCTGAAGTCCTAATCTGTTGTTTGGATCCTAGATTTTCTCTCAGTCACACCTGCTGGCCTACATAGCTGTCTGGTTGCTACATGGATTAGTGACATCCTCACCCTCCCACTTCCTCTGCTTCCTCACCCTCTCGTCACCCACCCCTTGGCCCCTTCTACCTCCTCACCCTCTCACCTCCTCATCCCCTCACCCTCTTACCTCCCTTACTATTTCACCTCATCATCCTCTCACCTGGTCAACTTCTCCCCATCTCAACCTCCTCATCTCACTCTCTCACCTCCACCCTTCTCACCCTCTCACCTCCACCCTCCCACCTCCTCATCCTCTCACCTCCTTATCTCCTCACCCTCACGTCATCACCCTCTCACACTGTGCATATGTGTCCAGGGGTGTGAACGTGGTTCCCTACCTTGAGTACATTGGGTTTCCTGAGAGGCTGGTGAAGCTTCTGGAAAACTCCCAGAGTGGCTGTGCCCTGACGGCTTACGCCATGTACAAGGTGAGCTTACTGACTGGTTCTAGAGTATTCTAGTGGGTTATAGCTCAGGGCTCAAGCTCAAGGGCCCCTCGTTGTCCCGTGGCCAGTGAAAACATTGGGAAGAATGTAAATACATTTTGGTATGAGAGTTTGGGGGAGGGAATCAAACTGCTGAAGTTCGAAGGAACGGCTATGAAAATGAAACTGACTGCAGGTTTTGCGAAGCACACACATTTCTTATTAAACCTGCTTGAGGACATGTACACAAACACACACACACACACACACACACATATTACTAAGTAATGTTATCTCCAGTGTGTACCCAGCTAGACCTGTGAAAGTCTTCCTTAGCCTCAGGTTATTTTCTTCTATGCTGGTTCGTATCATAGATGTATAGAAACGGTTCGTATTGTAAGGTGCTGGTTAGCTTTGGGAGTCTAGCTTTGTCATATGTCCTATTAGCATATCATGTATATTCTACAAACCACATTTTTTTAACTCACGTTGGCCCACTGCACTTTAGTACTTTAGGCAAATATATGCATAAGATTAAAAATGTTGGATTGTCAACATGCCTTTTGGGATGACTTGGGTTATATTTCGGGACAGTTCTGGTAGGCTGGTGAAAAAAGGTAGTGAAGAGCCCTGCTAGCTGGTAATAGTTGGTTCCAGCGGGTTCTAGCAAGTTCCAACTGATAGTTCTTTTCTAACCCAATCCACTGTCTCCAGATCGCCACGCCAGCGCGCTACACCGTCACACTGGGAGGGACGTCCTTGTCAGTCAAGTACCTGCGCCAGCACGGCTACCTATCCACCCCCCCCCCTGTGAAGGAGTACATACAGGACAAGATGGAGGAGACCAAAGAGAGACTACAGGACAAGATGGAGGAGACCAAGGAGAGACTTCATGACAAGATGGAGGAGACCAAGGATAAGTTCACTGGCAAACTGCTGGAGACCAAGGATAGACTTCATGACAAGATGGAGGAAACCAAGGATAGAATACATGACAAGATGGAGGAAACCAAGGATAGAATACATGACAAGATGGAGGAGACCAAGGACTCCTTCAGGAAAAAACAGGAGTAGAGGAGATATGCGGAATACGACCCCGAGACAGGAGCTGGATCAGAACACAGACATTGTTGCTAGGAAACGCTCCACCCTACTCCCCTGACTCCTCCCATCTCACCTGTTGGCATGGAAACATGGAAGCTGAACAAATGACTGATGCATAAATGGAGTGTTACTTCACTCTGTTAGGATCAAGGTTAGGGGTCAGGGTTAGTCCTGTTGTGGTCCACATGTTGCTATCGTCACTGCAGAAGTCTCATTGTATCTGTGGAAGCTCATGTTATCAAGGATAGCAACTGTGTGTTTGTAAGGAGTTTTTTCTTCGCCAATGCTGTCTTCACAGTCGCCTTGCAACTTGTCTCTAACAAACACACACTCTCTCACACACACCCTGACCCCTAACACGCGCACACCAACACACAATCACACACACTCGCACACAACGACACCTGCTGCTTCCGTCCTTCCTCTAATCCAGAGGCTGGTCACCGGGTGACAGTTCCTTGGTAACTGTAACCATGGAAATGTGTTGATTGATGAGCCCTCCTATATCTCTGAAATAAAGGCAAAATAACTGAGACAGTCTCCATGGTGATCTTCTGATACTGTTGTTCCTTAGGCTGTCACCAGAGGGAGATGGTGGATGGGGGAGGAAGAGGAGAATACTGGAAGAGAAACAGGAGAGGAAGTGGGGAGGACGAGGAGAGGGGAGAACTTAGCAAGCGCAGGGATAAAAAAGGGAAATAAGCCAGTCAGATACTGCCCTTGGGCTACATTACCAGCTGTATGTGTGTCTGTGTGTCCACCTCATCTACCGGAGTCACATGGGGAGTTCACATGTGCGGAGGCAAGTTGCAATGTATTGACAATGAAAATGGGGATTATGAGGAGCTGTGAGAAGCGGTGCAGTCAGACCATCAGATTTAGGAGAGGCCGTTTAGGGCAGATTGACAAAACACACAAGCACATACACTTGGAAAATCTGTAGGTCCACACCACTGAAACACTTAAACCCGCACACACCTCTGAAACACTAATACACAGTCATTACTTCACAGCTCAAAACGCTTCGACACTCGACACTTGTGATTTGTGCATTAATTGTAACTTTGAATCTTTTTTTACAACCTGCCACCAACCCTTAATTATTACTGCAAACCCTGACAACGTTGTCGATATTTGCACGTCCTGCGCTGTCTCGAAGGAATACAGGTCCACCGAACCTCTAGGTATTGTGACTGCCGTAGGGCCCATGCAAGAACTGTTCTTCCTGTCACAAATCTTGTAGGCGAAGCGGAGGCTGGGAGGAGAGAGAGTGTACAGGTTTACTGGAGTCCTTATGTCAGCACCTACTTGTTATTCTGTGACGGTTTGAGGGCCAAAGACGGCAAGTACTACAACCGTCATCGCACTTACAACTAACAAGAACACCAGGTGGCCCAAGCTACGAGTTGACAGCGGAAGAGATTCATATATGTTTGGATCTTGGGTTTAGTCGGCGAGGCTTTGCCTCTCTTTTTCGTATCGATTGCCGTACTTTGTTTCACCATCGACCACGTCTGTGTGTCCCATCACGTCAATAAACCCAACTCTAATGAGAACCTAATATAAAGCATCAGACAACTTTCGCTATGTGTGTGTACCACAGGCAATCAAAGTGGGAAGTCAGGCCACACACAAAGAATTTGACCAATCTTGAGTAATTTGGAAATGAGTCACATCGACTTCTGCACAATCCTTCGATTCCCGGGGTCGGCAGCCAACCACTGTGCACCCTCAATCAGACATATGGAGCAGTACTTAGCTCGTCTCAACTTCGTGAGCTGTAGTTTATAGCAATTTGATGATAAGCCTGAAAACGATCGTGCTTGGCAGTCATGGCCTACTCAAAAGCTGGGCTTCAGAAAGGAAATGGAATTGATCAAGTCAGTGGTCAGTGCACGTCGAACATCCAGTCATAGCACTCCAAAAGGGCCTGGGAACGTCTCCAGGATTGCTATGCGGCACCTGAAATACTAAAAAACTCTTCCAACGACTTGAAGATTTCCCAGAGGTTTCCGGAAAGGAACACTCAAAGCTGAGGGAACTAGATGTCCAATGCATAGCCAGCCACGTCGCCTCGAGCGATGCTGAGCTTTCAGAGCCAAATATCTGGAGGACGGAAAGGCCTTTCTCAAACACAAAAGGGACTCAATATTGTAGCTCAACCACTCACTGAGCTAAGGATAGTGCAACTGAAGTTAAGTGTACAGAGTGCACCGTTGGGGCATATGTGCACTTATCACAACTCTGCTCTGCATCCCAGGGCCCTTCACCTCAAGCCAGGGCTCCCACAACTTCACCACACGACGGCAGGGAAAGGGGAAGAAAGCTATGACCTTGAAGCTGTCGACAACTGGAGCTGCACTGTAGTTTGTGGCACAAGACAAGACAAATCAGCCCATCCTGTTCTAAGATTTGCCTGGTGAACCGGACAAAGCTATTACGTAAGGCCTCTGGCCTGGACGACCAAAGCAACCGGTCGTCATCAAGGTACATAGATACGTACTTTATTGATCTGAATTTAGGCATCCAGTAGCTGATATGACACCTACACAAAAACACAAATACACACCAGTTTCTAGTTTGTTCAAGCTGTTCAACGTCAAGGGTGAACCATATTCATACCGTCTGAGAACGTGTCCTGGTACAACGTAAACATCCGTCCAAAAAGCTGAAGACTTTGTGGTTGAGTCACTCAACGGAAAGGTCACAACCCTTCTCCCGTTACTCATCGCGTGCAACGTTATACCTGTGGGAGTCAGGTGGCTGAGCGGTTAGGGAATTGGGCTAGTAATCCGAAGGTTTCTGGTTCGATTCCCGGACATGCCAAATGACGTTGTGTCCTTGGGCAAGGCACTTCACCCTACTTGCCTCGGGGGAATGTCCCTGTACTTACTGTAAGTTGCTCTGGATAAGCAGCGTCTGCTAAATGACTAAATGGAATGTAAATGTAAATACCTAACAGTCAGTCCAAAACGCCAACTGCCGAATACGGGACTACACAATCCACGTCTTGTCAAGTTAGCAGAGCACCTCTCAGAGGTTGAGCCTACTGCTGACATCCTTGTGCTGCTCTGCAGAGACACATCACAAGGTACGGGAACAAGGCAACGACCCTCTCAACACCCCCTTTGCCCAAAGCCTAGACCAATGCTGGGCGTCAGTTGGAGAAGTCTGCTTGGGAGATGCGCACAAGCCGACAGTCAACACCTTTAGAGCCACTGTGCTCGACAATGGCCGGCCCTCAGTCCTCCGACCCTGCACAGGCTTAACCTACGTATCAAACACATCGAAGAAAAGATTGAGCATGGCGGGAGAGAGAAAGAGGGAGAGAGAGGGAGGGAGGTGTATCAAATGCAGTTAGGCAGCGGAAAGAGATGTCGGGACAAAACGTGTTCGGTCACACCGAACATGACAACAATCTGTCACCTTCAGTTGAAGACGAGGTCTTCGTGAAGATGATGGACCGAGAAGTCTCTAGAAATGCTTGCCTAACAACCGAGAGCAAGCGGTCAAACATTTCGCATCGCTCCAACAACGCCTAAATAGGAGGCCAGACATGCAACAGCAGTATGTGGCCTCCATGGGAATTTTGGGGTGGGAAATCACCACATCGAGATAGCACCAGCCCTGGGAGAAGATGAAGAATTCAGGTACTTGCCGACCTTAGGGGGTGTTCCATCCACAAAAACCAGGTCAAATCAGGAAGAATACTGCTCAAAACTCCCTATCGCAGATGCTAGCACATTCTGCAGTGCTGTGGTCTCCGTTTCCTCAGTTAGATGATCAAAAATCAGCACCACATGTACATCTATGGCTACTACTCTAATGACAGGCATAAAAGAGTAGAAAAAGCTTTAAGTAATTGCATATAATTCAAACAAGAAACAGTGACTGGCAATAAACACAAAACATATGTACACATCATGGTGAGTTAACAGAGAAATGAAATATGAGCAAGAAAGCCCTCAGTCCGTGTCCACCGCATCCAGTGGCTTCAAATCACGTTAAACAGAACGCTATGCCCACCTTCTGCGTCCTGTCAGAAGTCCGTCCAGAAGGTTGCAACCTTGTTCTCGTCCGATCTCTTGCTGATTTCTGTCTCTGACCATTTTCCTGGAAACAGCTCATCCGTGGTGTTTTCTGCGAGATGACTTGTTGATGACTGCAACAGAGGATGGAGCGAAAAGCTGTTGGATGATCTCCGCCTTTTTTTTTAATCCCTCTCTGAATCAAAAGATTTTTGCGAAAGAAACAAACCGTCACGCTTCTACTCATGAGACATGCCAAAGGAATCCGAACATCCATCCAGAAAAACACGATTTCCTCATGCACCTAATGCTCGGTTGAGAGGCTTATTGGTGAGTTTCATTCCAAGTTTACAGTCCACAGTGCAGGCATGTGTACCCAGAGGAGCAGCTGCTACAATCACTGGTTTCTTTCAGGATGTTTGCAGCCTTGCTGCCAAGCAGTGATTGAGGAAGGCCAAGCACAGAAATGGTCTTGACCATTCCTCTGCATCATAATAGTACACTTAGCAAATGTTCCTTTGAACTACCGTGAACTACTCGGAACATGAGCATGTCCTCAAGTATCTGATTCTTGTCATTCAAAGCGGGGAGATTCCTCAAACTGCTTCCATCAGATAGTCTGCCAGTGGTATAATAGAATTACCAATGATCACCACAACCTGGACACTGATTCATTCCTTACATCATCCATTCAATAATGCATTATTATTTATTATTATATGTAACATATTGTACAGACAAATATAACATATTGGAATGGTCATTTGAAGACAACCATAGATGATAATCCAATGGAAGAACATTTCCAATAATCCTGATTCATCTTTACACACAGATCAACATCTGGGATGTCCTCAAGCAGTTTGGCTCCTCTCTCGTCCTTCTGCAACGATGTGAAGAGAGGCTTTGACAGGAAACAAGGGGGTGGGCCTCCATGTACCGCACTGACAATAATGCCTGTACCAGCAATGAAATACCAATTGTTACGACCCAAATGATGACCTGGGGTGTATAACAAAGGTTAGCTACGTGTTGGGTGTATGCTCACTGGCAGCTTTCCCATTCCAATGCCCTTATGGCGAATGGACAAATGAGAAAGTAATTGCTATACCGGGTAGAGAACCATTATAAAGGACAATGGTGAACAAAACAATTGTAGCACAAATGGCGTATGGACAAACGAGAAAGGCTCCCTCTCCCTTTCCTTCTCAGTTCTCCCTCTCTCTCTCTCTCTCTCTCTTTCCCTCTCTCTCTCTCTCTCTCTCTCTTCCTCTCTCTCTCTCTCTCTCTCTCTCTCTCTCTCTCTCTCTCTCTCTCTCTCTCTCTCCCTCTCCCTCTCTCTCTCTCTCTCTCTCTCTCTCTCTTTTTCCTCTATTTCTTCCCCCCGATCTCTCGCTCTCTCACTCGATTATACACCAACACACACACACAAGTTGTATCTAATTTATTATTTGAAATATGTACACACATACTGTGTGTGTGTCTGTCTGTGTAGAGTGTAAAGGAAAGGAGTTAGAAAGGTCATCTGTGCATGATTTTCTTGACCTAATTAGTGGACCTTTAGATTCACTGTGATGGTGATTGGATTAGGGTGTGTGTGTGTGTGTGTTTATGCCTCATGGGGGTTGTGCTACACTAAATAGAGGGGATATTTCATATTATTTGGGATATTAAGTTTGCTACTCACTGTATGTACTGAGCAGAGCATGTTGTGTGTACAGTAGAGCAGGGCAGAGCAGAGTAGACACACACACACACACACACATGCAAACACACACGTGCACACACACTCACAATAACACACACGCAAACACACAGACTCACGCGCACACTCATACTAAAACACACAAATACACGTACACTAAAACATTCAGGCCCACACTATCACAGACACAGACATATTTCCTAATAATCTCGTAACGAGTCTTAATTATCTCTTAACGAGTCTTAATAACCTCTTAACGAGTCTTAATAATAGTTTAACGAGGCTCATCCGAGTGTGACAAATTGTTAGGGCAGCTAGCCCTGCCCTCTAGGTCTTCTCTCCTTGTCTCCCCTCCCCCCTCCCTGCCTCCCCCCCTCCCTGCCTACACAGCACCTGCACCTACCTGTACTGACAAGAACTGTTCAGCAAATCATATGCATAAACTTGCTGCATCGAAGTGGGCATCACGTCTTTACGCCTGTCTCCCTGCACGCGTTCCTCTGGACACTGCAGCATGTGCCCCCTCCACCTGCGGGTGGCACTGTGTGACCGCGGAGGAGAGGAGAAACAGGGTTCGGATTGGAAGAAAGAGTCGACCGCAGTGGAGCCGAGCACTGGAGGCCGGAGTAGAGCCCTGTAGAGGAGGTCAGGACAGGGCCGGCATCACGGCCCTCCGTCACTGGAGGCCGGAGTAGAGCCCTGTAGAGGAGGTCAGGACAGGGCCGTCATCACGGCCCTCCGTCAGTGGAGGCCGGAGTAGAGCCCTGTAGAGGAGGTCAGGACAGGGCCGTCATCACGGCCCTCCGTCAGTGGAGGCCAGTGTGACTGTCCAGTCTGTCGTGTTCACCTGCGGGGCTGCAGATGGCCCCGGAGGCTGCTCAGACTCTGGTGCATTGTGGGCAGGGGATGGAGCTGGTGGTTAGTGGAGGTTGAGCAGAGTAAAGTACAGTACAGTAGAGTAGATTAATGTAGACTAGAGTAGAATACTGTGGAGTAAATTAGAAGAGAGTAGAGTAGAGTAGAGTAGAGCAGAGCAGAGTAGAGCAGAGGACAGAAGAGTAGAGCAGAGCAGAGCAGAGCAGAGTAGAGCAGAGGACAGAAGAGTAAAGTGCGGCTTGTTTTCACAATTGAGTTGACAACAAGGCTGTACTAATCTCGTCCTTTATTGAGCTATTTGTTCCTGCGTCTTCCCTATCTCCCCAGCTGTTTGTAAGGTCAAGCCCACAGACATGCTACACACATCCCTACACACTTCAACAGATCAATAACAACCACACACACGCACACAGATCGCTTACATCCTGCGCCTACTTAATGGTTGTCTGGTCCTGCTTTCAGACGAGTGTGGCCCCATGTGCTCCACTTAGATTAAGGACCGCAACATCTGCGGCGTGTGTTTGTGTGAGTGTGTGATGTATCTGCGTGTGTGCGTGCGAGTGGTGTGTGTGTGTGGTCTGTGAGTGTGTGTGCGTGTATGTGTGAGTGTGTGTGGGGTGTGTGTGTGTGTCAACTGATAAACGTATCTGTGTCCAGCATGTCATGCCTCTCCTCTCTGTGCCTTTGCTGTTTCCCAAGAGAGACGGGTGGAGGAGGGATGGAGGGAGGGAGGGGTGGAGGCAGGGAGGGAGGGGTGGAGCGGAAGAGGGAGGGCGAAAGATGAGGAGGGAGAGAGGGGCGATGAGAGGAGGAGGGAGAGGATGAGAGAGAGGATGGAGAGGAGGGAGAGAGAGAGGAGGAGAACGAGGACGCAGAGAGAGAAATGAGAACGAGAGGAGGAAGAGGTATGATCTAGGATTTGAAGCCAGACAGCTGGTCTCTGTGTCTGCGGTTCTAGGGTTCTAGGGTTCTGTGGTTCTATGATTCAGTAGTTCTAACCACAGCTGAAAAAAGATCCCCTCCTCTCACCATATGTTTTTGCTGTTGCTGTAATGTAGGTTGTAAACAAACGAACAATGCAAGTTTGAAACAACTGTCATACCTGTCTGTCTTCTTGACAACACAACATTTCAGGAGTGTGAGAGTTAGTGATAAATTCACTATCATCCACTAGATGGCACCATGACTCCTTGACTGTTTACCACTTCTCTCCACAAACACACACACACACACACACACACACACACACACACACACTGTACTACACTATATTTTACTACACTGTGCTATAATGTGTACTATACTGTAGTGCTACTATATAAAACTGTATAGTATGTGTGCCCCTCTGCTCTAACCCTAAACCTCTACTCTTTTTCCTCTCTCTCCTTCTCTCTCCCCCTCTCCTTCTCTCTCTCTCTCTCTCTCTCTCCCCCTACCTCTTTCTCCACCTCGCTCCTCTTCTCCCCCCTCCTCTCCACCCCTCTCCATATTGGCCCTGTCTTTCTCCCCTTTCCCTCCCTCCCTCCCTCCCTCCCTCCCTCCCTCCCTCCCTCCCTCCCTCCCTCCCTCCCTCCCTCTCATGGCTGTGCTTGCCAGTCCCCTCCTCTCCTGTAAGTAGCAGGTTGGTGTGTGTGTGTTTGGGTGTTACGGTGTATGTGGCTGTGCAGTATATGTGTGTGTGTGTGCGCTTGTCTGCATGCTGTGCTATGTGTGTGTATGTGTGTGTGTGTCTGTTAGTATGAGTGTGTGAGTGTGTCTGCAAGTGTGTGAGTGTATGTATGTTTGTGTGTATCTGTGTGTCTGTAAGTGAGTGTGTGTCTGTGTGTGTGCGTAAGTAAGTGTGTGTGTGTAGCAGAAGTCTAGACAGGGTTTCCTCTTCTCTGTTTGTTTTTCTTGCTATCAGAGCGCTGATGTGGACCTTGTGGAATGCCTGGAGCTCTCTACCCTCCTCCTCCTCTACGCTCCTCCTCCTCTACCCTCCTCCTCCTCTACCCTCCTCCTCTACCCTCCTCCTCCTCTACCCTCCTCTACCCTCCTCCTCCTCTACCCTCCTCCTCTACCCTCCTCCTCCTCTACCCTCCTCCACCTCTACGCTCCTCCTCCTCTACCCTCCTCCTCCTCTACCCTCCTCCTCCTCTACGCTCCTCCTCCTCTACCCTCCTCCTCCTCTACCCTCCTCCTCCTCTACCCTCCTCTACCCTCCTCCTCCTCTACCCTCCTCCTCCTCTACCCTCCTCCTCTACCCTCCTCCTCCTCTACGCTCCTCCTCCTCTACCCTCCTCCTCCTCTACCCTCCTCCTCTACCCTCCTCCTCCTCTACCCTCCTCCTCCTCTACCCTCCTCCTCTACCCTCCTCCTCCTCTACCCTCCTCCTCTTCTACCCTCCTCCTCTACCCTCCTCCTCCTCTACCCTCCTCCTCCTCTACCCTCCCCCTCTACCCTCCTCCTCCTCTACGCTCCTCCTCCTCTACCCTCCTCCTCCTCTACGCTCCTCTCCGTCCCTCCTGCCCTCCCCTCCTCTCCTCTCTTCTCCTCTTCTCCTCTTCCTCTGGGACTGGGAGTAATTGGGGGACTGGTTGGTGGACTGGAGGGCTAGATGGAGGGAAGGAGGGACGGAGGGCTAGATGGAGGGAAGGAGGGAAGGAGGGATAGATGGAGGGAAGGAGGGATAGATGGAGGGAAGGAGGGATAGATGGAGGGAAGTAGGGATGGAGGAATAGATGGAGGGCTGGAGAGATAGATGGAGGGAATGATGGTGGGATGGAGGACTGGGCAGGTTTTACAGGGAGGTGCCAGACCACAGACCTGAAATAGCCTTAGGGACACACACACACTCAGACAAACTCACACACACACTTCAATGTCTGAATACAGACGTCATGTTTCTGCGCTTGACTTGTGTCAATTTGTGGTAGAGTGTGCGTAAAAGTGTGTGTGTGTGTGTGTGCGTGTAAGTGTGTGCGTGTGAGGGATCACTGGTGTGGTTGTGTCTGTAAGAAGCATCACCTGTTCTGAGAGTCTAATGACTCTGTTAATCTTTTAATTACAGCTGGATGGAAAGCTTCATTCGCCCTCATCATTTCATCTCTGTTCATGGAGAAACAGCGCAGCTACAAAGGCAACGTTATCTCTTTAATTAGTCTCTCTTCTCAGAGTCGAGCTCCGAGCGGGGCCACTTTGGTCTGGTGAGAGGAACCCAGGGCTGATCCCTGCTGGTGATGCTAGCTTGTCTGTCTGTCTGTCTCTCTCTCTCTCTCTCTCTCTCTCTTACACGCTCTGTCCCTCTCTCTCTCCCCCCCACACCCTCAATTCAATGTTACCAAAGCAGTCCACAGTAAAGGGACAACACATGGAATTATTAACTCTATCTCTCTCTCTCTTTCTCTCTCTCTCTCTCTCTCTCTCTGTCCTCTCTTCACTTTGGCATCTCTCTCTCTTGACTTACTTTCACTTTCCCTCAACAGCCCTGTATCTCGTTCACACATCTCTCTATTCCCCCCGATTCCTGTCCTGTCTCTCATTCCTTCGCTCTCTCTCCTCCCTCTCTCTTGGGGGTCTCTGCTGTAAGAGTAGAACCACCCTGAGAAAAAAAGAGAGAGAGAGACTGAGAGAGAGAGACTGAGAGAGGGAGAGAGAGAGAGAGAGAAAGAGAGAGAGATGGAGAGAGAGTCCTCAGACAGAGCAGATTAATCTTCTCTCCAGACGTTTATTCTCTTGTTCCCTCGCTCCCTCCCCCCCTTTCTCCCTCGCTCGCCTCACATCTGTTTAAGTTATCTCTGAGCTCTCCGCTGTTGCCCTGGAAACCAAAGCAAACATAGAACTGCTGCTGCCTTGAGCACAATACCTCCCTGTCTTCCTCTCCACCCCTCCCTCCATCCCTCCATCCCTCCCCTTCTCCCTCATCTCTCCCTCCCTTCCTCCCTCCTCCTCCTCTCCTCGCCCTCCCTCCATTCATCCTTCCCTCTCTCCTTTCCCTCTTTTTCTCCTTTCTCTACATCCCTCTCCCTCATCCCTCCCTTTCTCCTCTCCCTTCTCCTCTCCCTTCTCCTCTCCTTCTATCCCTCTCTCCTTTGTCCCTCCCTCTCTCCTCTACCTTCTCCTTTCCCTCCTCTCTCTCCACACCTCCCGCCACTTCCTGTCTCCCTCCCTCCCTCCCTCTCCTTTTCCCCTCTCTCTCTCCCTCCTAGAGGCAGCCCTGCCAATCAAAGCTCTAAATTGAATTCCTTTTTTGGGGGGGGGGGGGTGAAAATCATCAAAAAAAAAGAATTATGAGTTTTTCAGTGTGTCTGGGGGCACTCAGTGGGATTCTGTGTGTCTGGTTTAGAGAGGGCGGGGGGGGGGGGGGAGGGGGCTATGGGAGGAGAGGGGGAGAGGCGTAGTATTTCGTAGGGTTGTAATATTATATAAAGGAACTCTGGTCTGCTCTCTCCTCATCACTCATCCTAAACCCTGCTCTGGTGTGTGAGAGTGTGTGTGTTTTTTGTGTATGCACACAATTTGCCATTCCAGTGTATCAACATCAGTAATCTCTGTACATGTGTTATCTAAACATACAGTCCCCCCTGACCCCCCCGCCCCTGCTCCCCTCCACCTCCCCCAAAAGTTTTGAGGAGGCAGAGGAGGAGGGGATGGGAGAGGGGAGGGCAGAAGAGGAGAGGAGAGGATGGGAGAGGAGAAGAGAGGAGGGGCAGGGAGAGGTGGGAAGGGAGAGGAGAGGAGAGCGAGAGAAGTAGGGAGGAGAGTCTAAAAGAGAGGTGAGCCCCTTTGATGGATGAGTAACACATTTATGTAGAAGTTACATCCTCAATCCCTCCCTCTCTCCTCTCTTTCCCTATCTCGCTCTCTCTTTTTTCTCCCTCTTGTTTTGTCTGAAACCTCGACACCCTCTTACCCATACCACTGAGAGCTGAAGCCAGGGAGGGGGTAATGAGAAATGGATGGAGGGATGATGACTGGCTGGAAAAAAAGATCCACATATCTCAAAATCTGCGCTAGGATGCAAAAACATTCTTTTTTCTAACCACTTTCCCGTTTTCATATTACGAAAGTGTTGAAGAAATCGCTCAATACAACAAACAACGTTTTAAGGATCATCGAATACTCATAGATTGTCAGCAAAGGAAACTTAAAGCATGTTTTCTAGTCTAGTTTTGGGGGCATGATGGGGATTGAGCTTGATTAGCGTCTTTGTTTTGTTAGAAATGTGTCACCTAGTTTCGGTCAAGCCACCACCCACAAAGACTCTTGGTAGTATGTTGACTGTATGGTTGCTATTATGGCGGATGCTAATTACACTCATCTGATTATTAAAAACTGCGAAAATCTAATAGACTTCTTGGAGTACATTCAAAGCTTACAATCTGTACTTTGGTGATCTGTAAAAAATTGAAAAATGGAGAGGGATGGAGAGATGGAATGATGGAGGTCTAAAGGAATGAGATGGATGGAGGGATTGGGTAATGAGAGAGAGAGGAAGGGAGGGGGATGTGTAGTGTTGATAAAAGATGAACCTCAGACACACAGACACACGCACACCAACACACACGCACACACACATACACACATGCACACCTACGCACACACAGACACACATACACACACACGCTCAGCCCCTCTTGGCTTCAATTGCTGATTCAGCAATAATCATAAGTCCAGCAGATGCAGCTGGAATGAGAAAACACAAAATAGTTGGAGATGGAGGAGAGCTGGGCCTCTCCCTCCTTCTCTCCCTCTCTCTCTCTACCCTCCCTCTCTTTCTTTCCTTCCTTCCTTCCTTCCCTCTCTCTCTCTCTCTCTCTCTCTCTCTCTCTCTCTCTCTCTCTCTCTCTCTCTCTCTCTCTCTCTGTCTCTCTTCCCCTTTCTCACTCTTTCTCTTTTACAACAATGTGTTAGATTGGTGTTAGAAAGACAGGTGTTAGACAGGTGTAGGAGAGAGAAACAGGTGTTAGACAGGTTTAGGAGAGAGATACAGGTGTTAGACAGGTGTAGGAGAGAGATACAGGTGTTAGACAGGTGTAGGAGAGAGATACAGGTGTTAGACATGTGAAGGAGAGAGATACAGGTGTTAGACAGGTGTAGGAGAGAGATACAGGTGTTAGACAGGTGTAGGAGAGAGATACAGGTGTTAGACAGGTGTGGGAGAGAGAGATACAGGTGTTAGACAGGTCTTAGATAGGTCTTAGAGAGATAGACCAGTGATAGACAGGTATTTGATCACCTGTTGTTTCCTCAAAATTCTGGGTAAAAGGAGTTTTTTGACAAGATCTTCTCCTCTCAATAATTAATCTCCAGAACATACTTTCATTATTCCAGTCAAAGTTTCTGGCAGCAGCTTCTCTTTTTCTCTCTCGCTCCAATTTATCCTTTTTTATCTGGAGAAGCTTCATTGATAATTTAAATGTAAAATTCTGTCTCTTGTTGAACTCCATTGGGGGAGTTAACTATTTACAACCAGAGAAGAGCAGACCAGGAACAGAGATCGAGACACCATAGAAGAAGAGCACCAGACCAGGAACAGAGATCGAGACACCATAGAAGAAGAGCACCAGACCAGGAACAGAGATCTATACACCATAGAAGAAGAGCACCAGACCAGGAACAGAGATCTTCTAGACACCATCCAGGGATCTATCTCCATGTAAAATTAGTTTTATTTTATTATCTTCTATGTATAAATTGATTAGAATTATCTAAATGAAATCCTTCACCAACAGACGATGTGACAAGTACATGTATTTCAGTAATTATTAAGTGTGATTAGGTTTTAACAAGACATTGGATAATTAGGTTCTTTAAAGGTCACTTGAGATTTAACAAGATGACATGGTGCAAAAGAAAATGCCAGATTGTTCTGTAATGTACATGTGCAACACAAACACACACACAGAATGATTATTTCTCTACACTGTGGTGATGGTTACATTACATAAAACAATTTTAGACGCTTGTTGAGTTTTAAGCAATCAAACTCAACAAGCTAACACACCCTCATTCTATTCATGTCTGTACTGTTTACATCTGAAGCTGCTCTAAATCAACAAGAGACATCTAGTCAGAACTGCTGTAGCCTGGCAACATGCTGAACCAACCACCCAGTCAGCCAGCCTGTAAACATGCTGAACAAGCCAGCCAGCAAGCCAGCATGCTGAACCAGCCAGCCAGTTAAACAGCCAGCCAGTCAGCCAGCCAGCAAGCCAGTCAACCAGGAAGCCAGCCACCCAACCAGCCACCCAACTAGCCAGCCAGCCAGTTAACCAACCAACCAGCCAGTCAACTAACCAACAAACCAGCCAGTCAACCAGAGACAGCTGGTTAACAGCAGTCTGTCACCTCGCCCCCTATAAAGACAGCTGCTATCTGCCCCCCTCTCCCAGGTGGCAGTGGGCCGGGGGGGGGGGTGCTTTATGAGGGGGGGGGGGGGTGATCAATAACAGCATACTGGATGGCCAGATCAGAGGGAGGACAGGATCGCTGTTCATCCTGAGACACATCTTATTATCTGTAGAAACAAAGAGAGATTATTTACCTCAGTTTAAGGGCAGTTACTCACAGCTTTGTGTGCGCGTGTGTGTGTGTTAGTGCGTGTGTGTGTGAGTGAGTGTGTTTGAAATGTCCTGCTCTGGTAGAAATGCAATGTGGCGCTTGGTTGTCCCATTTGCAGTGACAGCACAGACATGCTGAGACAGCCACGCAAACACACAACAGCAGGAGAGACAGACAGCAGAGTCCAGGATGGAGGCATGGGGGGAGAGAAGGAGGGATGATGGTGGGATGGAGGACTGGAGAGACGGAGGGATGGAGGGAAGGATGGAAGGATGGAAGGATGGAGAGATGGAGCACTGTGCTTGGTCATTTGTGGCTTTCCTTGACTCAGCCCACTGAATTATGCACTTCTGATCTTCTGATGTACTTTCTAAATACACAATTCTTACATAGTTTTGGATGAAAGAAACTGCTAAATAGATTTTTTTTATGTACAGGAGGGATGGAGGGAGAGATGGAGGGAGAGATGGAGGAGAGATGGAGGGAGAGATGGAGGGAGAGATGGAAGGATGGAGGGAGGGAGGGAGGGATAAGCGGATGGACAGAAGACAGACTTGGTTGAGTCCAGGACCTGAGGCTGTTTATTTACTCAGAACCTGGGAGTATATTTTCTGTCTATGTGGTGTGCCAGCTCTTTGTGTGTATGTGTGTGTGTGTGTGTGTGTGTGTGTGTGTGTGTGTGTGTGTGCCAGGCGACCTGGTGCCACCTCTCTCAGAGTTACATGACCAGAAGAAAAGGAGTTCATGAGACTGATTTGTCGAATGGCTCGATGTTACCAGCAGGGGGCAGTCTGAAGAGAGGGGAGGAGGAGAGAGAAGGAGGAGAAGACAAGAGAGGAGAGGAGAGGAGAGGAAAGGAGAAGAGAAGGGAGGAGGAGAAAGGCCAGAGAGGAGAGGAGAAGAGAGGAGAAGAGATGAGAAGAGAGGAGACGAGAGGAGAAGAGAGAAGAGAGGACAAGAGAGGAGAAGAGAGAAGAGAGGAGAAGAGAGAAGAGAGGAGTGTGTCTGGTTTCTTAGACAGACAGGCCCAGCAGAAAAAGAATAGATCAAAGACCTGAGTCTCTCTCTCTCTTTTTGTCACACACACACACACACACACACACACACACACACACACACACACACACACACACACACACACACACACACACACACACACACCGTGAGAGATACACTCATCCAGGAGAGTGTTCAGAAGCTCATTAATTCCAAAAGAGAATTAAGCACTAGTCCTCTGCTGAAGACAGAAGGGCTTCCTGTGTGACTGTGTTGTTGTAAGTAATTAGTACAACTAAACCTTGTTGGATCTTCCTCCCGTGGGCGTGTGTGTGTGCGCGTGTGTGCGCGTGTGTGTGTGTGTTTTGTTATCTTGCACTCTGTCCATGATAGGACTGGTCACTGGCTCTCCTCTCTCTCTCTCTCTCTCTCTCTCTGTCTCTCTCTCTCTTCTCAATCTCCTGCTCTCTCTCTACTCCCTCCTCTTTCCTCTATCTCTCCTCTTTCTCCTCTTCTCTCTCTCCTCTCACTGTCCTCTCTCTTTTTCTCCTTTCCTACCCTCTATGTCCCTTTCTTTCTAAGTCTGTCTGTCTTTCTATCCATCTCCATCCGCTGACATCTCTCTCTCTGAGGTGAGCAGGCGTGTCAGTCATGTTGTACCACTCAGACTAACAGAGGAATCAGAGACCATGGGAGTGGATGAGGGAATTATAGAAAAGGGAGATAAAGAGATCAGGCATCGATCTCCTGGAAATGGATGAGGTCCTGAGGGGTCCTCTCTCTCTCTCTCTCTCCCTTCATGTTGGTGTAGAAGCTGGTAGAGAGCTGCTGTGAGCTCTATCAGTAATCATTACGGCTTTTCACAATTGATGAAACACATTTATTGAAACTGTCACCCATTTTCCCCAAACTGGAAACACAAAAGCTAATCTTTCCAACTCCATTTACGAAACGACTTCTGGCAAAATCAAACACTCGCCCCTAAACCATTTACATTTAACCTGTGCTCCAAATCAAACCATGCTTTCAGATCATAAACACAGCAAATCAATATCTAAACACTATGGAGCAATAATCAGACACAACACCAGATGGAGAACACTGCATCCAGGGCATGGAGCTACAGAACATGATGTTCATTGTAAGTAACTGCAGAAAAAGCATTTAGCAAGAAAGAAAGTATAACAATAACAAAAAATGACTGTAATACTGTGAATAAATTGCATACTGTAAGTACTTTAAGTAAGTAATACAGTATTGTATGTCTTTATATTCAGCATTTGCATGAACATACAGTAGTCCAACTGCAAAAGCCCAAAGAACAAAGAAAACTCTAAAGGAAAAGCATTTCACAGTCATCTCAAATGTTGTGCATCTGCAAAGTCAACGTGAGATTGACGGTGTTCTGCGTCAGCGTCACGTCTTTGGGACCGGCCAGAGGATCACATCATTAGAAACACGGGGGAACAATTTAGAGTTCTTGTGTTTTGAAGATGACAACTGTGTTGTAGTTGTGTTTACTGTTTGCCGCCTGTGTTTACCATTTTGAATGAGAATGTGTTTAGAGTTTTGCCAAAAGAGTGACTGATTCGACAAATGGGTTTAGGCCACTGATAATCTTGTCAAGAAAATGTAGTTTAGTGTTTTAGCAATTGTGAAAAACCTCATTCCTCTTGGAGATTTACCTTTGCACTGTGCCTTGTTGCTTTACACTGTCCATGGTGAAAACAAATGGTTTCTTTGCATTTGATTTTCTGCTGTCTATTATCTGATGGAAAATGGCCCATAAATAAAGCAAATGTGATGTAAATCTAGATAATCACAGATGTTTAGTGAGTAATCACACATCAAGAGCTGGTGTGTGTGTGTGTGTGTTCCATGTGGCGCCATGCCATATGTTGATGACTCTTACAGTAACCAGTTACAGTAAGCTTTGAAGAACATATTTCCTAATCAACATTATCACTTCCTCATTCCCATAATCCCCTGCACTTCATTGGTGTTCTAAGTCTTATTTACAGTCGTTTGAAATGCAAAAAAGGTCACTGACACGTGGGGTGGTCTTTTTCAGTACTTTGAATGCGTATGTGTGTGTGTGTGTATATGTGTGTGTGTGTATGTGACTTCTCTGCTCTACCAGGCCCCTGGGGAGTCTTTTATTGCATCATCTCATTTGACAGATTCACTTAACTAACTTAGACAAACTCAACCAAATGACTGACTTTGAACTCTGACTTTCAGAGTTACCAGCATGGAGAGAGGGAGGGAGGCAGGCAGGCATGGAGGGATAAAAGAAGCAATGCATGGAGGGAGGTAGAGATGGATAAAGGGAGGGATGGATAGAGGGAGGCCCTGACCTGTGGAGTGGAAGGAGTTGAAGATACTCACTCACTCACACTCACACACGCTCACACTCACAGACACACACACACACACTCACACACATTCACACACACATACACATACATATGCGCACTCTCACACCCAAACATATGTGCACACTCTCTCTCACACACACACACATACACACACATCCATACACGCACACTCTCACACACCAACACACATACGCACGTTCACACACACACACACACATACATACACACACTCTCACACACACATGTACACTCTCACACATGCACATCTAAACACACACACTCTGCTGAGATGTTTGGTTTGTAGAAAAGCCTCCTCCCTCAGCTTCAGGAAGATGGCACGCATGTCAGCCCAAAGTATGTGTGTGAGAGTGTGTGTGTGTGAGAGTGTGTGTGTGTGAGAGTGTGTGTGTGTGAGAGTGTGTGTGTGTGAGAGTGTGTGTGTAAGTGTGTGTGTGTGAGAGTGTGTGTGTGTAAGAGTGTGTGTGTGAGAGTGTGTGTGTGTAAGAGTGTGTGTGTGTGAGAGTGTGTGTGTGTGAGAGTGTGTGTGTGAGAGTGTGTGTGTGTAAGAGTGTGTGTGTGTAAGTGTGTGCGAGTGGAAGAGCGCGTTTGTGAGAGAGAAAGTGAGCGTGCTCCATGTGTTTATATGTGTGTGTGTACGTGTGACTGTGTGTGTGCATACACGCCCGCTGCCAGACACACTATAAATCATAGAGCGTGCCTCGCGCCAACCCGCCTCTGCCAGTGCTTTGCCAGTCTGGGACTGGCGTGATCTAAGACTCCAGTCTGGTGTGTGTGTGTACAGTGTGTGTGTACAGTGTGTGTGTGTACAGTGTGTGTGTAGGTGTTTGTGTGCCAGTCTGGGGTGATCTAAGACTCTCTGGTCCCCAGAGAGATGTGCCCTAATACGGACACAACTCTCCTCCCTCTCTGGATCTCTCTCTCTACCTCTCTCTATCTCTCTCTACCTTGGTATCTATCTGGATCTCTTTGTATCTCTCTCCCTCTGCATCGCTCTCTCTCTCTCTCTGTATATATCTCTCTTCCTTAATATCTATCTGTATATCTTTCCCTGCCTCCATTTTTTGAAGAGGGCAGAAGAGGAGGAGAGAAGAGGAGAGGACAGGAGAGGGGGAGAGGAAAGGAGGAGAGAAGGAGAGAGAAGGAGAGAGAAGGAGAGAGGAGAAGAAAGAAGGAGATCTCTACTCCAGATGTGTATATGTGTGTTTATGTGCTTGTTCATATTTAGCCCTTGTTTGAAGTGGTACAGAATCGCATGTTAGTTTTCCTATTCTAATGGACATGTTTCTGATTTTATGCTTTTTTGAAAATGGAAATTTTTATGCTCCCTCCCTCCTCCTCTCGCCCTCTCTCACTCCCTCTCCATCCCGCGTACTTCTCCCTCTCTCCCCCCCTCTCTCTCTCCCCCCTCTCTCTCCCTCTTTCTCCCCCTCTCTCCTCTCCTTCCCCCTCTCTCTCTCCCTGGTGTTTGTGGGTCTCTCTGGGAGGCAGTAATAACTTCCAGAGCAGTGAAAGTGCCCAGTCTGTTTCTCCCTCGCCCTCCCCTTCCCTCTCTCTTCCTCCCTCTCTCTTCTCTCTCTCTCTTTCTGTGGGGTAGCATGTTTGGTTGTGTTGTTTAGCGTGTGTTGGGGTGTGTTAGGGTGTGTTGGTAAGGCTAGGGTGTATTGAGTGGGTTAGGGTATGTCGGGTTAGGGTGTGTTGCTTTTAAATTGGGTTCATGTTAGGGCATATTGGGTAGGGTTAGGGAGTGTTGGGCATGTTAGGGTGTACTGGGTAAGTTAGGGTGTGTAGGAGTAGTGCTAGGGTTCATTGGGTAGATTAGGGTGTATTACTGTAAATTGGTTAGGGTGTGTTAGGTAGCTTAAGGTGTGTTGGGTAGACTAGGGTGTATTGGTTGGAGTGTGTTGGAGTAGTGTTAGGGTGTACTGAGTATGTTGGGTTGTAAGGTGTAGGTTAGGGTGTGTTGGGGGGGTTATGGTGTGTTGGGTAAGTTAGGGTGTGTTGGGGGGGTTAGGGTGTGTTGGGGGGGGTTAGGGTGTGTTGGGTAAGTTAGGGTGTGTTGGGGGGGTTAGGGTGTGTTGGGGGGGTTATGGTGTGTTGGGTAAGTTAGGGTGTGTTGGGGGGGTTAGGGTGTGTTGGGGGGGTTAGGGTGTGTTGGGGGGG
Source organism: Thaleichthys pacificus (assembly GCA_023658055.1). Taxonomy (NCBI): domain Eukaryota; kingdom Metazoa; phylum Chordata; class Actinopteri; order Osmeriformes; family Osmeridae; genus Thaleichthys; species Thaleichthys pacificus. Next base: position 2,784,230 of record CM042861.1, on the reverse strand, counting down.
TTAGGGTGTGTTGGGTAAGTTAGGGTGTGTTGGGGGGGTTAGGGTGTGTTGGGTGGGTTATGGTGTGTTGGGTAAGTTAGGGTGTGTTGGGGGGGTTAGGGTGTGTTGGGGGGGTTAGGGTGTGTTGGGTAAGTTAGGGTGTGTTGGGTAAGTTAGGGTGGGTTGGGTAAGTTAGGGTGTGTTGGGGGGGTTAGGGTGTGTTGGGGGGGTTAGGGTGTGTTGGGTAAGTTAGGATGTATTAGGGTAAGTTAGGGTGGTAGGGATAGTGTTCTTCAGAGATCCTATGAGCTGCTGCTCATGAATACGTAAAACAGCAGGTTATGAATATGTAAAACTATGTAATGTTTCTGAAACACGGCTGTTGACTAGACGACCCATCAAGATGTTTCCTGACAACAAGTATTTGCATAATTTAATTACGAAGCCATTATACTGTCACAGTACCATGTCCACACACCTCTCAGCACTACTTGACACAAACATACTTTGTGTAGTGTGTGTGTCTGTGTGTGTGTTTGTTTGAGTGTAAGGGTGTGAGTATGTGGAGGGGGGGGGGGCGTGTGTGTGTGTGTGTGTGGGGGGTGGGTGTGGGTGTGTGTGTGGGATGTGTGTGTGTGTCTAGGTGTGTGTGCGTGTAGGTGTGTTTGGTGTGTAGGTGTGTGTGTGGAGTCCTGGCAGGACTCTATAATGATACTTTCTGCTGCTAATGATCACAGGTGATTGGAACCTTACGTCTCCCCTCCCCCCTTCTCCCCCTCTTTATCCCCCCTCACCTCCCTCACCTCTCTTCCCTCGCCCCATCATCTCTCACCTCTCACCTCTCCCCCCACAGCCCCTCCTAAACGCCCCTCAGCCCCCTCACCTCTCCTCATCCCCCCCTTCTAACTCCTGCCTGCACCTCACCCTTCAGAACCCCACTGTCCCACACACACACACAGACACACACACAGACACACACACAGACACACACACACAAATCACACAATACACACACATGCACACACACACAAATACAAGGAGCAAGTAGATTTGGCCTGCCAGGATAATTGCCTGTTAAAGTGTTTAACCAGCAGGTGCAGGTTGTCTGCAGGCCTCTCCCCTCCCCTCCCTCCCCTCCCCTCCCCTCCCCTCCCCCCCCTCCTCCCCCCTCGTCTCTCTGTCTGAATGGGACCTGTGTTCACATAGGCCACTGCTTTGAAAATAAACTGCTGGAAAAAAACACCCAGCAGTTTTCATAGGTGTGTGTGTGTCTGAGAGAGTGAGTCAGTGAGGAAGTGTGTGTGTGCTGTGTGTTATGTTAGACATTACGTAAATCTAATCTGTTTCTCGAATCCTTAAATTGTAAACACTTTTATTATTAAAAGAATTCCAGTACAAATGGAAAGTGAGAACAGATACATAACAGATACAAATACATTTAGGGTTTAGGTTATGTAGTTTGATATGTAGGTTATATATCACATAATAATGTAATCATTCATTTTGCTCATATATAGATATATAGATATGTTTCCAAGGTAACTGAATGACCAGTAACAGAGACCTCACATGTGTCTGTGATCATTTGTTACACACACATACACACACACCACCCCACCCTCCCAGAACCACAACCCCCCCCCCCCCCCCCCCCCAACCCCCACCTCCCCGGGTCACTGGTCTAGATGTTTCCATCAGTGTCTGAAAGCGTCTGTATAAATATATATATACGCTGTGTGAGAGACTGGTAATCTATGACAAACGACTTCTTTAACCCAACATGAAGCCCCAAGGGTTGAGTTTATGTGGTGTGTACGTTTGTGTGGGTGCGTGTGCTTAGGTGTGTGTGTGCGTACATGTGTGTGTGTGTGCGTCTGTCTAAGCGAGACCCAGCTTATTGTCGTTGGTACTTCTCTGTGCTGCTTTGTGACAGCATGTTTTCAGTTGCCACGCCATGTAATGTTTTCCTGAAAAATGTGTTTCATAAACGTCCCTTGTCAGTCATGAGAGATCTGGTGACAGCGAGTTCTGCTGGGAAGACCAGGATCTTCAAACGTCCCCCCTCGCACACACACACACACACACACACACACTCTCACACACATTCTCTCCGCCGGGACCAGACAACGCTTCACTGGCGCCTGCTTGTTACATTTCCATTGTCTTGGTTTGGGGAGATACAATAAGAGCGTATGTTTGATGTGCTCTGATGTGGTTTCGTCCAAGAGCAAAACAATCCTTTATTTTTTAAAGCAAATCCCAAATGAATTGATAATTACAAACAGTACAGAGAGAATCTGTGGCAGGGAGGAACACTTTATGAGTTCAGAGAATAACTCTAAATTCTTCTGGCAGAGACAGAGGGGGACGAGGGGGGGACGAGGGGTGGGATGAAGGGAGGGATGAGGGGAGGGAGTAATGAGGGCAGGGAGGGCGAGGGGTTGGATGAGGGGAGGGAGGGAGGGATGAGACGAGGGAGAGCGAGGGGTGGGATGAGGTGAGGGAGAGGGAGGAGAGGGATGGAGGGAGGGATGAGGATAGAGAGGGATGAGGGGGAGAGAGAGGGAGGTCGAGAGGCAGCGAGAGGAGGAGAGAGAGGACGAGAGGTAAAGACAGAGGGAGAGAAACAGGGGGGGCAGAAGCGTTGACCTTAGAAAATTAACTCTCTGAAAGTTCTCACACATACACTCTCTCACGCTGTCTCTCTCACACACACACACACACACAAACACACACTCTCTCACAGACACACTTGCACACACTCTCTCTCCCTCTCTAGCTCTAGCTGTCACACATACACACCCAGCCTCTCTCACACACACAAACTCTCTCTTACACACATACTCTCCTCACACAAACACACAGATATGCACAAACCCCACACTCACACACAAACACACTCTCTCACAGACACACTTGCACACACTCTCTCTCCCTCTCTAGCTGTCACACACACACACACACACTTTCTCTCTTACACACACACATACTTACAAACATAGACACATGCACTCTCTCTCTCTCTCTCTCTCTCTCTCTCTCTCTCTCTCTCTCTCTCTCTCTCTCGCTCTCTCTCTCTCTCTCTCTCTCTCTCTCTCTCTCTCTCTCTCTCTCTCTCTCACACACACACACACACACACAGAGCAGACTGTTGCTGGTAAACTTGTACTATGTCACACTGTAGTGTAGAAGTTATTGTTGCACTGTAGTTGCATGTTATTATTATTGACCGTGTCAGGTAGCTGAGACTGTTACTTTGCACTACACCTGGTTCCACAGACTGTTCCTGGACTTTGACCTCAGAAATACTGTCAGAACTTCCTGCTGCACTTTCTATTTGCTCTGTTTGTTTGTCTCTTTGGATCAAAGCATCTGCTAAATGACTAAAACCACAAATGTACACAGCTTGCCTCTCACGCACACACACGTACACACATACACACACATGCACACACATGCACACACCCACCCACAGACACACACCAACCCACATCTATAAACACGCACAAACACACACACGCGCGCGCACACACTCAAATGTAAACCAACATGATAACTATGATCAGGGCGCAATCAACGTTCGAAAAATAACATTTAGCACTCGGAGGCATTTGTGCTGATGCTGGGCTCACGCTGGTCACGCTGGTCACGCTGTCGAGACAGTGATTAGAGAGAGAGCACACACACACACCTGTGTGTGTGCGTGCGTGCGCGTGTGTGTCCTGTGGTCATCGTTACTCATCCTCATTTACCTCCTGCATGCGTCTCAGTGGGAGTGTGGACGCATGCGCTCGAGTGTTCGCATATGTCTCTCAGTGTGTCTGTAGATCTGTGTGTCTCTGTGTGTGTGTGTGTGCGCGCGTGTTTGTGTGCGTGTACATGTGTGTCTGTTTGTGTGTCTCAGTGTGTCTGTGTGTGTTTCTGTGCCTGTCTCTGTGTGTCTTTGTGCGTGTCACTGTGGCTGAGTGTTTCTCTGAATGTGGGAGTGTGTGTGAGTGTGTCTGTGTGTGAGCGTGTGTCTCTGTGCTTGTGAGTGTGTGACTCTGTTGTCCTGTCCAGTGGCAGGCACCATGATGTGTGTATTCTGCTCAGGGCTGCAGATCTCTGACACCTTAGCATTTGCCTCCTAAATGTCAGGACCACGATGAGACACAAACAGACTGACAACCCCCCCCTCCGCCCTGCCACCCCACGCTGCTCTACATGGCTGAGTTGATGTGTCACACACATACACACACACACACACACACTCCCACACACACTCACCCCCATCACACAAATCCACCCTTCAACGGCACAGCCCCAACCGCAGAGGAGAGAGGAAAGGAGAGGAGATATTCAGAACATCACGCAGAAGAAGATCATCTGTGATGGATGAGCAGGATCAGACCAGGGTCAGACCAGGAGCGCAGAGCTGGAGTCATTACTCCCTCTGTAAGACGAGGCTGGTAGCGATGACCCTCACTGTAGCACTACCCCTCTCTCTCTAGCTCTCCGTCTTTGACTCTCTCTCTCCCTCTCTCTAACTCGCTCTGTCCCTCTCTCTTAACTCTCTCTCTCTGTTTGACTCGCTCTGTCGGTCTCTCTCTCTCTCTCTCTCTCTCTCTCTCTCTCTCTCTCTCTCTCGCTCTCTCTCTCTCTCTCTCTTACACGCTCTGTCCCTCTCTCTCTCCCCCCCACACCCTCAATTCAATGTTACCAAAGCAGTCCACAGTAAAGGGACAACACATGGAATTATTACGTAACACATCACAGAACTTACTGTAATCATCCTCAATCATAAAGCAAACTATCTGACAATTATACTGTCAAACAACATGTCATGTTTGTGTGTGTGAGAGATTGGAATTATGAACCAAAATGTTCAGATAAACACTATTTTCAACAATTACACATGGCCCCTCAAGTTTGACACTGGAATAAATATAGATATATCCTTAGATTCTGATCTTTTGGATTATAGAGCTCTGTGTGGTTTGTAGTTTACAAACTAACCCTAACTGGTTTGTTGGTGTCAGGACCAGCAACCACAGGGAGGCTGAAGGTCTCAAGCTGCTAGAGCTTTGAAGTGAAGAGTTTCTCCTCCACCCCTTCCTTCCCTCCATTCCTCCACCTCTCCACCCCTTCTCCACTCCTCCTTCCCTCCATTCCTCCACCTCTCCACCCCTTCTCCACCCCTCCTTACCTCCATTCCTCCACCTCTCCACCCCTTCTCCACCCCTCCTTACCTCCATTCCTCCACCTCTCCACCCCTTCTCCACCCCTCCTTACCTCCATTCCTCCAACTCTCCACCCCTTCTCCACCCCTCCTTCCCTCCATTCCTCCACCTCTCCACCCCTTCTCCACCCCTCCTTACCTCCATTCCTCCAACTCTCCACCCCTTCTCCACCCCTCCTTCCCTCCATTCCTCCACCTCTCCACCCCTTCTCCACCCCTCCTTACCTCCATTCCTCCAACTCTCACCCATTCTCCACCCCTCCATCCCTCCATTCTTCCACCTCCCCACACCTTCTCTATCCCTCCATCCCTCTACCCCTCCTCCCCTTGACTCCTTCTCCCATCCCCCCTTCCTCTCTGCAGACTCATTTATTACTCATTTTAATGAGACTTCAGACTAGAGAGACTAAAGATTTCTCTCCTCTGCTCAGCACATCCTCAGATTCCACACTCAGAGGAGTCGACTCCCCTCACATGACTCAGAGCCTTGTGTGTTTCTGCTGGTCACTCCAGATGACTCGGGAGTCGTTTAAGTGTGGATCTGTTAGAATCATTAGTCTGGAGGCTCCAGCCAGCAGCTATCTGACGATTTAACGGTCTCCTATAAACTGGAGTGAGAGTGTGTGTGTGTGTGTGTGTGGGGGGGGGGGGGGGGGGGGGGGGTGTAGGTATGTGTGTGTGTGGGGGGTTGTAGGTGTGTGTGTGGCTGTGTGTAGGTGTGTGTGTGGGTATGTGTGTGTGGGTGTATGGGCAGGAAGGACAGAGTAGGGGCTTTTTGTCTATCTTTTTATTCTCTTTCTATCTGTCCTCCCCTCCTCACTCCCTCTCTCCTTCCCTCCCTCTCGCTCTACCTCTCTCCTTCCATCCCTCTCTCTCTACCTCTCTCCTGACTGAGAGCTGTCATTTCCTTCATTGATCCTCTGTCTGAGACATTGATGATGTCACCACCCTCCATTAATCTGTTTTTATTAATCACCAGCTTCCTGTGGACATGACATTCATTTCCTGTGACAACACTTCCTGTCTGGATGATTTGTCTGTTTCCTGTCTGGCTCGGCACCAGGATCAATCCCAGCATACACTGCAGCATCATCCATCAGGCTTTAATGGACATGGAAGAGTTCCTATGGACCCTCTCTCTCTCTCTTCCTCTTCATCATCTCCCTCTCCTCTCTTTTCCTCAAATGTTCTTTTCTTATTTTTCTACCTTTCTCAATAATAAGGATACATTGAATGTATATTTTTTGTAATAAATAAAAAACATCTTGTGGATTAAACAAACAGACGTGTGAAGCCAAAAATGTGTAAATATTCATGTAATGGATCTAGTCTGTTTTACTAGTAATTGTACTCAAATAAATAAGAATGTGTGATATATGATACTTGTGACGTGTGGTTATTTAAATGAAAAGGTTTAGGAGGGGGGAGAGAGAGAGAGGCTGGGTGTGGAGCTATGCTTGAAAATAACCTCTCCAACCATCAGAGTCCGCTTGCTTCTAGAGTGTGTGTGTGTGTGTGTATGTGTGTGTGTGTGTGTGTGTGTGTGTGTGTGTGCGTGTGTGTGCAATTGGGAGCGAGACAGATAAAGACTGGTACTGATTTAATGTTTCACATGGATCAGTGATTTCTCAGAGTTTTCGGTAGAATACTGACTCACACACACACGCATGTATGCCCGAATGCACAAACATACACACACAGAAAAGGACATAGAAGGTAGGAAAGGAGAAAAAGAGAGAGGACAGTGAGAGGAGAGAGAGAAGAGGAGAAAGAGGAGAGAGAGAGGAGGAAAGAGGAGGGAGTAGAGAGAGCAGGAGATTGAGAAGAGAAGAGAGAGAGAGAGAGAGAGAGAGAGAGAGAGAGAGAGGAGAGCCAGTGACCAGTCCTATCATGGACAGAGTGCAAGATAACAAAACACACACACACACACACAGAGCTTCTCCATAATTACAGCATATTTCATGCATTATCTATATAAATTATAAATACTTTTTGTGTACCTGACACGCCAATGTAAAACAACATTGTTGCATTTGGCTAAAAATGCTTTTTTCAAAATAAAAGTTTGTGCCTGTTCATTTTGAAAGAGAGCCTTCCAGGGACGTGCACAGACATTTGGAGGGGCTATTGCTCTAACATGAAAAATCCCCCCCCCCCCCCGCCGCCGCAGTCACTTTCTTTCTCATACAAGCTCACTAAAGCCTAATCCTATATTTATTTACAGTACTATACCACAGTTTCTCCATTACTTCAAAAAGTCATAAAGTAGAAGAGTTTTCCCTCCTTCACTCGCAGTGCACCGGCGTGAGAATACAAACGATGTCATGTGACTGGGGGCAGAGGGCAACGCTGACGTTATGGTGGCAAAATAAATTAACACAGAACTGGATGATATCGCAATTTAATTCTATTTAACTTTACTAATGATGGGCTTATCGTATTGATGCAGCCACAAAAAAAATTTAAATAAAAAGAAAGTTTATTTTGGCTCTTTCTCCAGAGGGGCAGACGGCCTGTTGCCCGGGCAACAATAGCCCGTATCTGTGCACGTCCCTGGAGCCTTCCCAGGCTACACAATTTGAACTAACCTTCTCTGTGATTAGACTGAAAAAAATCATGTCTAGGTTAATCAATGGAGGGTTCTGAGTCTGGTTCCATGAGCAGAGCTAAAATGTGTCTAACTCTGCTACTGGGATTTCAAAGTTGTTCATATTTGTACTAGATTTCGAGCCCTTTTCATGTTGTAATGGTGGATTGGCTTGGTGCTGCCCACCATGGCCACAGGCTCTGCCGATGGGCCGGCATTTGGTTTCCACAAGGGGGCATTTTGTAACTCTCTTACTGACCCTCTTATAGCTAAAATAATGGGGGGGGGCACAGCATTCCATTGTGGGAGCCATTACCCTGCCTGGCCACGACGCTCTGGATCACAGATCTCAGCACTTCCTGGTTCAATGAAGCTTGAAGAACTACAATTTGTAGAATAAACTACAAGAATGACTGGCATAGAAGAGTAAACAAACAAATTGAGTTATTACTGTAAATGACTAAAACCACCATACCCCAATGAAATAGAGATTTGAAGACAAGGTAAGAAAAACAACTTTCTACATTGGAAATACATCATCTCAGTGGACCACTTGTTGCCAAACTAAATGGAGCGTGTGCGTGTGTGCGCGTGTGTGTGCGTGTGTGTGCGTGTGTGCGTGCGCTCATGTGTATTTAGAGAAAGGAAAGAATGGCAGAGACACTTGTACAAGTACAGAACAGTGAACAGTCATGGCAGCATTAAAACAAACACAACACATTGACACAAGCATGGCGCCCAGTCAGACCAGTAGCTTATGCAGCAACAGAGACAGCGAGCGCAGTCCCAGTCAAGCCGAGATGACGCCCGGCCTCTCCCAGCTCTCACATTCACCTCACTTTTTTATTTAAAGCCGAAACTCAATTAGCCAATCGCATTTCACCGTTTGGAAACATGATTCGGATTGGTCCTACGAAAGGGAGACACCTCAATCCCTCCATCCCTCCATCCCTCCCTTCCTCACTCCCTCCATCTCTCGTTCCATCTCTCTCTCCCTCCCTCTATCTCTCCCTCCCTCTCTCCTTCTGTCTCGCCCGCCCGCCCGCCCTCTCTCTCTCCCTCCATCTCTCCTTCCCTCCCTCCATCCCTTCCTCTCATCTCTCTCCACAGACGAGGATGGAAGAAGTTTCAGAAGGATGGAAAAAAGAGAAAGAAACACAAAGAGATGATTGTCGTGAAGTTAACTGGAAAACTATCATTGCTAGAAGCTCTCTTCCTCTTTCTCCATCCCTCCATCTCGGCCTCTCTCCTCTCCATCCCTCCATCTCTCTTTCCTTCACCCTCCCTCCCTCCCTCCCTCTCTCTCTCTCTCTCTCTCTCTTTTCTTCTCCCTCTTTCGCTCCTTCTTTTCCCTCCCTCCATCTCTCTCCATCCCCCTCTACCTCTCCCCTTCTCCCTCCCTCCATCCCTCCCTCCGTGTCTGCGTAGTTATGGTGATGTAATGTTTATGTACCATTATGCCACGCCACTTACAGAAATGAAACGAGCACAATAGATACATTCACAGTCCATTCCTCCTTGTTAGGGTGAGTGTGTACATGAGCGTGTGTGTGAGTGAGTGAGTGTGTGTGTATGTGAGAGTGTGTGTGTGTGAGTGAGTGAGTGAGTGTGGGGTGAGGGGTATTACAGGGGTATGTGTTCAAGGGTACAGGGGGCAGAATGCTGTATAGGGGGGCTGGGGCACCTGGAGGCAGGGGTAAGAGAGGCAGACTGCTATAGCACAGGGGGGCAGGGGGGGCACGGATAAGGGGGGACGGACTACAAAAGCTGGGATATGGGGGGCAGCATTCTGTAGCCAAGGTGCAGGGGAGCAGGGATACGAGGGCAGACTACTATAGCAGGGGTACAGGGGGGGCAGACTGCTGTAGTAGTGGTGCGGGGTGGCAGGGGTACAGGGGGGTGTAGGGGTACAGGGGGGTGCAGGGGTACAGGGGGGTGCAGGGGTACATGGGGGTTCAGGGGTACAGGGAGGTGCAGGGAGAGGGGGGTGCAGGGAGAGGGGGGTGCAGGGCTACAGGGGGGTGCAGGGTACAGGGGGGTGCAGGGGTACAGGGGGGTGCAGGGGTACAGGGGGGTGCAGGGGTACAGGGGGGTGCAGGGAGAGGGGGGTGCAGGGGTAATGGGGGGTGCAGGGGTACAGGGGTACAGGGGGGTGCAGGGGTACAGGGGGGTGCAGGGAGAGGGGGGTGCAGGGGTACAGGGGGGTGCAGGGGTACAGGGAGGTGCAGGAGTACAGGGGGGCAGACTGCTGTAGCAGGGTAATCATGGAGGTGATATGGTAATACTGAGTCTGCTGCTGAACAAAGAGCTGCTTGTCAGACAGACCCTGAATCAGATGGTAATGATATTACAGGACCTTGTTGAGTCTGGAGGGGGGGGCAGGGCTGGGGTGGGCGGGGCGGGGCGGGGGTGGGGGGGGGGCAAATGACTTCCATGCCGCTCCGTTCTCCGTCAGTCCGCCTGTGGGGGTGTGTGTGTGTGGGGGGGGGGGGAGGCCTGGCCACAAACCAGTCTTTTACAATCAGAACAGTGTGAAGTCAGACTTTCAAGACCCTCACCCCCCCTCCCCTCCTCCTCCCCCTCTCCAGACCCTGCTCTGAGTTCTTTCCAGGCAACATTCACAAGATCTGGGTTCACCTATTTAGTGACAGGGTAAATTATAGACATTCTGGGTCCTTAGTCCATGAGTTATTTCAATGTGTGTGTGTGTGTGTGTGAGAGAGAGTGTTGGTTGGCACAGTGTTGTTAGCGGTGTGGAGAGCCAGATGGATTTTCCACAGCGCTCCCCTTCATGGGTGTGTGCTGGACATGTCACGCCAGCGAACAAACCCTGACACACGCACACACAGTTACACACACACGTACACACTCAATCGCACACACTTAAACGCACACAATCACACACGCACACATAATCACACACACAATCACACGTACATGTGCACACGCGATTACGCTGACGCTCACACGCACACGTACACACACGTACACACACACACACACACACACCACAAAGGGCAGCAGTGTTTCTTCAGCAGGGTCAGCTTTTGTACCCGTTCAGTTCTTCCTTCAGTGTCTCTGTCAGTGTTTGTGTTAAAGGGTACAAAACCTTAGAGGTAATCTACTGAGATGAACGGGACTACAGGGTGGTGGTTCCAACGGGACATGACACCTTCTCCAGCTCCTCCCCCACCTTGTCTCACATCTCAGGGTTGCTACTGGTGTTTGAACTGTGTTTGATGATCACGCCTAACAGGAATGACTGTAAATCTAACCGACAGACGCATTCTTTTCTAATGAACAAGCTTTAGTTGTCGCTTGCCAGTTTCATTCGAATGAATGATTTATTTAAGTGATTTGAATCCAGAAATATGTTCAATGTTCACAAATGAAGCCGGCTGACATTTCGGACTGCGGCGAAGTAAAAAAAAAACGTTCTTTTCAGAAACTTCAGAACAGTACGGCATCAGAGCATTGGAACTTCAGAGAGGCAGAATTGAAACATTTCAGAGCTTCAGATTTTGAAAACTCTTAACCCCTGTGTTCACTGCTGTCCAGTAACCACGGCGTCCGTATTATGACTCAATGACAGGTAGGAAGATCGACTAGGTGAGATGGTGGCTGGGTTGAGAGAGAGAGAGGGTTACCTTGCTAGCTGCTAGACGTGGTTGCTTTGCACATTGTGCTTGGTAAAGACAGACCGCTCCTTGATTCTGATCACACAAATAGTGTCTTCTTCTGAAATGTGCACTTCTGATGCTTGATTTTCTCTTGTACTTTCTGCGTGCACTATTTGTATGTTGCTTTTGATAAAAGCCTCTGCTAAATAAAAAACACATGTGTACGCAAATAACATATTTCAATTGAATAAATATGTTTCAATATTTGATACAATTGAATTCATTCTGACTATTGGTGGAGGAGCTGTACGCTTAGTCACACACACACACACACACACACACACACACACACACAGTGGTACACTGTAGCACTTGTAAATACACAAACAGTGGGAGTACATGTGTGCCTTAAGTGTACTTTATATATGTACATATGTACTTTATGTGATATTTTAGGTTGAATTTAATTGATCCCAAAAGGGAATTAGCATGAAGTAGGATTAACTGTGAACATGCTGTAACAATGAAACCAACAGAAAAGCAAGTTGCAATTTCAAATAAATAAATACGTTAATTAAATCAAATGAACATTAAGAAACACCACAAATACAAAATGGATCATATCAAACGTTAGACAATACGGTTTGAGCTGACAATTGTACTTTAGAATTATATATTTGCGCATCTTCAAATACATTTAAATAACATTTAGCAGATATATTCCGGTACTGCACTATATTTCTGCATAAAATAAGGGCAGTATTTTTTATAAAATGAGGATGTGATAAGAATAGAAAGGATTATATTCTGTATGTAACGAGAATGTTCTGTATAAAATAAGTATGTTATTCAGTATAAAATGAGGATGTTATTCAGTATAAAATGAGGATGTTATTCTGTGTGTAATGAGGATGTTATGAATGAGGATGTTATTGATGAGGATGTTATTGATGAGGATGTTATTAATGTGAATCTGCAGAGAGGGGCTTTATCTCAGTCAGGAGGCCTGTGCTCAGTGCTGCTTCCTGGGAGTGGAGAGACGAGAGGGGGTCCTAAATCAGAACCACCGCTTCATATCACACACACACACACAGACACCGTACATACACGCACCCACTTGCACACACACACTCCCGCCCAATACCCACGCAAACACATTAAACAAGCGCACACACGCACACAAACCCACACACACACAAACACACGCACGTGCATACACGGACTCACAGTGAGGTAAAAATGACAAATGAGGTCATAAAAACACAAGAGAACAACTCTAACCAAATAAAGTGTGTTTTACTGTATGAGGCGTGCCTGTGGAGTCGTGTAGCAGCTCCTGGAGAATACAGAAAGCTCCACGCGGGATAACGTGTCAGCCATATCTCATATTTATATGAGAAGCTGATGAGAGAGAGCCAGAGATGCACAGAGAGAGAGAACGACACATGGAGAAAAGGAGAGAGAGAGACACACACACAAAGAGACAAAGAGAGAGAGAGAGAGAGAGAGAGAGAGAGAGGGAGAGAGAGAGAGAGAGAGAGAGAGGAGAGAGAGCGAGAGCGAGAGAGCGAGAGAGCGAGAGAGAGAGAGAGAGAGAGAGAGAGAGAGAGAGAGAGAGAGAGAGAGAGAGAGAGAGAGAGAGAGAGAGAGAACTGAACACAGTAGAAAAGTACAATAGTCCAAGTCAGAACTGGGCCCTGGCAATAAATATGAAGAATATGTCCTGATTTTTCTAAAATGCCCAAGATGCCAGGAGAGCAGATAATCATATACTTGAACATACCATGAGTTATACCGACCTTGGTATAACCAGAACAGCTTCAGGGAGTTTCAACATGCCAGTGAGCACACTGAAAGAAACATCTTGAAGAGCTCTTCATGCAATTGATTGAACGTTCTGTCATTTTGAAAAATCGGCCTCCAAATATTTGATGGTATCACCTAGCACTGTATGGTAGTGATGTAGGAGGTTCATTCAGACGTTATAGCCGTACCCGCTGGGAAAACCCTAAAGAAACCCGACGTGCAGAATTCTGTGTCCATTTTACACATACACAGAGCAGAATTAGGCAGATACTCACTGAGAATTAACGTTCAAAAAGGAGTGCTCAGTTTCCCCCTAACTCCAGCCCCCTGGACACCCTCCATTCGAATCCAGAATAAGCCCAAGAGCTGATCCCAGACCACAGTCCCATGTCAGCTGGTGCTGAGACTAACTGCACCCTCTCCAACACCGTGACCAGTCTCACACCAACACTGCTTTCCAAACACTAAAAAGAGTCAACCAAATGACATCGCAATGTGAAGAATCCTAAATCGATAAGAATGTCATATAGCCTGAAAGAAAACATGGTGAACTGGCGGAATATCTCTCTGTTGTCAGAGATATGAGACAGAGACTGATCCTAACCAAGTACAGGCTCAGTGACCACAAATTGAAAAAGGATGACACGGAAAAATCGGGTGTGTGGTCAATGTTTGACAGGTAAGGTTGAGTCATAGATGCACTTCCCCTACAATGTAAAACCTTCAATGAAATAAGGAAGGTTTACTTTAGCCAGTTCATTTCAGATTCCAAAGAGCTTAATGACCTCTCTAAATTAAACATACTCCTAAGAGAAGAAGACATGTTGCTGCCCAATATGTCTCAACATGCCACAACCTGAGGGACAGTGAATGACCTACACACACACACACTCAATATACTTCATATATGATTAGTAGTGTTTATCAATCTTACTGTAATGTTGGGTTAGGCGGTTTAATTGATACTCACTGTTTATTGTTTCTGTGACGTTCATGCTAATCAAACCAAATTTGAATTTGAAATTGCATTTGAGTGAGAGAAGGAGACAGAGAGAGCAAAGAGACAGCCAGAGAGAGAGAAACCTGGAGTGAAAAAAAGAGTGAGAGAGAGAGAGAGAGAGAGAGAGAGAGAGAGAGAGAGAGAGAGAGAGAGAAAGCTGTGATTTATGTGAAGTAGAGAGGGTGAGTGCGGCTAACTGGACCTGGGTGGGGGGCGGAGGGGGGTGGGGGCGGCGGGCTAGGGGGACCTAGGGGGGTTCATTAGAGCTACTTGTGTTGTATACTTGTAAAGGTTTACTGTTCTCTTGACTTGATAACTCTGGTCTTTTTGGGGATATTGCAGAGGAGTGTGGGTGAAGTGTGTGTGACTGTGTGAGAGAGTGTGCATATTTGTGAGTGTGCGAGTGTGTGCTTCTATGTGCGTGTGAGAGAGTGTGTGTGTACAGTGTGAATGCATGTGTGTGTGTGTTCAAGAGAGTGTGTGTGTGTCTATCTGTCTGTGTGCGTGGGTGTGTGTGAAAGTATGAGAATGTGTGTGAGTGAGAGCATGTGTGTGAGAGTTCGTGTAGCGGCCTGCTGGATAACTGGCAGATTGTACGATGCTCTCTGACATCTTGGGATGCAACTTTCACTGTGGAGCTGCCTGCCTGCCTGCCTGCGTGCCTGCCTGACTTCCTGCCTGTCTGTTTATTTGTTTATTTGTTTATTTGTCTGCCTGTCTGCCTGTCTGTCTGTCCGTCTGCCTGTCTGTCTTCCTGTCTTCCTGTCTGTCTGTCTGTCTGCCTGTCTGCCTGTCTGCCTGTCTGCCTGTCTGTTTATTTATTGTCTACCTGTCTGCCTGCCTGCCTGTCCTGTCCGTCCTGTCTTCCTGTCTGTCTGCCTGCCTGCCTTGCCTGCCTGTCTGTCTGTCTGTCTGCCTTTCTGCCTTCTGCCTTGTGTGTGTGTGTGTGTGTGTGTGTGTGTGTGTGTGGTGTGTGTGTGGTGTGTTTGTGTGTTTGTCTGTGTGTGTGTGTGCGAGAGTGTGTGTGAGAGAGTGTGTGTAGACCACCTTCATCATACCTACCATGAGTGTGTGACGTGTTTTTTTACTGAAGAGTGTTGATATCTGTCTATGCCTAACATGGTTATGTTGAACTAACAGCTGTAAAATGTGATTAATGAACCAAAGGGGTTCCTCTGAGGTCGTAATGACTCTGGTAATTGAAAAATGAGTGGAATTGCAGCTGATGAAGGACAGACTCTGAAGCGGGGGAAACGTTTTCTGAGTTTGATTTGAACTCGAGGAGGACGGGAGACGAGCAATTGACCAACGACCGTCCTACATTTCAGATTATTATGGTCTGGTGCCATTATAGCAGAAGTTTCAAGAGGCTCGCGCACACATACATGCACAACCACGCACACACACACAACCACAACCGCGGACACATGCACACGTACATGCACGTACGCACACACACACACGCGCATGCATGCACACACACACACATGCATGCACACTTACACAGAAACACACACATATGTGCACACACACACACACACACACATATACTGGCCATATGTTCTCTCTTACTGTACAGTTACAGCAGCAGCTTTACAAGCCTGTGAAATCTGGGTGAAAAATGAAGTGTAACAAGTGTAACACCTTGAGACTGTAAAAGTACAATATACGTACCCTCCTCTCCCCGCTCTCCCCTCTCCCCTTCTCACCTCTCTTTTCCCTCTCTACTCTGCTCCCCTCCCCTCTCCTTTCCCCCTCTACTCTGCCCCCCTCCCCTCCTCTCCTCCTCCTCTAGTCTCTCCTCCTCTCCTCTCCTCACCTCTCCTCAACTCTCCTCTCCCCCTCTGTTGCAGCAAGCATAAATTAGATATCTATTGTAGATGCTTTTTAGAAGATGTGTCTGTGTACAAAATGGTTTAGTAAGGGTGCGTTTGCAGTGTGTGTGACACACACTGTAACACACACTCCAATGACCTAGTCTTTACAGCTTAATTCATCTTCAGGAAGTTGCTCTCATCAGTTGGTTTGTCTGGACTGTACCGGTGTGTGTTTGTGTGTGTTTTGTCATGTGTGTTCAGGTGTGTGTCTGTTCTAGTGTGTGTCCATGTCCTGGGGTGTATGTGCGTTCTGGTCTGTGCGTTCTGGTGTGTGGGTGTGTGTGTGTGTTCTGGTGTATGTGTGATGGTGTGTGTGTGTTCTGGTGTATGTGTGTGACGGTGTGTGTGTGTGATGGTGTGTGTGTGTGTGATGGTGTGTGTGTGTGCTGTAGCGATTGTAGGATCAGTCTCTAATAGCTCTCTGCTTTGCTGTACGTTTTCATTGTTGAGCAGCAATTAAAGATGTAGATTTACGTCCCCAGCTCTCACCACACACACACACTCACACACACACACTCACACGCTCACACACACTCACACACACACACACACACACTGTTAGATGCATATTAATCACTACTCTGCACTTTAATGATCTCAGTTCCCCTCTTGTTGTTTCATCCATCCCTGCGAAGCTGCGAGTGGTTCTGGATGTGCGCCATGCTCAGGACTCAGCACAGGACACACACACCCTGTCTAACTAACATCCATAGAGGGGAGGTCCTCAGGGCAAAGTTTCTCAAACTCATCGGCAAACTTTATACAAACCTTCTTAGACAGGCCCCTCTCTATGTGTGTGCTTGTGTATGTGTGTGTGTGTGTGTATGTGTCTGAATGTACTTGTGTGTGTGTGTGTTGGGAGTGTTTATCTATGTTGGTCTTGTCTCTCTTCCTGGTCTCTCCTCCTGTCTCTCTCCTTGTCTCTCCTCCTCCTGGTCTCTCTCCTTGTCTCTCCTCCTCCTGGTCTCTCTCCTTGTCTCTCCTCCTCCTGGTCTCTCTCCTTGTCTCTCCTCCTCCTGGTCTCTCTCCTTGTCTCTCCTCCTCATGGTCTCTCTCCTGGTCTGAGACAACATCTGGTCTGAAGCAGAGCTCACATGGCCCAGATTGTTGGAGACGTTAATCCAGATAAGCGGCATCTCAAACCAACACATCATTACAGCATTTGGCTTCAATCTGGAGACTTCAAAGAGACTAGAGAGAAGCAGATTCATACTGATAGCACACACACACACACATACATATATATATGCAGACACAAATACATACAAATATATGCAGACACACACACAAATATATATATATGCCGACACACACCCAAACACACATATGCGCACACGCATACCCACTCATATACAAACTCTCTCTTTCTCACACACCCACATACACACACACTCTCTCACACACACACACACATGCACACACACTCTCATGTTGGCATACACTCTCTCTCACACAAACACACACACACACAGACACACTCAAACCACCTCATAACCATATGCAGACACACACCCATGGACACACACATACCCATTTACACACAAACTATCTTTCTGCAGACACACACACACATACACTTTCTATCTCACACTCACACTCTTCTCTTTCTTTCTTTCTTCTCTCTCTCTCTCTCTCTCTCTCTCTCTCTCTCTCTCTCTCTCTCTCTCTCTCTCTCTCTCTCTCTCTCTCTCTCTCTCTCTCTCTCACACACACACACACAGTCACAGAGACACACACAGAGGAACATCTCTTAGCTATGCTGTGTGATGTTCCTCCCAGTATTAATCAGTCAATTACAGCCCAGATACAGATGGCAAATAGGACACACATGCAGGGGTGTGTGTGTGTTTGTGTGTGAGAGAGAGAGAGAGAGAGAGAGAGAGAGAGAGAGATAGAGAGAATGTGCCTGTGTGTAATTGTGCCTCTAGATGTGTCTCCGTTTCTCTGTCTCTCTATCTTTTCCCCTCTCTCTTTCTCTCACCCTCTCTCTCTCTCTCGCTCTTCCTCTCTCTCTCTTCCTCTCTCTCTAGCTTTATCTCCCTCTCTCTGTCCCTCCCACTCCCGCCCCTCCCTTTACCCTCCCTCCCTCCCGCTCCGCTCTCCCTCCCCTCCTCTCTCCGTCCCCTCTCTCCCTTGAGAGCACACCAGTGCCCCCGGTGGACACAGATGACAGGACACACGTGTTCCATTCTATTATCTTCTTAGCATTATGGAATTACACAACAGAGTTATACTTTATTCTGTCCTCTATAAAGAGAGACAGAGAGAGAGACAGAGACAATCAGGGGGGAGAGAATGAGACAGAGACAGCGCGAGAGAGAGAGAGAGAAGCAGAGAGAGAGAGAGAGAGAGAGAGAGAGAGAGAGAAGCAGCGGAGGGAGAGAGAGAGAAGCAGCGGAGGAGAGAGAGAGAAGCAGCGGAGGAGAGAGAGAGAAGCAGAGAGAGAGAGACTGTTGGTGTTCAGCTGAGCTATCTTGGCATTTCCTCATGACTTCACACTTTCCATCTCTGAGACTGTTCTGTCTCTCCTCTCCTCAACCCCACTATCAACACTGGCTGACTGACTAGCTGGCTGTGTGTCTGGCTGTCTGCTTGGCTGTCTGTCTGGCTAGCTGGCTGACTGCTTGCTGGGCTGGCTAGCTGACTTTCTGGCTGTCTGTCTGGCTGACTGTCTAGCTGTCTGTTTGTTTGGCTGGCTAGTTGAGTGGTTCTACAAACAAAAAGCTAGCTGCGTGGTTCCACCAATTGTCTGGTTGTGTCAGCTAATACTCCTGGACTCCCTCGGGGTTGTCAGTCACCGTTCCCACAGTGTTCTGTCTGTTCTCTCTCTGTGTTCTCAAGGTTCTCTCTCAATGTTCTTCGGGTTCTCTCGGTATTCTTTGTAAGTGTTCTCCCTATCAATAATTGTCCTGCCCCTCTTAACCTCCTTCGTGGAGAGAAGGATGGATATTGGATTTCCCTTGGTGATATGTGTGTATTGAGTGCTTTTGAGAGAAGCGGTTTCAGTGATAAAAGAGAGGGGGGTGTGTGTGTGTGTGTGTGCAACAGAGCATGAGTGATAAGCATTGAAAAACGGCTGGGAAACCTCCCTTCTGATCGGTCGAGCATCGCCAACATTCCTCTCTTCTGATTGGTCTATCATCACGGTCACCTTTCCCCTAATTGGAAGGTTTTGACCCCACACCTCAGAGTAACGTTTGGGATTATGGTTTACACAAGGAAACACAAGCATCAAATATGAATGTATTACAAATGTCACACCACCACTACGGTGATATAAATATAAATAACCTTTAGGGGCCAGCATGGTGGTGGATAGGGCATTGATTCGGAAGAGGGGGGTCACACAGAGGTGCTTGTTCGGAGAGATGAGCAAAAGACTGTGACAACCCAGGCCACTCCAGTGCACATGTGTAAGAGGAGAGGAGGAGGAGAGAGGAGAGAGGAGAGAGGAGAGAGGAGAGAGGAGAGAGGAGAGAGGAGAGAGGAGAGAGGAGAGAGGAGAGAGGAGAGAGGAGAGGAGTAGGGCAGGAGGGAGGAGAAGAGAGGAGAGAGGAGAGAGGAGAGAGGAGAGAGGAGAGAGGAGAGAGGAGAGAGGAGAGAGGAGAGAGGAGAGAGGAGAGAGGAGAGGAGTATGGGCAGGAGGAGGAGGAGAGAGGAGAGAGGAGAGAGGAGAGAGGAGAGAGGAGAGAGGAGAGGACGGGGAGAGAGAGGTGTGTCCCGTGTTCAACGTGCCTCTGCCATGGCATTCTGATACGCTCGCTGCGAAACAATAGTGTTTTAGACTCGACGACGTGTATGTGTGTGTGTGTCGGTGTGTGTACAGTGAAACGCATCGCGTGTAGACAGAGTCTGCTTGTCTGCATGCGTCTGTGTTGTCGGAGGGAGGCGGGAGAGGGAGATGAGAGGAGGCTGAAGGAGGGACAGAGAGGGAGAGGGAGATGAGAGGAGATTGTGGTTTCCCTCGTCCAACAGTAATATGTTTAAGATGAAGTTGCTCCCTCTGTTCTCTTTGAACCCGACTCCATCAGCTCTATCCCAGGACTGTAATTCAAAGTTTTCCAAATCTTTCCTTCTCTCTCTTTTGCTCCCTCTCCCTCCCTGCGCCCTCCCTCCCTCCCTCTCTCCCTCTCTCCCTCCCTCCCTCCTCTCGATCTTTCATGTGGAAGCGTCTACTCTGTTGTTGTCGTGGTCCGTGATGCCAGCAGGCTAGCCACCCTCACATCACTGAACTTAACAACATCTCAATCAAACTCGCGCACGCACGCACACACACACACAGTCACTCACACACACACACACACACGCAGGCACACTCACCCACGCACATCCTCTCGCGCACGCTCAAGCGCAAAGCACATTCCCTCAGACGGACAGATCGCTGCTCTAATTGACCATCTCTCTCTGTGATGTTTCTCTGCTTCCCAGAATGGCCCTGTGTGACGACCACAGCTTCTCTGGCCTGTTTGCGGTTCGAGGCCAGGCGAGAGACCAGAGGGGGAGAGACTCTCCTCTTAGTCTCTCCTCTGCTCCTCTCTCTCTCTCCCCCTGGCCCCATCCTCCCGGGCCTCTGTGCTGCCGTGGGGCCGTTCTCGCCCCTGTGACGGTGTGGTCCTGAGGGCTGGTTAGACATGCAGCAGAGGCCTTCGACGAGATCGATAACCCCCCTGCTATCGACTGACCAGAACGCAGGGAGCATACATACGCACACGCACAGAGGTCACAAGGAAATATGGCTCAGGCTTGCTAATAAGAGACGTCTGGAGAGGTGAGGCGAGGAGAGGTGAGGTGAGGGGGGGGGGGGGGGGGCGAGGAGAAGAGAGGAGGGGAGGGGGGGGGGAGAGAGACCTCAGCAGAAAGACAAGTTCAAAGTCTCACGTCATGTTGAACAAAGACGAGGTTGAGGGAGCGACAGAGAGAGAGAGAGAGAGAGAGAGAGAGAGAGAGAGAGAGAGAGAGAGAGAGAGAGAGAGAGGGAGAGAGAGAGAGAGAGGGATGGGGAGAGATGTCCACACATGAAAGAGAACGAGGGGAGGAACAACAGGAGAATAAAGGAGTAATGTGGCCCAGCCTGGCCCAGCCACACCAGAGCTATTCTCAGTCTGCTGATGGCTTTTACAGAGAGGACAGGGCCTCACACATATACTTTCTCAACGCACGCATACACACACACACATACACACACACACACTGTCATTGTGCAGTAGGCTGCATGAGAAGCAGAGAGACGCCTGAGTCTGTGGCCGTCTGTCTATTCTGCTTTTAGCTTCTGGACATTTCCTTCTCTGGTCCCCTGACCACAGCCTGCCAGCCCCAGGCCAGAGTTAGGCCAGTCTCTGTCCCTCTCTGGTCCCCTGACCAGCCTCCAGCCCTAGGCCAGGGTTAGGGCCAGTCAGACCACAGCCTCCAGCCCAGTCCTAAGCCAGGGTAATGCCCAGTCAGACCACAGCCTCCAGCCCTAGGCCAGGGTTAGGGCCAGTCAGACCACAGCCTCCAGCCCTAGGCCAGGGTAATGGCCAGTCAGACCACAGCCTCCAGCCTCCAGCCCTAGGCCAGGATAATGGCCAGTCAGACCACAGCCTCCAGCCCTAGGCCAGGGTAATGGCCAGTCAGACCACAGCCTCCAGCCCTAGGCCAGGGTAATGGCCAGTCAGACCGTAGCCTCCAGCCCCAGACCAGTCTGATGACCGCAACACAGTCTGGACAGTTGCTGAGGCCAGAGCAACGCCACATTCTTCGCCCCTCCACAGTCCTGATCCGCCATGTTGACGTCCTGAGGCCCTCACACACCTCTCTCCCTTCCTCTCATCTGTCTGCTCACAAAGAGAGCGAGTGTGCGCAGACAGAGATGTCTTCTCTCTCCTCCAAGGAAAACACTGGGATTCCTGTCTTTTACTTTCCAATTACTGACCAATTTACTGTCTCGGTAAATTGGTCAGTCTCTGCACACACACTGTGCAGTGTGTGCAGTGTTTGTGTGTGTGTGTGTGAGTGCGTGTGTGTGCATGTCTGTGCTGTGTGCCTGTGTGTGAGAGAGAGAGAGGATGTATCAGGGCAATATGCGCGTGTCTGTGTGTTTATGGGCGCGTTTGCAGAGAAATAGATTTGTCCTGACAGCACGAGGAAATCAAAAAGAACGTTTACCAGAAATAAAGAGTTGAGGGAAGGTGGGAGCAAGTGAGAGAGGGAGGGAGTGAGGGAGGGAGTGAGGATGGTGGGAGAGAGAAATATATCAAATAATTTCTCCTGGCTACCTCCAGCAGGAGGTGTGTGTGTGTGTGTCTAATTGCAAGGATCAAGGAACAAAGGAATTCACTCAGACATGATTGACTGGACATGAGTCTGCTTCACTTACCCCTGTCAGGGAGCAGGGGAGTGGGACAGGGGGGAGGGAGGGAAGGGGAGGAGAGGAGAGGAGAGGGGAGGGGAGAGAAAGAGGCCTGAGGGAAATCACAGGCTAATGTGATTGGTTAAAAAACTGATCAATCACCAATGCTACCATGTCCAGCCATTTACAGGTGATGAGAAGTAGGGCATGTGTGTGTGTGTTGTGTGTGTGTGTGTGTGTGAGAGTGCCTGTGTGTGTATGTGAGTGTGTGTATAACATCACCTCTGACTCACCTCGTTTCGATTATAACTACATTTCCTGTCAGTAACGTGATTATTAATAGATTCTCTTAGATTCTCTCTGCTGTCCTCTCATCCACCCCTCTCTCTCTCTTTCAATCTCTCCATCCCTCCCTAACTCCCTCCTCTCTACATCTTCCTGTCTCTACCCCTCTCTCAATCTCCCTCCCTCCATCCCATCTCCCTTCCTCTCCGTATCCCCCTTTCCATCGTCCTCCACCCCCCCCCTCCTCCACCTCCCTCTCTCCGTCTCTCTTCCCCTCGCTCCTCTCCCTCCTCTCTTCATCTCCCCTTTCTCTATTCGCTCCTGTCATTTCCTGTTTCTAACCGCTCTTATTAATCTCCCGTCTTTCCCTGCAATATCCAATCCTCTTCCTCCTCCGACTCGTCCTCCTCCTCTCCATCGTCTTGGCGTGGTGGCGTGTTCCGGGCCCTGGGCAGAGCAGACGCTCCAGTGAGGGACGGGCGCTTCCTGCCTGCCGCCGCCTGCACTCCACAGGAGGAATGACGGCCATCATCGACGCAAGGACATGGCGATTTGACATGGCGACTCTGTGTGACACTGGGGGACGCCATCCATCCACGCTGATGACCACACCGCTGGGAACACACCGCCTGCGTGTGTTTGTGTAGCGCTGCCCCGGAAGTTCCGGTCATTTCCAATGTCAACGCCGCAGGCCGAAGCAGTTGCTTTGCGTCCAACCCGCAGCGCAGACCGGACTGGACGTATCAAAACATGCCACGTCGTGCAAAACGGCTGGTTCTTCTTTGCACTTAAACGACAATAAGCGTCCCTGGCTGAGATGCCAGGGAACAGTCTCCTCCTCCGTCTTGCTCGCTAGAAGTAAGGTGGGCTGTGTTTCAAGTCGTGGTGCAGGTTGCGTGCAGCACGATGTTCTCCGTGCTTCGATGGTCCTGGAGCTGCAGTAAAGGGCCTCGGTCCTGACCAGAGAGAGGAGTCGTCTCAGTGAGAGGACTCCTCTCTCTTCCAAAGGGTCAAAAGGTCACTCGGTGAACTTGGCACCGCTCTGTATGCATGACTTGAGGCCTCTCGCCGGAGACAGCTAGGAGACGATAGCTAGCGGGACCTCGCCGGGCTACGATATTGTCACGTGTGCCCTTTAAGGGAAAGAAACATGATTGCCCCATGCTGTGCCTGAGAAGGAGTATCCTACAGTGACTATATTTGTACATGTTCACTCCA
Organism: Thaleichthys pacificus; assembly: GCA_023658055.1. Lineage (NCBI taxonomy): Eukaryota > Metazoa > Chordata > Actinopteri > Osmeriformes > Osmeridae > Thaleichthys > Thaleichthys pacificus. Next base: position 2,760,312 of record CM042861.1, on the reverse strand, counting down.
GTATGTATAGGTCCCTGTGTAACCTACCCAATGTATTCATTCGACCACGAAGTTCGAAGCATGGATGGACCAAAGATTCCAGGCCTGCTACTGTCTGTAAAATCCAATAATTGTGCCGATTTGAAGCTCGAGTTTGGCTGTCTTCAGCAGCTGGCTTAGATCAGCGAACATGAGCATGAAGCTCATCCCTCGTTGGAGAACAGCCCTGCTGAAAGCCAGGCGGGTCATTCCGGTTCCTTGTCGTCGCTCCGTTGCCGAGGACGTTGCTGCCGTTGTTCCAGCGACCTGCACATTCAGAGGGGGCGGGGGGGGGGGGGGGCTGGAGACTTTGGTGCAAACCGCCCGCGGGTCAGGCCACACGTATCCGCACCTCCGCCTCCAGCCAGGTGGTGAGGAGAGGGGGGTGAGAAAGAGAGAAGGGGGTGTCGGAGGGTGGGTGTCCACGCCAGGTCACCTGATGTAGCCACCGTGGCCCAACACAGCGCTCTGCGCCCGTTCCAGGATTAGATTGGTTCATACGATGAAGAGAAACCAGAGTAATGATGTATTGCAGACGACCTGCACTGTAAAAAAAGGAATGGTGGTGTGTTCAATGGATGAATCGGAATGTATTTGGCAATTCTTTGGCACGACTCATGCATGTTCCTGCATCCTGCTATCGGCCGCCGCTACGAAACTTGCGGGCAGTGATCATACAGCATATAGGTTCAAGGATATAACTTTCAGCCTATTTTGTCAGGGCTACAAATGTTGCAAAATTTGCCAGACTGTTGTCTGCCCTCAGTTTGTTTTTGCGGGTAAAATGAAATAGAGTTAAAGTGAATCCCTCCGCTTTGCAACGACGGCTAGCAATGTCGCCCGAAGCATTTCATTTTCGTCCCCTGCAAAGATAATGCATGTTTTAACTTAATCAGAGAATTGAATGTAATGTATCTTCACTGATCCTAATTTGTTCCTGGTTGTGTTTGTGTCTTCAGGGTCTGCTCTATAGTAGTGGTGAGTATCCCCACGATGCTGATTAAAACAAATATTCATGTGGTGTTTTCCCTGCAAATGATGTACAGTGTTTGTACCACAGTGATGTTGATGTGTACAATTATCCCTTTTTGAGAGGAAAAAAAATGACAATGAAATAACTGTGTCTTTCCCGAATGATTACAGAGTTTGGAAGGCGACACGTCATCTAAGGGCTTCTACATCTGCTTCCACAAGGACACCGTGCACCTATTCAGGATGTGGTCAGTCCAACTGCTGTCTTGCTGAGAGCAGACAATGGTTTGGATTCAGCCTCGTGTTGGGCAAAGTTACGCGACACCATTCCAGACCAATGTCCACGTTTCAAATATAAGAAAAAGAAAGTCAATTCCTCCAGACTGGAGACAAAGCTGTCCTCCAGGAGGGCATTGAGGAGACCGCTTTGGGAATGTTTACCATCGAACAGCAACTCAAGTGAAGTGGAAGATATTGGGGTTGTGCTTGAAGGCAGCACTGCAGGGAGCTATCCAGCCTGACCTGTGAGGCAGCCATGCTGTTTGGTCTATCCAGCCTGACCTGTGAGGCAGCCATGCTGTTTGGTCTATCCAGCCTGACCTGTGAGGCAGCCATGCTGTTTGGTCTATCCAGCCTGACCTGTGAGGCAGCCATGCTGTTTGGTCTATCCAGCCTGACCTGTGAGGCAGCCATGCTGTTTGGTCTATCCAGCCTGACCTGTGAGGCAGCCATGCTGTTTGGTCTATCCAGCCTGACCTGTGAGGCAGCCATGCTGTTTGGTCTATCCAACCTGACCTGTGAGGCAGCCATGCTGTTTGGTCTCATTTACTATTTGAACCTGGACTCCCCTGCTGAACTGAGGTACACCTTTGTGGGGACCACAAGAAACAATCATGGATTTGGAAAGCAACCAACTTTCCAAGAGGGCTGCTGTAAGAATATAACTCTTTGAGAGAGATGTGATGACGATTTTCCTCCTGATTACGAGCACATCTTCGTCCCATAGTTGTGGTATTGTGAATGTCGGAAGTGTTCTGAAAGGTCATTGTATAAGCTACCTGCTGCACACACCTTTATTCTTCATCTTTCTCTTGAAATAACATTTACACCTCATGTTCTTCATCCTATTTGTCTTGGTGTTAGACACCTACAAGATACACTTTGTTTCATTTAGACTGTCAGTTACTTCATTACACTCCAACATTTAAAGACCAGGAATTCACACAGTCTCCAACAATGCTCCAAGTGCGACACACGATGCACAGCATGTTGTTCTTGTTGGTGTTGGTTATTTCCTTAGTCCTGTCAAATCCCTTAGATTCCAACGGCGACGACTGTGGTTCCCTCGAAGACCTTGTGGATCTATCCGAAAATCTCAACGTGGATATCCCCATGGCAGGCAGTTCTACGCCTCGGTGCAGTTCTTCCCTGGCCTTCCCCAGAGATGTTATGCGGTTCTGAAGGGTTTGACAACCATCTGGTTCAGAGTGGGAATGTTGCTCTGATTTGACGGGACATCAATCCCAGATTGACCAAAACTGTGACTGCTTGGATTTGTTGTGGCGTTTGGTGTGTATCATGCTACAATATGTGAGGATTTTCCTGAGAGGCTCACTGAACTTGACACCTCTCTCGGTATAGGCACTTTGCTTTAATGGAGTCTCAAAAGCTTTTCAGCGAAAGCCACCCTGTACATTCAGAGATTCTGGTCAGTGAGATTCCCGGGCTAATTAGCTGCACTTTCAACAGCCACCGACCCATTTCCTGTTCGATCTGCAGTTCCTTTTCTCACTCCATTGTTGTTCGCTCTCAGACCATGCCTAACAAATGACTTTGCATGATGTGAAAGCTGGGTCCAGTGGCATGGATCGTTGCTCCTTCCAAGTGCCAGCTGTCCACACATGGGTTGAATACACCTGTCTGTATGTATTTCAATGAAGGGGTACAGGGTCGGCTCCAAGAAAATGAAATGCTGAGCTATATACAAAATGCCCCCTTGTGGAAACCAAATGCCCCCCCGCATCCGGTTCATTCTGGAGCCGAGCCTGAAAATGTCCACTCTTATTCTAACTATAAATACCTGCATGTTTGCAGCCAGTGCTCCTGACAGCCGTCTGAGGTTGGCCTGGCCATGCCGGTTCAGATCAGGCAAGGCCTTCAACGTTTCTTCAAAAGAAACGTCCTTCAACCCCGCCATCAACACCCTTCGACTCTCCCAAGGTCTCAGCAAGCACGCAAGTTGTGCCAAGGAATTATGACCGAGTTTGTTGTCTGTCTAAAGTCACCCCTTTATGTAACAATTTGCCGTTTGCTCTTCAGTAGCTCAACATTGTCAATGAGCTCATCGCCAAGGAAACTGGCGAGGGTTTTTTGTTAGGGCCTTTAAAAAAAGGAGATCTAATTTGTCTGAGGTACTCCACTCTCCTCAAGCACAATTTTCCTTCTCCTTGAGGTACACCTTACACATGCACATATTCACAAATCTACTCGCTACAGTACGGATTTGCCTGACAACCACATCAAATGTTTTCTGTTGCCAAGTACATTTAGTTTAATAAATACTTTAATAAACCCTTATTCCCACGAATTGTCTTCCTCTTTGTCACTCCCCACGAGCCGGGTTGTGACAAGTGAGGGCACGTCCTGCATCGAGGAGTTTTTCGGTTACAACTGGATTTACATTGTTGGGGTCACGTGATGGCCCTGAGTTGACATGATAGATTCAGACAAATGAGAGACTTTGTATACAGGTGTTAAGTGTTCCGGTGTCTGGTTCAGCTCCATTGCTAAGCTTCAAATATCAGAAGATACGTTTGGGAATTATTGTGGTAGTTACTTTAAACTGTAATTAGATCAGGTTGCTGAGCTAACATCTTAGTTACGGCCTGTGTTCGTGTACCTCTGACTTACATTTGGTCGGCTGAGTGTGGTGTGCTGCGTTGAAGAGAGGATCACGGTAGGTTCTAGACCGCTGACCTGGCAGGAGACTAGCTAGCGGGATAGCGTGCATAATTACCCACCTCAAAGCCCCACAAAGACTTGGGGTGAGTCATCTACACTTGGAGAAGCTTGCTCAATGTACCAAACAACTAAATTGCCGAGATCTACGCCATTCAGATAGGTAACCAACGTCTTAAGGACAGTGTTAAGTCCATCTCGTCTGCCAGCCGTCTGGATGCTGGCGTTCAGTTCCTGGTCCCACATTGTTCACCCCTGTGGGTATTTATTCGTTGTTCGAGCAACGAGAAGAGTCGCTATTGTCTTGAGCTGGAACACAAACAAATAAGACAACAGAATGATGTTGAACTAGGGAGGTTAAGACAGTGCACACCGAACTGAACACGTTCAACTGAAGTTGCAACAACAATGTCTTCAGTTGATTGGGCAAGGGAGAACATCAGGGGATTATTCTTGCGGTGACTCAACTCCTGGCTCCCCGAGGGAGAAGTGCAATACCTTTGTTTGATCTTTGTTCTAATCGGCAGTAATCTGCATCTCATGCCTACATGTGATGAAAAGGATCCTGCTACATTCTTTACTTTGTTGGAACGAGTTGCTGGGTCCAGAGGCTCTGAATGCACTTTATTGCTAAAGTGTGTGTTTGCAGGTATAGCTCAGGAGGCTGACTGTGCAGATAGTGGGAGCTATCTAAAAGTATAAACTGCTGTTACTGGCATATGAATTAGTTCCGGAAGGCCGTAGGCAGCATTTTAGAACTTTGAAGCGCGGCAACAACCATGTTGATTTTGCCAGGGATTTGGTCATGGAATTGAAGCGTCGGTGCTCTGCGCCCACTGTTAACATGTCTGAAGAGCTATGTGACCTGATGGTGCTTGAACAATTGAAAGAAACTATCCCTGATGCAAAAAAAAAAGCATTTGTAACTACTACTGTGTAGCCAGGCTAAGGGTCACTGGAAAAATGAGTGCCCGGCACTCATTGCTAAGACCAAGCCCCGGGCTAACGCTAATGGGAGACCTGTTGCTTTAGCCGCTCTTGCCTGTAACAAAATGGAGGTTTCTCTCTCACCTTGTGTTCAGGTGGCTGAGCCACACAAGTCCACATTCACCCCTCTTGTTCCAGAAGGCTGCGTGCCTGTGGGAGGGAGTGAGGATCAAGTGCCAGGTCGGACCGTACTGGATGCATAAGCATGATAATACGACATCACGATACAATTCCTCTCACATTTCATTTCTACATACTGGCTTCAATTCTTCATCTCTCACCATCGGCGTCATACATTTCCCGTGTCTCCAAAGTCTTTGTATGTGGTCTTGTGGCCGTGGGCCAGAGTTTCCCTACATTCTCCCATCAACTTCGATTTGAGTAGATCCCAACTTCTGTGCGGGAATTGGCGTACACCTATCCCAGGCCCAGTTTTGTGTTATTTTTGTGTTATAATAATAAGCCCGATATTTCAACTAAAAGTGATGTTTAAGGGATGATTCACCCTCATTGATATTTTGAAATAGTTATCTTACCTTAGTCCTCTTCTGTTCACTGTGAACAGAAGAGGTGTGTTCTGGAACATGGGGACTGCTAGTTCAGCCCCTAAAACTGCTTTAAGGTGCTTCATTGTCACTTTTGTTTGTAGGGTTCTAATCTTGTCACATATTCATGGTGTTCAATCATATCAGGGAGGTGGGGGCTGGATTGTAGAATTGTCTGTCATTTACTTTCACTGCTGGTCTGCCTAATTATGGCTACTTACAGTTAAATTAATCGGATCTATTTAAAGACAGTACACCTAACCCTAGCAGAGATCTGTGTGGGGTAAGGGTTAAAAGGGTCAAAAAAGGCGAGCTAGTCTCTAGAAAAAAAACAAAAGGCTAAGCCTAACCCTAGGCTTAAGGGTAACAATATCAGATATGACGAGAGAAACCCTGTCAGAGACCTATGTGTGTGTGTGTGTGTGGGGTGTGTGTGTGTGTTTGTGACTTTGTGTGTGAGTGTCTGTGTGCAGGCCGGACGAGAGCTGGTTTATTTATTATTATTATTATTTCTTTATTTATGATTATTGATCTTCCTAACTCTTGTTTAATGTGTGTTTTAATCAATCTGGAGCTTTATCCTGTGAGTAATGGTTCAGGGCTGGAGGCTGGGCTGATTAAGAGGATGAGAACAGCAAGATGTACGATCATACATCGGGTCATCACTCACACACACACACATACACAGAAACGCTCACACACACAGATGCTGACCCAACACACATGCACACAGGGACACAGATACAACCCATGCAGATGCACACACACACAGACATACAGACACTCTCAAACACACACACACACGTACATACTGTACGTGCGCACCAAAAACACACACACACACACACCTCCATCAACCAGGAGAAAATGTATCCATCAACTTGCTGATATTACTCTTGTCATTCCAAACCAGACTGTGTGTGTGTATGTGTGTCTGTGTGTTTGTGTCTGTGTGTTTGTGTCTGTGTGTCTGTGTGTACGTGTGTCCTGTGTGTTTGTGTCTGTGTGTCTGTGTGTCTGTGTGTTTGTGTCTGTGTGTTTGTGTGTCTGTGTGTTTGTGTCTGTGTGTGTGTGTGTGTGTGTGTGTGTGTGTGTGTGTGGAGCAGGACAGACAGGAAATACACTTTATCCTTCATCTTATCTTTATCTTACTTTCTACATTTGTATGTCAATTCTTTATAAAAGTGTTTTCTAAATGAATAAAATGAGTGTGTGTTACTGGTCAGAAACACACCACACAGATGAACCCTCATCACTTCCTCATCACCTCATCACATCGATCAGACATCAGTAATCTATCAGGCATCAGTAGTTTATCAGTAGTCTGGCAGGTGAGACAGACTGTTCCTCTTATTCTCCTCTCCACCTCTTCATCCTCCTCCTGTCCATCGCTCCCCCTTCTCCGACTCTCTTTTTCTCCCCTCCTCACCACCCCTTCTCTTCCTCCTTTCCACCTCTACTTTTCTCTCCTCTCATTTCCTCTCTTTCTCCTTCTCTCCCTTCATCTCCACCTCTTCCCCTCCCCTCTCCACTCCTCCTTTCCTCTCCACCTCTCCTTTCCTCCTCCTCTCCACGCCTCCCATCTACACTGCATCTCCTCTGTATCTACTGCACTCTCACTGGGCAGAGAGACATAGAGAGAGATAGAGATAGAGAGATGATGATGTCACCTGGGTTGTGTGAGGACAGGCAGACTGAGGATGTTTCACTCCCCTCCCTCCCTCCCGCCTTCCACCCACCTACCTCTCTCCTCCTCCTTCTCCCCCCGCCTGCCTCTCTCCTCCTCCTTCTCCCCCCGCCTACCTCTCTCCCCTCCTTCTCCCCCCGCCTGCCTCTCTCCTCCTCCTTCTCCCCCCGCCTGCCTCTCTCCTCATCCTTCTCCCCCCGCCTACCTCTCTCCCCTCCTTCTCCCCCCGCCTGCCTCTCTCCTCCTCCTCCTCCCCCCGCCTACCTCTCTACTCCTCCTTCTCCCCCCGCCTGCCTCTCTCCTCCTCCTTCCACCCACCTACCTCTCTCCTCCCCCTTCTCCCCCCGCCTACCTCTCTCCTCCTCCTTCTACCCCCGCCTGCCTCTCTCCTCCTCCTCCTTCTCCCCCCGCCTGCCTCTCTCCTCCTCCTTCTCCCCCCGCCTGCCTCTCTCCTCCTCCTTCTACCCCCCGCCTGCCTCTCTCCTCCTCCTTCTACCCCCGCCTGCCTCTCTCCTCCTTCTCCCCCCGCCTGCCTCTCTCCTCCTCCTTCTCCCCCCGCCTGCCTCTCTCCTCCTTCTCCCCCCGCCTGCCTCTCTCCTCCTCCTTCTCCCCCCGCCTGCCTCTCTCCTCCTCCTTCTACCCCCTGCCTGCCTCTCTCCCCTCCTTCTACCCACCTACCTGTCCCCTCTTTTGCTCCCCTCCTCCTCTCCTCCACTTCCTATTTCTCTTCCCTCCCTCACTCAGCCCACTCCGTCTCTCCCCTCCCTTGCTCTCTCTCTCTCTCTCTCTCCCCTCTCTCTATCTGCTCATTAAGAGACTGAGACTGCCCTGAGGCTATGGTGAGGAGAGAAAGAGAACGAATGAGAGAGAGACCGAGAGAGGAAGCGAGGGAGGGAGAGACTGAGAGAGGGAGGGACAGAAGTAAGAAAGGCGGGAGAGAGAAACGGAGGGAGAGACACGGAGAGAGTTGTATAACGACGGCTCGGGAAGTTGTTCCAATCAATGAGGAGCGATTCCTGTGATTTATGTGTCTGCCTATTAGTGCTATGTGTGTGCAGGTGTGTTTGGTTATTTATGTGTGCATGTGTGTGTTTGCATTGTTTATGTATGGATGCGTGTGCTGCAGCATCAAAGATTCTGTGTCCTCCAGCTATGAAGGGCAGGAGTCGATCTCTGCGTTGGCTTGGAGCAGTTTCTGAGAGGATGATGTTTGAATGACGTTTTGAAGGAACCAGGCAGGGTTAGAGTACTCAGGTATAAAATTGCGTTCCACGAGGCATCATCTCCATCTCCTGTGCGCAGCAACGACGACCTGCAGTGTGTGTGTGTGTGTGTTTGAATGGATGTATGTGTGTGTGCTTAGCAAATGCGTCTGTTTGAATGTGTGTGTGCGTGTGTTTGAATGGATGTGTGTGCTTGAATGTGTCTGTGTGTTTGCCTCTCACCTTCAACAGGAAACGCACTTCCTGTTCCTCCTCGATGCGTCCGTCTCGGCCGTGAGCCTGAAAGCAGCCGTTTATGAATCTCATTAGTTCCACGTTTAGCTTCCACCCCCGATCACAGAAAGTGATGGCTGAGTGTTTACATAACGGAGACCATGGGATCTGCCACACTCCTGTGAGTCTGTTCCTCGTTCTCTCCCTCTCTTTCTCCCTCTTTTCCCCTCTCTCTCTCTCTCTCTCTCTCTCTCTCTCTCGCAAGCAGGGGCTGGGTTTGTCAGGTTGGGGGTCTGTGGGCGCTCAGGTGGGCTGTCTACCTGGAGTTTGCATGGTCTCCCCGTGCTCACATGGGTTCCTTCCGCAAAGGACCCCAATAAAAACATGCCGAAAAGATTGCTCTCCTGCCCATATCCCTGGAGCAGTCCAAGGGCGAGCCCTTGGACTGGGCCCCTGCGCACTGCTGAGGTGGCTGCACACTGCCTCTGGCTGCCCTTGGGGGAAGGAGAGCATGGTGGGACGAAAGGCAGACTGATTTGGTTTCAGTTTTCTGTGTGTTCTGTTGCTCCCTGCACACCTGTGTGTGTGTGGGTGGGTTCACTTTGTGTGTGCGATGAAGGTGTACACACTGCCATTCACAAGTTTGGGCTCACTTAGAAATGTCCTCGTTTTTGAAAGAAAAGCTATTTTGTCCATTAAAGTAACATCGCAATTGATCAGATATACAGTATGGACAACCTTAATGGCTGTTGGGAGGACATTGTCAACAAGGCATCAGTTCTCTGTTCCAGGGGCACATTGTTTGCTGATCCAAGTTGATCATTTGAAAAGGCTAATTGATCGCTGGAAAACCCTTTTTGTAGTGGTGTTAGCACAGATGAAAACTACTCAAGAACGTTCCAGAATCAGTCAGCTGGTATTCTGCTGCCAAAGGAGTGGTCAACACAGTCACCAGATCTCAGGCCTGTTGAGCTGTTGTGGGAGCAACGTTCCCATACTGTACATAAGAAGTGCCCATTAAGCCAATCCAACTTGTTGGAGTTAGCTACAGACACTGATTCCAGCTACAGACATTGGCTACAGACAAGGATGACAGCTACAGCTATGACAGAGCTGAACATCCTGAAACACTCCTACAATCCATCCTACTCTAGACCCAGCTGGTGAAGAGAGACATACAGAGATGAAGAGAGATGCAGAGAAAGAGAGGGAAGAAGCGATGTAGAGAGAGATACAGACCGAGATAGTGAGAGAGAAATACTGAGAGAGAGAGAGATACAGATTAGGAAAGTGTCTTGCTTATATATGGCCAATGTGTATTTAGGAAGAACATTTTTTGAGAGAGCAATTTACTTACAACGTTGAGCTATATGAAGACACTATCTTTCATGAAAATAAATGGAGGCCATGGGTTATAAATTCACAGAATAACGACTTCACAATACTGAGGAAAACACCCATTTGGAATCTCCCATCTCATATTCCCTCACGAAACCCAGAGAAAAACAGAAAAATATGGAAAGTCTGTGGAAAAACTTTGCCCAGTGATTTCTTCGGCATAGCTCGCTCATTGTCTCAGAGCGTGGAGTAATCGTTCCTCTGGTTCTGCGATCGCTTGGCTGCTGCCAGATGATGGAATTCTAAATCCGCTTTTGTGCACCAGCAGCTCACGGCAAACAAACTTGTGGAAACATTTTGCTCAAAATACACTGTAAAATTGTGTGAAAGCGTCTGAAAAACCAGTGGATTCCAAACAAACGGGCATTCACACACACAGTAACATTATATATTTATACATGCATATATATATATAGTGTAATACAAGAATCTTTAAAACAAAGGAGCAACAATTTGCAGTGCGACCAGCTTGTTTCTGTTAGACAGAACGTAGGAGATGTGGTCTCACGACGCCTGTGGTTCCACGATAAGCAACATCCTGAGGGAATGTAAGATTCAAAACAGAAAATATGAAAATCAAATCAAAGCTTTTGTTTTTGTTGAGTCCACTAGTGGTGTAGGAGAGGGAGCAAGTGAGTAGGAATGAGTGTGGGAAAGGGAGCAGGATATAGAATAGGAGAGAGAGTAGACGAGACTATGAGTGAGAGGGTGTAGGAGAGTAGAGAGGGTGTAGGAGAGTAGGAGAGGGTGTAGGAGAGTAGAGAGGGTGTAGGAGAGTCGGACAGGGTGTAAGAAAAGAGGGTGTAGTAGAGAGGGTGTAGGAGAGTAGGAGAGGGTGTAAGTAAAGAAGAGAGGGTGTAGGAGAGAACAGAGGGTGTAAGTAAAGAAGAGAGGGTGTAGGAGAGTAGGAGAGGGAAAAGGAGAGAGAGTAGGAGATGGTTGGAGATGATTAACGTGAGAGGGAGGGAGGATGTGGGTTTTGACTTTGGGTTTGTTGAGAAGGAAACTACACTGTGGAGGAATCCGAGGTTTATTCCTAGACTCATAACCTTACCTTCTACAACTGTCATACACACATGGAATAGTGTATGACACACACACACACACACACAGTCACTACTTATGGAGGAAGAAGAATTGTAGTAAACTCAAACAGATGACCCCAAATACTGATCTTAGTTCACCCTTGACAGCTATGACACTGATAATATACAATGAAAAATATTACTGGTAACAGGCACTCACCCCAAAACTCAGAAGACATATTACAGAACTATTAACTATACATTACACTACATTGTACAACATAGTAAGATATACATATTACATAACTATTAACTAGACATTACACCACAATAAAATATACGTATTACATATTAGAGTACAGAACCACGCTACAAAATGATATTAATATTACAGAACTATTAACAAGTCCTTACTCTACAACATGATATCAATATTACAGAACTATCAACTACCAGCCCATAAGCTACAACATGATATCAATATTGCAGAACTATTAACTAGCCCTGACACTACAACATGACGTACAAGCAAGGGGCCTACTGGTGGCGGAACCGCGTGTGTAATCCGTGCAGAATATGAGATAAGGCGGGGATATTATCCGTAGGGTATCAGACGGTAATTACTAATCTCCGTAGTATGCACGAGCTGTGACTCTCCTACTGTGACCTCCGGTTGCTGCTCGGTTCCACCAAGTCTTGCCGCTGTCTCTTTAAGAACGTCCGGGCTGGGGTGGCGCTTTCTCCGCAAGGGCTTCTTGATATTAATAGTGTTGGTGTCTTGAAATTGACGTAATGCCCGGAGTCTCGGGTCCTGTCAAACGATAACATTTCTGATAAAGAACCGAGATCGCTGCTAACTCCTTTTCTCCATCCAGACCCCGCCGTACAGATATACACACGCACCACTACTCCGCGCGCACAGGCGGTATTCGAAATCTGGTACCCCCTTTGACAAATAAGAAAATAACACACCGAGATCAACAAACAAACAACACAAAGACGGTTCACGGCTTAAGCCAAAAGCTCCACCATCTTTCAGGCTGCAAAAAAATGCTTTTTAATCAACAGGTAAGGAAAAAGCGAATCGATGCACGTTACGACTACAACCGAGATAGAATAGATGTGGATTTCCAGTAGGACTGTCGGAGAATGCTGATCGCTTATAGCGAATGTTATGTAATGGGAGCGCGAAGGGATTTGGTGAATCAGTTGAGAGGCACTTTGCAGTGAAAAAAAACGGCAGGCTAGTCGGATTTCACATGGCGTTTAGGTTTAGTTGGGTCAAACGCACAAGAAATAGAAATGAGCTACTTGGTAGAAACAGTGGTCGAGTTGGATTAGCAATCCCGTAGTGAGACGAGGAGGGAGAAACGTGTGTCACGTAGGTTGGTTACTTGTACTTTTCTCACATTTTCATTGAATAGAACTGCCTGTTTTTATTCGCGGGCGCCGAAAGATTTGTAAATGTTTTATATCAAACAGGTTGCGTCTTTAGAGTAGGTAAACGTCTGTGATGAATACTTGTGTGGGTTAATGTTTGGGGTACTTTAGAATAAGGTGAATATTTTATTTGGCGCATCGCGTGCCTCTGTGTTCATTGTTCGCTATGAGAGCGCGTGGTAGGGATTGCATGTAAAGTTCTAAATTAATTTGTAACTTTTCGTCAACTTTCCCAGCGCTGTGTTGTTGTCGTGGAAGACAAACACGCCAGTAACCAAGTTGTGTTTTCCTCGGAAGTTCTAAAACTTTTTTGTGTGTGTCTGATGTTCCTCAAAGATAAGAAAACGCGTAGGCATGGCAACACAGTGAGGAGTAGCGAGTATTCAGCTCGGTACAATAAGAGTCCGCGAGGTTAGTTCGAAGGCTCCTCTATCTTAAACTTTTCACGAATACTCTATTCATTCCGTTCTCTACAGAACTTTGCTTTATGCATGGTTCTCCTCGCAATATATCATGTTAGTAACAAAGACCGGCACCGAGGATAACTTCTAAGTGCAACGCAGTTTTGTTTTGGTAACTTTGCTCTGGTATTTTCACTTCTTCATCCTTGTTAGTAAATGCAACGGTAAGCAAGTTAAAATGATCAGGCAACACTGGAAATTGTGTCCGCTATTCGCCGCTCAATGCGTGACTACTGAACTTCAGAAACTTGAAAAGTTTCTAACTTAACTAGACAGGCTGATTATCTGTCATTGAACAACAAAATGACGAAAAACGTGTATTTGTTATCCTGTAGGCTAGAACATATTTTGTTTCCAAATCAGACATTTTATTATCATATAGTAGATGTTTTATTATCATATAGTATATTTTTTATTATCATGTAGTATATATTTTCCAGATGATAGTGTCAGTGTGAGATTGTTAAACGTGCGGGCCGTAGTTGGTTCTCTGCTCGGCTGCTACTGTGGAAGGCATGTCAAACTGTGTTTAAAAGGTTACCACATGTCAAACGGCAAGTTAACTAGCAAGTTACAATGTTATAACGCAGTTAATTGTAGCAAACCAATTTGCGAAAAATAATTATTTCTTTGAAGTCTAGGCCAACTTCTTTGGAGCTTTCTAAGAACATCAACATTTAGTCTAAATATATACTACAGATAGTTCTAATCATAGATTCATGTACCCATATATATGTGTTTAATATTATATATTAAAAACAAAAACAATGTTTTATGTGGCGAGTTATGGTTTGTGAAACGCCTCAAAAGAAAGGAAATCCAAATGACCACCGCAGCCCTAGCTCTCCACAGCGTAATTCCATGAGTAGTTTAGTTCCAGTGGGCTGCTGGGCCCGTCCGGGCCGACAGCAGAACTCCACAGGCCTGGGGGTTATAAACCCAGCACAAGCAGCCCGCCTAGAACCTCAGGGTCTGTGCTGTCAGGGAGAAGCTGAAGAGCCAAATAATCAGACATAACTTCCTGCTCGGACCGAGACTGGAGCAGTGAGGGAGTGCTTTGGGGCTCAGCCTTGACGGCGGACATTGATGTGTTTTTTCCACGGTACCTGACTGGGATTCTGTACGTCTCATCTTCTGGTTTGCGGCGGAGAGCGCTATCGCCTCCTCAGTAGGCACGTCTAGACCATCTGCTCCTCGGAAAAAACTCCTGTCAGGAACTCTTTCAGGACGTCAGACGCCGTTCCAACCAGACTAACAACGCTAGCAACTTTTACAAACACGCTGGCAAACGCGTCCGACACATTCATCCCACATCCACATTCAACACGTACTAAATCAAGAGTTTATACCCAGTTTTGTCTCTGGGACGATGCTTTAAGACGTGTTATTGCTCCCAGACCATTGTGGTGAGTGAGAAAGCTTGAGGGGCAGCCTGCTCTGTTTGAAGTGTGTGAATAGCTCTAGGTATATTTGAAATGTAAATAGGCCCCCACATCTGTGAGCTCGGCGGCTGAGGGTGAAAGATCAGGCCTGTATAGCCAGAAGCGCCACGGCTGACAAGCTGATTTGGGTCTGGTCGGGCGGGAGAAAGAGGCAGCAGTGGGGGTCAGCATTTGTTCTACATGGCTTTAGAAGCCGTCGCCACTTCTGGGGGCGGGGGGGGGGGAGGCAGTGGGGGTTGGGGGTTGCGCGGGGGATGTGGGGGGGGGGGGGGGGTGGGGGGTTAGGGGTGCGAGGACGGCCCCTCACTTTGTGTGTCTTTGTAGTGGAGAGATTCCCCATGTAGGTGTTGGTGCTGAGGAGCCTGTGTGAGACAAAGGTGGAGGGGGGGGGTAGGAAAAGAGAGGAGGTGGTGGGGGGAGGAGAGGAGGGAGGGAGGCGGTGGTGGGGGGAGGAGGAGGAGAGGAGGTGGTGGGGGGAGGAGAGGAGAGGAGGGAGGGAGGGAGGGAGGCGGTGGGGGCATCTGTTCCTCCTTGGTTTGTGGACGTCTGATCTGAGAGATAGAGGCCCGGGAGATAACGCCATCACCACCGTAACAACAACATGGCGACGGTCAACGTAGCTCCTAACCTTGATTTGTTTTGTGATTCAAGTGACTCGAGAACACTATCAGCACTGCAGAGTCACTAAACTCCCTGCGTTCACTTTTTACACAATCACTCCATATTCGCTCTACACGGTCACTATCTTTATTCACCTTCCACACGGTCACTCCCTACATGATCACTCTCTAAATTCACTCTCTACATGATAACTTTCTACATTCTGGCTCTACATGGTCACTATCTCTTTTCACTCTCTACACGATCTCTCTCTACTTGATCACTCTCTGCATGGTAACTTTGTTATATTCACCCGACACAATCACATGATCACTCTTGCTTTACATAATCACTCTATATTCCCTCTTTACACGATCCATCTCCATATTAACTCTCTACATGTAGAACAGTCGATTCTTATTCCACATGATCTCACTCTCTAGAAAAGTGTTTTTCATGCGAGAGGAAAGGTGCTGGGTGGAATATAATGTCTCAGTGTGTTTAGAACGTTCCAGTCAATACTTCTGCTGGAGCGGCTAGACTCCTTCCACCCACCCCCCACCCCTCACTCTGGCCGGCCAGCCAGCCAGGCCTGGAGAGGCAGGAAATGCAGGGTTTTCTTAGCCTGGCTGACGTAAGCCTGCGTTTACCTAGACAGGACACACACGGCAAGTAATTGGTTGCTGTTAAACTTATAATAACGCCTCGGGTCACCCTGGCAGGCCTTCGGCTTGTTTTCCATATCTGGGTAAAATAGGACCTGTGTTTGTCTGGTGGAACACCTCTTGTGTGTGTGTGTGGGGGTGGGGTTCTAGCCAGTCTGGGTGTGTGTGAGGGGGGTAGATGTGTGTATGTGAGGGTCTGGTCCGGGACATTTAGCTACTCACAGGTGAAAGTTGTTATGGGGCATGTCAGACGGACGTGTTTGTTGTTGTGTATGTGTTACTGTAAGTGTGAATGCAGGTGTGTATGTGGTGTGTCGCGCGTGAATGTATACTGTAGTGTTGTTATGTGAGTGGTTCAGGGTCAGGTGGGTATACATTTAAGGTTAGGAGGGGTAAGGATAAGCCTATGTTAGGCTTAGGGTTGGGATGGTTAAGGTTAGGGCTGTGTTAAGGTTAGGAGGGGTAGGTTGAAGGTTAGGATTAAGCCTGACATGGGAGCTACTTTGCCACATACTCTTCGCCACATTAGGGTCCCTAACCCTAATGACTTCATGTATAGCTTTTATAGAAAGAGGCTCATAAGCGGAGGTAGTATAAAGACAGTAGAGTTACAGTAACAGTGTGATATCACCTGCAGAGTGACGTTAACAGTGTGATATCACCTGCAGAGTTATGGTAACAGTGTGATATCACCTGCAGAGTGACAGTAACAGTTTGATATCACCTGCACTCCTGAGTCCCTCTGCTTCAGCCACTCGTAACTGTGCAACCATACCGCCCTTCCTAATACTGTCCTCAGTCCGGTGGACATCCAGGGTTTTCTAACGTTGCCACAAACGTGAACGAGCTCAGAAATAGCCGTGGAATTCGACGTCATCAAGTTGTAGATGCACAAGTGTGACAAAGGAAACCACTCTGTGACATTTGCTTTCCTTCAGATCCGTTTATTAGCCACACCCAAACACTTCAGTTTGGTCCAATTAGAGAGTCTGGTCTCAGGCGAAAATAAGATACGCAGAAACAAACCCTTTTAAGCTGAGCTGACAGTATTACTGCCATGGCAAGTTAGTAAAGCCCATTACAATATATATATTTACAATATGTATGAATGAATGTGTTTCTATATGTATATGTTTAAACTATATATTGCAAAGTAGAAGTTTGAAATATTCTACAGATTGAATCTGAATATTAATAGCAAAAATGTAGATCGTTTCTTGATACTGTATAAAATAATTCTATACTATATTATAATGTACTATACTAAAATACAACCATATGAATACAAATTAAGGCATTAGAGTATTTTAAAGTACATAGATTCACTCAAAACACTTTGAGTTGAAAAGGAGTATAGATTTATAGTTTTACAGAGTTAAAGAGAACCGATATTTTCGTAATTTGAAGGGAGTAGAAAGTTGGAAAGCACTTTTTAGATCTAGATAATATTTATAGTATTAGTAAGCATCAGATAGTATTAATATAATGTAGAGGTGGCATATAGAGTAACATATCGTTATGAGACAGTTTTAAGACAGTTTTATTTTATAGAGTTATGATAGTCATAACATTTTAGATTGAATTAGACAGAGTAAATAGACAGAGTATGTTCAGTTGGACGGTTCTATGATATACAGTTTGACAGTTCTATAATATAGAGTTGGACAGTTATGAAGTATATATATACTGTATTCCTATAGAGTTAGTTATGAGCAGGGCCCCTATAGAGAAGGGTTGTTTTGGTCCAGTTGGAGATTGTGAGTGTGTTCAGGAGTGTGAGTGTGTTCAGGACTGTGAGTGTGTTCAGGAGTGTGAGTGTGTACAGGACTGTGAGTGTGTACAGGACTGAGTGTGTTCAGGAGTGTGAGTGTGTTCAGGACTGTGAGTGTGTTCAGGACTGTGAGTGTGTTCAGGACTGTGAGTGTGTTCAGGAGTGTGAGTGTGTACAGGACTGTGAGTGTGTTCAGGACTGTGAGTGTGTACAGGACTGTGAGTGTGTTCAGGACTGTGAGTGTGTACAGGACTGTGAGTGTGTTCAGGAGTGTGAGTGTGTTCAGGAGTGTGAGTGTGTACAGGACTGTGAGTGTGTTCAGGACTGTGAGTGTGTACAGGACTGTGAGTGTGTTCAGGACTGTGAGTGTGTACAGGACTGTGAGTGTGTTCAGGAGTGTGAGTGTGTTCAGGACTGTGAGTGTGTTCAGGACTGTGAGTGTGTACAGGACTGTGAGTGTGTTCAGGAGTGTGAGTGTGTTCAGGAGTGTGAGTGTGTTCAGGACTGTGAGTGTGTTCAGGACTGTGAGTGTGTTCAGGACTGTGAGTGTGTTCAGGACTGTGAGTGTGTTCAGGAGTGTGAGTGTGTTCAGGACTGTGAGTGTGTACAGGACTGTGAGTGTGTACAGGACTGTGAGTGTGTTCAGGAGTGTGAGTGTGTTCAGGACTGTGAGTGTGTTCAGGACTGTGAGTGTGTACAGGACTGTGAGTGTGTTCAGGAGTGTGAGTGCATGTGTAAAGCGAGATGTTAGTGATAGAAAGTATTTTCTGTATCTCCGTGAGTCAGTTTGCCCACTGCTCATTTTGGTTCTCCACATCTGTCTATCAGAATGTTCCTCTCTCTCTCTCTCTCTCTCTCTCTCTCTCTCTCTCTCTCTCTCTCTCTCTCTCTCTCTCTCTCTCTCTCTCTCTCTCTCTCTCTCTCTCTCTCTCTTTCACACACAAACACCCAAACACACATTCTATCTATCTTTTGCTGTCTTTCCTCCGTTCTGGGCCTTTCTGTTGTTCCTCTCCTCCTGTGGTGGCGTGCCCCCACCCGTCTGTGTGGTCTGGTCTGAGGGCAGAGAGGAGGAGGGCGCAGAGGAGGAGGGCGCAGAGGAGGAGGGCGGAGAGGGGGAGGGCGGAGAGGGGGAGGGCGGAGAGGGGGAGGGCAGAGAGGAGGAGGGGGAGCACGATCTGAGACACTGGGGAGAGAGGAGGAGGAGGAGGAGGAGGAGAAGCACTGCCTGAGACAGGTCTCACTGGAGAGGAGGAGGGGGTGAGGAGGAGGGAAGGAGGGAGCGTGTGGGGGGGGGGGGGGGGGGAGTAGCAGGAGAGGGAGGAGGCGGAGTGTTCCTAGGGAATGTTTGTTTTGCTGTTTCCAATTTGGTCTGCCAGCAGCCCTGCTCTGTCAGACCAGCCATTCATGCTCCGGTCTGCCTGATCTACAACTTTCCTAGTCTGTCATGATCACACACCACACCACCGCCTGCTCACCACTCCTCCACTCACCTTCATCTTTATTCATTGTTTTCTCTCTCAAAAAACACATACACACACATTTCTCGTAAGAGCGGAGTAGTTTTTCCCCCCTCTCTCTCTCTCTCTCTCTCTCTCTCTCTCTCTCTCTCTCTCTCTCTCTCTCTCTCTCTCTCTCTTTCTCTCTAAGTGAAATGTCCCAGTGTTCCAGTGTAAAACTTTTTTTGCAGTGAAACTACTTTGGAAGACTGTTGATTGTTCCGTGTGTGTGATTTATGGAAGGCGCCTGGTTCTTGTAGTTTGGCTGTGGATCTTTCTGTCTCAGGTTGTGTGTCTGGGTCTGTTGGGCCACAAATACATGCGCATATCAATATATAGATACATACACATATTCATGTTAATAATAGTGTTTCAAACCGATTTTTTTGTGTGTATTTTTTGTATTTTTGTTATCAGGTAGTTCAGCCTGACATTGTGTGACCAGTTCCTCTCCTGGTTCCTGGTTCCTCTCCTGGTTTGTGTTTCCTGTCTCCTGTCCCTCGCCTGGATCCTCTCCTCGTTCCTGTCTCCTGGTTCCTATCTCCTGGTTCCTCTCCTGGTTCGTGTTTCCTGTCTCCTGGTTCCTCGCCTGGTTCCTGTCCCCTGGCTCCTAGCTCCTCTCCCGGATCCCGCTTCCTGTCTCCTCGTCTCCTCTGAGGAAGCGGCAGGATCTTGTCATCCCTCCAGGACCAGAGGACAGACATGGAGTAGGTGTTTGCCAAGCGTGGGACTGGAGTTAGGGATATTTCCCGTAGCGACATCACCAGGACCAGGACTGTGGATGCAGCAGTGTGGACACTGACTCCGCCTCCCAGAGGAAGCAGAGTTGACGATGCTCTAACCTGATGCTCAGCAGAGGTACGTATCTCTCCGGATGGTCCTCACACCTCAGATTAGGGGCGTCATCTCGGATTAGGAAACACAACTCAGATGAGGATCGTATGTCATGTTACGAGCACATCTCCGATTAGGAACACAGCTCAGAGTAGGAACGCGGCAAGGCAAACGTTGGTTTCTTTTGTGTGTGGGAAAAGAAACGACGGTTTCTTCACGTGCGGCTTTCAGACAGGCGGGGATACTGGGGGGTTAAGACTGTCTAAACCCCTCTCTCTCCGTCTCCCACGCTCTCTCCATCCCTCCCTCGCTCGTTGGGATTGTGCTGTGAGGGTTTAATGGTGTGGTGAGACCACCAGCTTGTGAATGTGTCAGACGTTGTTGTGTTGTCTCTGGAGCAGCGTGATGTTTGGAGCTGCGGCGGTCCTCAGTGTTTCATCAGCGGGGCTGGAGGGCCGCGCCATCTGGGCTTTAGCCGCTTTATTACCAGGAATGTTTGTCTGTGTTCAGGCTCTGACCTCCTCCGCGGCTCACGCCATCGTTCTGGAACGTTCCGGAGCACATTTCCGGACGTTCTGGAACCCCGAGGAACACAGTGCTCTGTTCTAGAAGCTGGTGTATCTGGGTCACCTGGAGGATCTCAGGTGTATGTCTGGATGAGGTCATCCCTTTCACTGGCTTCCTGCGCGACGCTGGCTTTTCAAAGCAGCCTTCCTGAACTGCGACAAAAGCGGATTTTCTAAACCTTTAAATAACATAGTATTAGTTTCCTAAACTCTGACGAAAGTAGGTTTCTCAACCTCCTCCTAAAACGAGTTCAGTAGGTTTTATAAACCGTGGATTCCTGAACCCTGGGAGAAAAAAGTAGGTGTTCCGTTTTTCAACGAGTATGTATAAATACTAGATTTCCTGAATTTCAACAGAAGTAGGTTTTGTTAACCTCTAATAACCAGGTCTCTTGAACCCTTCATAAGATTTGAAGATCAAATTGAGATGTTCTGAAATGTTAAAAAGTTTCTTGAAAACTGACACGTCGGTTGTCTCTGCTGAGTGGTAAAGGTCAGGTGAAGGTAGAGGAGAGGTTGGAGAGGGGGAGTCATGCATATAAACCACATAATCCAGCCCATAATACACCATAGCAGCACAGATGCCGGAGGAGACCCGGACACAAACTCACTCAACAATTAATCATTGTTAATTATGCAGATCAGCCTAATTAGACGGGTGCCAACACCTGTCATTTTATCATCTGTCTCATATTAAAACACTGTCCTTGTTATGCTGGTACCACTCACACACTCACTCACTCACACACTCACTCACTCTCACACACACTCATACACTCACTCACTCACTCACTAGCACACTAATACACGCACACACTCCATCTCAGAAGAAGATCATATAATAATTTTATCAGCTAGCTAAAGAAATTCATAGCTCATAGAAATTATATAGAAATTAATATTCACAATACATTTTCAAATACTATAAATCATGTGTTGTTGTTTTAAGGATGTGTTAAGTGTTTTCAGTAAATGTTTCATGATGACTTTGTATTATATATTTGAGACAAACCTCTTTTGACATCTTCTCAGCATAGCAGTTGAGTGTCTCCCATGTTGTTGTCCTGTCATGTGTGTGTCGGGGTACCAGAGTGTGTGTGTCCCCGGGGGTCCAGGAGTGTGTGTGTGTGTGGGGGGGGGGGGGGGTCCAGGCGTGTGTTAATGTGTGTGTGTCCGTGGGTATTCTGTAATTGGGCTGAAACAGCAAACTTACAAATGCTCTAATCAGATCCCGTTAAAAAGGTGAGCACATAGCTGGTGGGTTAGACCCCAGACAGGGATTTAACAAAACGAAACAGGCATCTATGTAAACGTGTGGATGAAAATACGTGTATTATCCCCTGACTCAGCGTGTCGTAATGAGCTGCATTACAAAGCGTCTTCCTTCTTAATACAGCAGAAATGGTCTAATTCCATTGTTGCCTGGCAACTCCAGGCAAAATGCGTAATGTTAAACGTAAGCTATCTCTCTCTCTGTCTCTCTGTCTGTCTCTCTCTCTCTCTCTCTCTCTCTCTCTGTCTTTCTGTCTGTCTCTGTCTCTCTCTGTCTCTCTGTCTCTCTCTGTCTCTCTCTGTCTCTGTCTCTCTCTGTCTCTCTGTCTCTATCTTATCTGTCATCGATCTATCTATCTGGATTCTCTCACTTTCGTTCTTTCTTTCTCTTTAATTCTCTCTCTCTCTCCATATTGCTCTCAGGATTGTCTCTCTCCTTCCAAAGACAATCTGTCCGTACTTGCTTTCAAAATCACCTGTGTTGCACCAGCTTGCACAAAAAACTAAACTCAAAGCCTGCGTGTGTGAAGTACGGAGTGTGCACTGTGTGTGTGAGGTAAGGCGAGTGTGTGTGTGTGAGGTATGGAGAGTGTATGTGGGTGTGTTTCAACCAGACAGCTCTACAACTATTAACACGCTGGGATCAGAGCCAGTCTGAGGCCTGTGATAGAGCAGAGATCATTCATACTGTTGCTGTAAAACCACCGTAACTGAGGAAGCGACAGACAGCGTCGACAGAATCTGGTTTCTCTGAGAGTGAACAGTGAAGCAGGGTCGTCCAGTACGACTGGAGCAGAGGCAGCAGGATCTGAGGCAGCAGGATCTGAGACAGCAGGATCTGAGGCAGCAGGATCTGAGGCAGCAGGGTCGTCCAGTACGACTGGAGCAGAGGCAGCAGGATCTGAGACAGCAGGATCTGAGGCAGCAGGGTCGTCCAGACGACTGGAGCAGAGGCAGCAGGATCTGAAGCAGCAGGGTCGTCCAGTACGACTGGTGCAGAGGCAGCAGGATCTGAGGCAGTAGGGTCGTCCAGTACGACTGGTGCAGAGGCAGCAGGATCTGAGGCAGCAGGGTCGTCCAGTACGGCTGGATCTGAGGCAGCAGGATCTGAGACAGCAGGATCTGAGGCAGCAGGGTCGTCCAGACGACTGGAGCAGAGAGAGCAGGATCTGAGGCAGCAGGGTCATCCAGTATGTCTGGAGCAGAGGCAGCAGGATCAGAGGCAGCAGGGTCGTCCAGTACGGACTGGAGCAGAGGCAGCAGGATTAGAGGCAGCAGGAGGGTCCAGGACTGGATCAGAGTCTAGCCGTGGTGGAGGCCGGGGCTCAGAGGGAGTAATGCTGTGAACCACGCTAAGCACCCTGAGAGAACATGCTAACCAACTCGACACAGCACAGCTCTGGTGACCACACTCTCAGACACAGCACAGCTCTGGTGACCACACTCTCAGACACAGCACAACTCTGGTGACCACACTCACACTCTCAGACACAGCACAGCTCTGGTGACCACACTCTCAGACACAGCACAGCTCTGGTGACCACACTCTCAGACACAGCACAGCTCTGGTGACCACACTCTCAGACACAGCACAACTCTGGTGACCACACTCACACTCTCAGACACAGCACAGCTCTGGTGACCACACTCTCAGACACAGCACAACTCTGGTGACCACACTCTCAGACACAGCACAACTCTGGTGACCACACTCACACTCTCAGACACAGCACAGCTCTGGTGACCACACTCTCAGACACAGCACAACTCTGGTGACCACACTCACACTCTCAGACACAGCACAGCTCTGGTGACCACACTCTCAGACACAGCACAACTCTGGTGACCACACTCTCAGACACAGCACAACTCTGGTGACCACACTCTCAGACACAGCACAGCTCTGGGGACCACACTCACAGACACAGCACAGCTCTGGTGACCACACTCTCAGACACAGCACAACTCTGGTGACCACACTCACACTCACAGACACAGCACAGGAAGTCCACTTGTTTTACTTTGTGGTGTGTGCGTGAGGGAGAGAGCACTAAGTGACTTTATGTGTGTTATAGACTGTGTGTGTGTGTGTTCAGAGTGGGCTGGTGATGTATGTTGTGCCAACGTGTTGGAGAGACGCACCCTGCCAAGCGATTCTTTAATGCTTATTTAAAAGTCTAAAGAGGAAAACCTTTCTTTCTTTTTTTTACGGTTGTTTCTGCATCCCACTTAGTACTGCTAGTTTATGTACCCTTAGTATAGATAGTCCACATATTTAAATTTTAGGTCCCTATATGTTTATTGTATGCACCTTCCTGCCAAAGCAAATTCCTTGTCTGTGCAAACTTTCATGGCGAATAAATCCAATTCTGATTCTTCTGATTCTGATTCTGAATAAATATTTATTCTCGGGCTGGATCTATTGGCCGGTTCCACAATGTAGCAAGGTGTTCCTCTGGGTTCTACTAATGTAGCAAGGTGTCCCTTTGGGTTCCACAATATAGCAAGGTGTTCCTCTTGGTTCAATGATGTAGCAATTATGTCACAAATACTATGACTATTGTGAATGCTTGATCATCTCATCTAACACCTACACTATCAATTGTATTAGTAGCATCATAGCAATGTTAGCCTGGCATGTTTGTACCCTTTATGATTTTGAGTGGCAAACTGAAGGTGGTGTACTGAAAAGTAACTAAACCAGCAGACAATGCATTGACTGTAAACAAGTTCATTGCTTTTGGTTCAGAGAGTTCATTGAACCCAGTATCTAGTGGTTCTGAGCTCTGCACTGCCCTCTCCCCCTCTAAACCTTCCTCCTCCTCCTCTTCCACCACCTCCTCCTTGTCTTCTTCATCCTCTTCCTCCTACTCCTCCCCCTGTGTGTGTGTCAGAGAGAGGAGGGGTCAGGTGTGTGTGTGTCAGAGAGAGGAGGGGGTCAGGTGTGTGTGTGTGTGTGTGTGTCAGAGAGAGTAGGGCTCAGGTGTGTGTGTGTGTCAGAGAAAGCAGGGCTCATGTGTGACCTTTGACCCCAGCCCTCTTCCAGACAGCTGCTCACCTCCACATCTGGTCCTACTTCCTGGTCAATTCATGAATTCAACCCGCCACCTCTATGACCAGTTTGAGACACATCCACTCATTACCCATGAGCCTTTGCATTGTGGTGACGCCATTGTTACAACCTGGCATTACCCTGGCACCTCTGTAAGCTAATTACTGTGAGACCAGAGTGTGTATATGTGTGTGTGTGTGTGTGTGGGGGGGGGGTGCAGTAGTGAGTTGCAGAACAAGGCAGCATTCATGCGAGAAAGAGAGAAGGGGAGTGAGAGACAGAGACAGAGAGAGTAGGAGAGATATAGTGAGGGAGAGACAGAGAAAGTGAGAGGGAGACAGAGAGAGAGACAGAGTGAGACAGAGAGAGAGACAGAGAGAGTGAGAGGGAGACACAGAGAGAAGGGGGGAGGGTGTGAAGGCAGGCAGGCTGACAGCAGGACTGTTGTTGTTTTACTGTTTCCTGGAGGCCCTTCACCATATGTCTCTCTCTCTCTCTCTCTCTCTCTCTCTCTCTCTCTCTCTCTCTCTCTCTCTCACACACACACACACACACACACACACACACACATCATGCACACACACGCACACACACTCAGTCCCATCAAAAATCCAGTTTTACCTAACCTTAACCCCAACCTTAATCTTAATACAAACCTCAATTCTAAATCTAACCCTATCTCCTAACCTTAACTTTAAAACTATCCCTAACTCCTAACCCCAACCTTTAACATAATTTTAACCCTAACACTAATTCTAACCCTAACCTTAAACCCCATATAACCTCATAGAAATAACCATTCAAGTTGTGGGGACCAAGACAATGTCCCCGCAAGGGTTGTAAAACGTAGCCACACGCACACACTTGCACACACACACAGTCAGATACACACTCACACCCATTCATATATACACACACTTATGCACGTACACACTTACATGCACACTTACAAACACACACACACATACTCACACACACACACACACACACCCCTCCTTCTCCCTCTCTCCTGGACTGACCCCCCAGGTCTCAGTGTATGTCTGGTAGAACCTCGCTTATCCTGCCTCCACACACACACCACACACACACACACACACACATGCTCACTCGCACACGCTCGCCATCTTGGCACAGTATCATAAGTTTTCATGACATTCCATACACACACACACACTCTCTCACACACACAAACACACTCTGTCACACACACTCACACACTGAGTAGGTTTGGGTTGGTCCCTCTCAGCACCTATTATGGTAAACTAGCCCAGGTCCCTGTCAGACCTGCACCCATGATTCACTGTCCTCTCTCCTCCCTCCTTCTCTCTCTCCTCCCTCCTTCTCTCTCTCTCTCTCTCTCTCTCTCTCTCTCTCTCTCTCTCTCTCTCTCTCTCTCTCTCTCTCTGTCCCTCTCTCTCTTCTCTCTCTCTCTCTCTCTCTCTCTCTCTGTCCCTCTCTCTCTGTCCCTCTCTCTCTGTCTCTCTCTCTCCCTCTCCATCTGTCACTCTTTCTCTCCCTCCGTCTCTTTTTCTCTCTTTCTTATCGCTCCCCCGTCTCTCTCCTTCTCCTTCCTTCCCCCCCTCTCCCCCCATCTCTATATCTCCCTTTTCCGTGTCCCTCCTCCTCCACCTCCTCACTGCTCTCCTCCTCCTCACTTCTCCTCTCCTCACTCCTCTTTCTCCTCCCTCCTCCTCTCTCCCCTCTCCTCTCGCTGTGACCGTCCTGTGCAGATAGCAGATAAAACATCCAGCAGCACTTGAAAGAGAATGTAAATGTTTATACACTCCTGGAGACTTCTCAGATATTGTTCTTATTTATACATGCTGAGGGGGGTAGGGGAGGGGGGGGTTGGAGATAGTACAGAGGGGGGAGGTCGATGGAGATAGAGGGTGAGGGAGGGGGGAGAGAGGAGGAGGTGGGGGGGAGAGAGAGTGGAGAGAGAAAGGGCAGTGAGAGGGAGGGGGGGAGTGAGAGGGTGAGGTGGGAGAGAGAGAGGAGAGAGGGAGAGTGTGGGGGAGGGAGGGAGGGGAGGGGGGAGAGGGAGTGAAGGGGTGGAGGGGAGTGGGGGGGAAAGAGAGAGGGGGAGATGGGGGAGTTAAGTGAACATTTGGCTGTGGGACCAGAGATGAAGACAGAGGAAATGACACTGAGGTGGAAAGAACGACAAGACAATACCTCTCTCTCTCTCACACACACACACACACACACACACACACACACACACACACACACTGCCATAAATGGCATGACACATCTTATCTCTGTGGTGGATAGTGGAGGTTTGTGGGGTTGAGTCGCTCCTTGCAGGGTGGGCTGTCTGGTGAAGCGAATCAGACGTCCCTAACTCTCACTCTCTTTGTAAGGGAATGTTCTCACTGGAGACTGTCTGCTGTTCACACACACACACACACATACATGCCACACTTGCACGTACATGGCACAAACACACACAAACAAACACACACACACACACACTCCTGTAGAGGGCCACTCCTGTGTCTGTGAGTCAGAGCCCCACACCTCCAGGAGAACTACCCACCTTGAGGATTACCAGCAGAGTGATTGAATGAGTGTGTGTCTGTGTGTGTGTCTGCTTGTGTGTGAAAGAGAGAGATAACTGTCAATCCTGCTGTTATGTTGATTCTGGGTGGGGTTGAACTCTTTCTCCCTTTTCTCTCTCCCTCTCTCCGTCTTTCTGTTCCTCCCTCTCTCTCTATCTCTCCCTCTCTCTTCCTTTATCTATCTCTCTCCCCCCTCTCTCCTTCTCTCTCTCTTCCTCTATCTCTTCCCCTCATGCTTCTTCCTCTTTCTCTCCTTCTCTCTTACATTTTTCTCCCACCTTCCCTCCCTCCCTTCTGGGCAAGGACAGTAGATAATCTCAGTATTTATCATATAGAAGCTCTGGATGAACCTGTCTGTCTGGTTTTTGTGTGTGTGAAGGGTTATAAGTTGTTGGTTGATATTAGCTTTTGATGCCGAGATGCCAATCTCCTACATGACTCAGACCTGCTAACCCAGTTGTGCTGCAGAGCTGTGTTCCCAGCTAATCTAAACATTTTCACCTAAACATGCAGAGATGCTAACCCAACAACTCAGCCCATGCTAACCCTAAACCTGCAGAGATGCTAACCCAACAACTCAGCACACGCTAACCCTAAACCTGCAGAGATGCTAACCCAACAACTGAGCACACGCTAACCCTAAACCTGCAGAGATGCTAACCCAACAACTCAGCACACGCTAACCCTAAACCTGCAGAGATGCTAACCCAACAACTGAGCACACGCTAACCCTAAACCTGCAGAGATGCTAACCCAACAACTGAGCACACGCTAACCCTAAACCTGCAGAGATGCTAACACAACAACTCAGCACACGCTAACCATAAACCTGCAGACTCGTGTTCCCAGCTAATGGTGGCAGCGCTACTTTGCTAACTCAGCTCATGGTAATGCATTCTGAGGGGGGAGGGGGCTGCCAGGGTGGGGATAGCAGACCTCACTGGTTGATCTGTTGACTGGCTTGTTGGTCCTACCTTCTCACTTTCACATGTTCTCACACAAACACACACACACTGAGAGGAAGAGAGAGTGAGGGTGCAGAAGTTGTCGAATCACAGTGTTAACGGTGTTGAGCAATGCAGCAGCAGGTCCCTCTCTTTCCTCTTGCTAAACGGGGTGTGTATTTATAGTGTGCGTGCACGTGCCTGTGTGTGTGTGTGAGAGTCAAAGTGTGTGTGCGTGAATGTGTGAGAATGTCTGTAAATATATGTGTGTGTGTATGTGAGTGACTGCGAGAATGTGTGTAAGTATATGTGTGTGTGTGTGTATGTGGGTGAATGTGTGTGTGTGTGTGTCTGTCTGTGTTTGTGCGCGTGTGTGGTGTGAATGTGTGTGTGTGAATGTGTGTGTGTGAATGTGTGTGCCCCAGTCCTCTGATCACAGGAAACAGGGAGGAAGCAGTTGTTCTCTGTTGTCTCCGGTTGCACCGCTAGCCTGATGGAGTGTGCTACCCCTCCCCCAGCATGCACACCCTCACACACACTCACACACAATGCTAGAAGCCCTTTAAACAGAAGTCCTACTACTTTCTAACACACCTTCAAGGAGGGAGGGAGAGACACGGAGAGAGACTCAGGGTGGAAGGAAGTGGACACACACATTCACTCACACATTCAGTCTCTCTCTCACACACTCAGACACACACACACATTCACACATGCACACACAGACACACATTCATACACACATACGCACACCATCCACACACATACACACACACGCTTGGACAAGAGAGGGGTGAAAAGAGGGAGGGAGGAAGTGGAGCATAGAGGAAGGGAGAGTGGAGGAGGAGTGGAGAAGTTTATTTTGGCCTAGTCTGATCTGGTCTGGTCTGGTATAATATGGACTTGTATGGTCTAATATGGTATAATATGGTCTGGTATAATATGGACTTGTCTGGTATAATATGGTATAATATGGTCTGGTCTGGTATAATATGGTCTGGTATAATATGGACTTGTCTGGTATAATATGGTCTGGTATAACATGGACTTGTCTGGTATAATATGGACTTGTATGGTATAATATGGTCTGGTCTTGTATAATATGGACTTGTCTGGTATAATATGGTCTGGTGTAGTATAATATTGACTTGTATGGTATAATATGGACTTGTATGGTATAATATGGTCTGGTCTTGTATAATATGGACTTGTCTGGTATAATATGGTCTGGTGTAGTATAATATTGACTTGTATGGTATAATATGGACTTGTATGGTATAATATGGTCTGGTCTTGTATAATATGGACTTGTCTGGTATAATATGGTCTGGTGTAGTATAATATTGACTTGTCTGGTATAATATGGACTTTAGGGGTGGGAATCTTTTGGTACCTCACGATTCTGATCGATTCATGGGGTCACAAATTGATAAAAAATCGTTTCACGATTTTTTGTGATTCTTAATGAAAATATATTTACATTTGTGAATCAATGTGAATCGCTAGAAGACTGAATCACGATTAAAATGTAAAATTCGTTGCTCTTGAAAGCGCATGGATTAGCCTACTCCTTACGAGCATGTTTGGGAAACGCACGTAAGAAATATCGATGGTTTCGTTTTTTGCTCGATCGTTGCTACGATCCATCGTCATCGGGAAACGCAGCCCAGATTTGGCCTGGTTTGACCTGGTCTGATTTGGCCTGGTTTGACCTGGTCTGATTTGGCCTGGTTTGACCTGGTGTGGCTATTGGTCTGGTCTCAACCTGTGTTTATGTGTATGTGTGTCGTGTGTGTTGTGTCAGACAGCAGGGAGAGGGGAGGGGAGTGGTGATTGAGGGAAGATATCAGGCAGCCCGTTGGATCCACCCCCGAGCTCTCCAGCCCCGTGTTATCCATGACTGTGGGTATGGTGGAGGTGAGACCACTTTGATGTGTTTGGTGTGTGGACTGACTTGTGTGTACGTGTGTGCATGTGAAAAAGTGTAGAGGCAGACATGGACTATAGAGGCAGACAGGAAGTGTAGAGGCAGACAGCAAGCACAGAGGCAGAAGAGACATATGGTACATAGGTCACCAACACACCCTGGGAATAATGGGGAAGTTTGACCTCTTTCTCTCTTTCACCCCCCCTTCACCCCTCCCCCCCCCACTCTCATGCTCCTTCTTTCTCTCACCATCTCTCTCTCTTCCCTCTATATATCTCCCTCTCTCATTTCATTCAATTCAATATGCTTAATAGGCATGAATGTTCAGGTTAATCAGTGTTGCCAACACAGTCCACAGTGAAGGGACAATACATGCAATTATTAACACATCACAGGGAGTCAGGTGGCTGAGCGGTTAGGGAATCGGGCTAGTAATCAGAAGGTTGCCGGTTCGGTCCTGGCCGTGCAAAATGACATTGTGTCCTTGGGCAAGGCACTTCACCCTACTTACTTACAGTAAGTACATGTCCTTGTACTTACTGTAAGTATAAGATAAGAACGTCTGCTAAATGACTAAATGTAATCATAGAACATCATGATCTATCATGAAACTGATTTAATAATGCAAAATGACAGACAATGAATAGTTATAATAATCAATCATGTTTTTTTTCTTTGGCATGTTAAGAGATATTTGAAATATTGCCAAAGCAAACATATTGTACAGTATACATACCAACATATTTACGTACATAAACCGTATACACATACTGTACATATCACATACACTGTACATTCAAATACTCATTGCATAGTTTGAATACAACCGGGTAAAATATTAGGAAAATATAAAACAAAAATTAAAATAATGAATAATTATACCTAGGCTGTCCATGAGGTCATGGAAAGCTGCTACATATTTTGCAGCCAAAATGGAACAGTTGGGCCTGACTTCTAACAAGCTCTCTCTCTCTCTCTCTCTCTCTCTCTCTCTCTCTCTCTCTCTCTCTCTCTCTCTCTCTCTCTCTCTCTCTCTCTCTCTCTCTCTCTCTCTCTCTCTCCCTCTCTCTCTCTCTCTGTGCCTCTGTCCAGCTGTTGGATTGTCAGGTCCCAGGTGTGTGTGTGAAGCTCTAGTGGTTATTCTGGTCTGTAGAGACATCCTAATCACTGTTGCTATGACGAGGGTGACAGGTGGAGCTTGAAACCCTGTCCTGTTAAATGATGCCTGCACTGTGTGTATGTGTGTGTGTGTACGTGAGTGAATGTTTCTTATTAAGGGAGCTAGTCTTTATCCGACATTTAGTTTAAGGGTTATTAATTCCACAGAGACACACACTCACACGCACACACGCACACACTCCATCTACCTTCTGAATGAGGGTTCCCATTGAGACTCTTCTGTTATGTATCTGTTACTGTGCTCACACACACCAAAGACTAATATGATGAGGGAGACAGGGGGTTATATTCTAAAGTGTGAGAGTGTGTGAGTGTGTTTCTGTCTTTGCAGTGAGTATGTGTGTGTGTGTGTGTGTGTGTGAGAGAGAGTCTAAGGATGTGTCATCTCTCCTATCACCTGTGATTGAGAAAGCAGCACCAAGATCTCTTTCACACACCATACACACACACACACACACACACACACACACACACACACACACACACACACACACACACACACGCACACACACATGAAGACATGGGCACACACACAAACAAATGCATGAGGTGTGTTTGTGTGTGTCTGTGTATGTCTGTGTGTGTGTATGTCTATGTATGTGACTGTGTGTGTGTGTGTTCCCACCCCCCTGGAGTTTATTTAATAGCTAAGTTATGAGATCTTCAGTCTGGTAATGTAGTTTTAATAATGTAGTTTTAATAACCCCCCCCCTCCAACGCCCCATCCAGACTGGCTGGACTGACCAGGCCTAGGGGGTCTGGGGGTGGGGCAGTGTCTGGCTGTGGATAGTCTAGGGAAGGTTGAGGGGGGCATGTCTGTGTGTGTGTGGGGTGGTGGTGGTGGGGGGGGGAGGTGGGGGAGAGAGTATTGGAGTGTGGAGACTGAGAAGCTGTCCAATGCTCCCCCCCTCGCTCTGTCTCTCTCGCAACTCCCCTCTCTCTCCACCTTTCTCCCCCCCCTCTCTCCCACACTCTTCACCTCTCTCCCTCTCCCCCTTCTCTCTCCCTCGCTCTCCCCCTCTCTATTCCCCCCTCCCTGCTCTCACCCCTCTCCCTTTCTCTCTCCTTTCTCTGTCTGTTCATTTCAATGGGCTTTACAGGCTTGATAGAACAAATGTTCATATTGCCAAAGCAACAGTGGAATGATAGAAATGTTTCTTATCACAGCCTTAAACATACTTCTACTTCTACACACATGCACACACAAATAATAATTAAACATAAACATACATGTAATTACGTTGCACAGAAATACAACTGCAGTTTACATATACATTACATTTACACACACCTATATAAATAGATACAAATATACACACATTCCTATACACTAAAATTCCGAAAATCCTACATTCTAAAGGAACATATTGTACAATGATATGATGTGACAATACTATGTGTAGAAATGATTCAAACAATTCAAATTTGTATAATACATTTGTACATTAACATTATTGATTTATTGTTGTTATGTTCAAGTTGTTACATGAATGTACTAGTTTAGCAGCAATTAATGCCCACTTTGGCATTTCACCTCATGGGTGAGGCATTTTTCCAATATCAGTTTTTGCCTTGAATATATATTTTGGTGATATGGAGGAACGCGCCTGTTTTAAGCTTTGGTAATGCTGTGAGAAAGTTCAGTTCAGTTCTCTCCCTCTCTCCCCTCCTCTATCTCTGTCTCTCTCTCTCTCTCCCGTCTTTTTCTCTCTCACCCATAGTCTCTCCCTCCCTCCCTCCCTCCCATCCCCCCCCCCCCCCCCCCAGAGGTGATGTAACAGGACACACTAACTCAGCCTGACATTTAAGATGACATATTATGAATGGCGTCTTAAAGATGAGCCTCAATGTGTGTGTGTGTGTTTGTGTGTGGGAGTGTGTTTGTGTGGGGGTGCATAATGTGGGATGGAAAAACTGGTATAAAATAGTTTTCCTTAGAAATACAATACCTAGACTTCCAGGATAAGGATGTGAAAAGAATAATGGATCAAAGAGAGAGAGAGAGAGAGAGAGAGAGAGAGGGGAAGAGAAATAAAGAGAGAGGGAGGGAGAGCGGGCGGGAGATAATGTTGTATGTGAGTCAACCCCGGTATGGGCAGAAGACAATGTGACAAGCGATGCGACGGCGCTGTGAAATACGCACCTCTGATCTTTTTATACACGTCTATTTGACTTGCTATATTATCATAATATTTGTTTACACACTTCTTCTAAGTCATTGTATTTCGTTTTTAGAGAAGTTAGTGTATGTTCATGTATTTTCTTCAATTTTAAATGGCTTTGGCAACAATGCTCACTCATTCATGCCAATGAAGCACTATTGAATTGAATTGAGAGAGGAGAGAGAGAGGGAGAGAGAGAGAGGGGGGGAGGCAGAGAGAGAGAGAGAGAGAGAGAGAGAGAGGGGAGACAGAGAGAGGGGGGGAGGCAGAGAGAGAGAGAGAGAGGGGGAGAGGGGGGGGAGGCAGAGAGAGAGAGAGAGAGAGCCTGAGGGAGTCATATACTCTGTATTCAGACCTGTCCTCCTCCTCTCCCCTCCTCCCTGCTCACTCGCTTTTTAATTAAGGAAATTGATCGTCCCTCCTCTTCTAAAGCCATTTGATACTTTATTAGGAAGTTTTTCAGCAGGCACAATAACAAGATGGAATAGAGACATGAGAAAGAGAGGAAAGGAGGGATATGAGAGAGAGAGACAGCATGGGGAGAGAGGGACAGAGTAAGAGAGACAGGGAAAAAGAGAAAGAGAGGGAGAAAACCTTGAGAAATGTGTACGTGCGAGATATTTGTATGGGTGTATATGATGAGCCTGTCTGTGCGTGTGTGTGTATATGTGTGCGTGTACGTGCGTGCGTGTGTATCAGTGTGTGTACGTGCATGTGGGTATAAGTGTGTGTGTACATGCATGCGTGCGTTTGGGTGTGTGTGTATATGTGCGGGTGTGTGCGGGTGTGTGCATGTGTTTTGGTTGTGTCTCATCTCTGGTTTAATGTGACGGTACGCCACATTAGAAATGGAACACTACTCCCCTTGATAGCTAGAGACATTACACACCTGTCATGGAGAGGGAGGCAGTATGTTTGTGTGTGTGTGTGTGTGTGTCTGTGTGTGTCTGTGTGTGCATCTCAGACTGGTTCTCGGAGACAGAAACGGCTCTGTATAATCCCAAATTACTTTACAGCCTAAATGAGGAAATTACTTTTTCCTCTCTCTGTCTCTCTCTTTCTCCCTCTCTCTCTGTCTCTTCCTCTCTCTCTCTGCTTCTCTCTTTATTTCTCTCTCTCTCACACATATCAGTTCAGGATTTATTGACATGAAATACATTTGTAAATATTAAAAGTTTTTTTAGTGTATTAAAATACACTAAAAGTAAAAGGATAACAATGCGAATAATGAGGAGGAAGAATGTTTAACAAACATTGAGTTGAAAATTAAACACTGAACAAAAAACTCTCTTTATATACTATATAAATACATATTATTATTGGATATGTTTTATATATATATTATAAATTCTATAATATATAAGTTATATGTAATAGGGATGGTAAAACTTAACAGTTCGCATCAGTACACCAGCATAAAAGTTCACGATGCGATTGCCCAACTAAAACAAGAGTGTTTCGGATAACATTTGGTAGGATTTGTTTTGTAACATTTTTGCATTGGTCCAGTTTGAGGACGCCCTGTGCCTTTATGATCATGGTCAAGTCTCTGGGCCGCACCTCACACGGCTTAGATGTGTCCTGGCTGGTCACACAGACTCTCATGGAGGAGGAAGACCTACACGTTCCACCAGAATACTACAAATCACTCGTTTGGCAACCCTTTTTGTTTTCAAGACAAGAGTTTTTGACAAGACGCAGTCATTTCGATAAATATGCTTTGCCACTATAAAGTGCACAGGCAGCACGACTAACCCAAGTACTCTCCACTGGTCATTTCTCTTGTTCATCCAGAAACGGCACCACAGCTGTCTGCTTCCTGCTGAGGCAGCCTACCTGCCGAAAGTCAAACACGTCTGTCTGCTGCCTGTAGCTCTGACACAAAGTACCATGTTTCTTAAGTTAACCCTGAACATCCGTACATGGTTTAACCGTTAACTGTGTGAGGTGCTATAACAGCGTAAGTGGAGACAGAACATTAAAGAAGGACTGGTTTAAGATCCAGGAGGTCCAGGTCTGGTTTTGGATTCTCTTGTCAGAGACCTTTTTTTTGCACCACAAAGGATGTGTGAAAAGGCGAACAGTTTTTTTAGGAGTAAAAAGGAAACAAACGAGATGCTGACAGTGGAGGTGAGGTACAAGGCAAACACATATGAGAAGGCAAAAAGGGCACAAGCTCTTCGCTGTCTGCTTAAGAACCAAATAAATACAATCTGAACTATCGTTTTGTACCGAATTGAATTGCATGGCAGCATATTATTTTGCATCTCATTGCATTGTGTGGATATCGCGCTGTGTCAGATCTTGTCAAATTACACAGCATCGTAATAGGGGGGAATCATATCACATCAATAGCTGCTTCATGTATATTTAATGTATTGGATCTTTGGCATGCATTAAGTTGTGTATCGCCTCAGCCTCAGTGATGAAGATGCATATCCCTGGTATGTAAATAATACAAATAAAGTAAAAAGTGTCCAAATAAAACTAGGATATGTGTAAAAGTGTAAAAGCACAATATAAAAGGTCATTCAAAACACTAAATACGCAGACATCAGTATCTTCCTCTTTTCTCTCTCAAATTAATAACATACATTTGGAAATGTATTTATGAAAGAGGTTAACAGTATAAACAGGACACACAACATGTATGTACAGTGTTAATAGAAATTCACAATATATGAAACAAAATATAGTCCTAACTAAATATATGAATGGTTTATCTATGATTAATCCCAACATTTGTCATGTTTGATGGATTTGTTTTACTGAAATTGCATCAAGCCGTCACATATTGTGCTGCTATCGTTTAGGATTTCTCACCCTCACCTGGCATTAAGGGCAACTGCTTGATATGGGAGAGGGAGGAGAAACTGTGCATGGATTGGATGAATTTTGGATAGTATATATCTCTTAGTTGTTTAATAGACAGGGCATTTGCATAGCACATGTGTATCTGTTTAAATGTAGTTTGTGTCATAGTTTACAGAGCCTCTCATTCTTTGGTACCTTTTTTAATTTGCAGGCTGTGATCTGATACTCATATTTATGTCTGTATTCATCTTTTTCTTTTGTATTCTGTATTATCAGGTGATTTGACAGTTGGGGTTTTCAGTATAAAAGTGAGTCGCAATGTACTTTATTTTGATCTTGGAATTCATTTCTGCAGTTTTTCCGTTTTCAATATATTTATTTTTAGTGTCTAATCTAACCATTGCATTTTGTACTGTAAAGTTTGGGGATTAGGGGTGATAGATGGTGTCCTGTTTGTCCACTCGTGAGCGTCAGAGCTAGCTGACCTAGGGGAGCCTTCTCTCTCCTTGTGTTGTTGTATTTTAGAGCGGTATTTGTTTACTTTATTGTTGGTCAGCCTGTTGAAGATAACAGAACTTTACTGCTCTTTAAAAAATAAAACGTATCCAGATTGGGAACAAAATCCTTTTCTGCTCTCTTTGAATGTCGATATTTCATGAGGTCAGTCAAAGGAGACTTCATTCAGTTCAGGGTTTCCCGCAGAAAATGTGTTAGTGAAGGTGGTAGGGGGCTATTTTGAAGGGAATGGAATGGAGAAAACAGGACTGAGTAACACGGCGGATATCGCTATTAAAAATAAAAAGATTGTTTTGATTTTCTTCATGACGTAGTTCAGGCGGCAGGCGTGTGTTGCTTAGGCGGCCGCCTTAACTGAAAAGTGCTGCGGGAAACCCTGGTGTTACACTCACTGTTGACTCAGAACGATTTTTGTTTTTGAGCAAGCACACCTTTTTTACATTTTCCGATATTACATTTTGGGGAAATTGTTTTATTATTGGGTGCGACAAGGAGCACAAAGATGTTTGTATTCTCAGAGGCCAGGGATGGAGTCAAAGTCCCATCCAGAATTATTGTCACTAACTTGTTTTGAGCCAGCAGAAGCCCTGTTGTGTCCTATTTCTTTGTAGGTACATTTCAATCA
Organism: Thaleichthys pacificus; assembly: GCA_023658055.1. Lineage (NCBI taxonomy): Eukaryota > Metazoa > Chordata > Actinopteri > Osmeriformes > Osmeridae > Thaleichthys > Thaleichthys pacificus. The sequence goes on along the minus strand of CM042861.1, from coordinate 2,722,956 downwards.
TTTTTCTTGCGATCTGAATTCCTTATGGAATTTAACAGTTGAGGTATTTTCGAAGTTGACAGTTAAGGTTAGTTTGCCTGTTTCTGAAAGCATTCCTCAACCAGTAATAAAGCGTCTTGCAGGACTTCAGCTGAAAAGTTGACAAGGTCATCAACGTAGAGTCGGCCTTTCAGCTCTGGTACTTAGTGAAGCCAAGAGATGCAGACTGGTCTAGTGCTAGTGCCAGATGATTTATGTTTATCTTAGATAGTGTTGGACATCCTTGTCGTACTCGCGGCCTTGAGTGAGGGATTCAGTTCTTTTGTTGCCAATTATGAAAGCACATTTATTATTAGTATAGTATAAATCTTACTGTATAAATTATAATGATTAAAAAATATCACATATATATATATTATATCCATATATATATATATATATATATATATATTATATCGCTCTCTCTCTCTCTTCCAACCACTGGGTTGTTTTTGTTTCGTTTTTCGTTTGTCATCTGTTTCATTTGGACTGAGATTCTGCATCAATATGAGTAAGTAGGCTCCTAATGTCCAGTGTGGTGCAGCTGATTGCTAACTTGCAGTTTTGCCTCAATCCTTTTGTCTCTCTCTCACTCACTCTCTCTCTCTCTCTCTCTCTCTCTCTCTCTCTCTCTCTCTCTCTCTCTCTCTCTCTCTCTCTCTCTCTCTCTCTCTCTCATTCTCTCTCTCTCACTCTCCCCCTCCCTCATTCTCTCTCTTTTCTCTCTCACACACAACCAATCCAAACACACACACACACACACACATTTCACCAGTTCAGTTAAGTTGAAGCTGACAGTGAGGGTGATGATGATGCTGAAGTTGGCGATGAGGAAGATGACACTGCACGTGTCTAGAACAACACGACAATACAACGTGTTTTAGGAAAAGGATGCATGGCAGAGAGGCAGAGAGGGAGAGAGGCAGAGAGGCAGACAGAAGAGAAGAGAGAGAAATACAGAGACGGATACAGAGAGAAAGAGAAGTGGTATTTATTTGATCCAGGCCTGTCATAGACTTACCACTGCTCTTAATCTTTGTTCTGTGAGTGGGTGCGTGCGTGCGGGAGTGTGTGATGTACTGTAAATGAAAAGTCTATATTTCCATGACCCTCCAGTCGTCAGTAATTCACTTCTCTCTCTCTCTCTCTCTCAGCCATGGTGAGGAAGAAGAATCCCCCGTTGAGGAGTGTGGGAGGAGAGGAGGAGAGCCTGGGAGGAGGAGGAGGAGGCGAGGAGGAGGAGGAGGAGGAGGGCGAGGCGCTGGCGGCCGAGGCCACGGGGCCGGAGGGGGAGGAGCTCGGGGACGGGAGCCGGGCGGGGAAGCGCCGCCGGACGTCCGAGCGAGGCCACGCCCACCTCCCCGCCCCGGAGCCCGACGCGCCGTCCCACCACGCGCTCCCGCGCCGAGGGGGGGGAGGCGGGGGAGGGAGGGGCGTGGTGGCGACGGGCGCGGGCGGCAGGGCTGGTTCCGATTACCACGGCAACCACAAGAAAGGAGGCGCGGCCCTGGGCGACGTGACGGACTGCGAGCGCTCCCCGTCTCCCCCCGGATCAGAACCAGAGGAGGCCGGCCCCGGGGGAGGAGGGGGGGTCATCGTGCTCCAGGGTTGCCCCAGCAACGGGGAGGAGAGGGGTAGGAGTCCCGGAGGGGAGGCAGAGCTGGGGGAGGGGCTAGCCCCGCTCCACCCCCTCCACCCTCACCGGACCAATCAGGAGACGGTCAGCCCCACGGGGGCGGAGCTGGGCTCGGCCCCGCCCCCGTCCCCCAAGCTCCAGGACTTTAAGTGCAACGTCTGCGGTTACGGTTACTACGGCAACGACCCCGCCGACCTCATCAAGCACTTCCGGAAGTACCACCTGGGTCTCCACAACCGCACGCGTCAGGACGCCACGCTGGACTCTCGGATCCTGGCCATGCACAACATGGCCGCCCTCTCGCCGCCCCCCTCCCTGCTGGGGGGCTGGGGAGACCGCCCCCCCACCGCCCCCCCCGCCGCCACCCAGCCCGACAACGGGGCCTCGCGGCCGGCGCTGCTCAACGGGACGTATGATGTGCAGGTACGCATACACACACCTGTACACACACACACCTGTGTACACACACACACATCTGTACACACACACCTGTACACACACACACACACCTGTATACACACACACCCGTACACACACACCAGGATGTACAGGTATACACGCACCTACAACGGACAGGTACACACACATCATTTTGAATACATCACACCCTCAGTCAGTCCCTGCGTGAGTCCTTGGTTCATAACGAGATAACTGCTCGTTCATGAGGTGACTGTGTTGCAGCTCTGAGCTGAAAGAACATTTGGGTTTCTGACTAATAATGTAGCCACGCAGCCAAAGTATGAAGGGTTTATAAACAACACATATATATATATGTACAGTATATAACTGTTACTGTTTACAGCAGTACACTAAGAAATGTAAGTACTGTATGCAACTAAATATAATTAAGTATAAAATTTAAACCGCTAGTGAGTGTAATATTTGTGAGTTAATTGTTAATTGATGGTTAATATCCTGTGTTTTGATCCTTTGTACTTGGTTAGAATCACAGCTTGTAAAACTGTTCCTCATCTGTGATAGTTATTGGTGTTCTCAAGCTGCAAGTCGTTTGTCAAAAGGCTCAAACCGTTTAGCCGAGTTTAGTGTGCGAGTGTTTGAGTGAGTGTGTGTAGGTGCTTGTGTGTGTGTGTGTGTGCGTGTGTCTATGAGTGTGTGTATGTGTATGTGTGTGTGTGGAAATGAAGGTTTATAGCAGAAGAGTTGGACAGGAGCCAAACATGGAAGCCTCATGTTCAGAAGCTCAGCTACACTTTACATAAAGGGCAGACTGAGAGATAGATAGAGGGAAGAGCAGAGAGAGAGAGATGGAGGGATGAGGAGAGAGGTGAATGGTGGGATGAGGAGAGAGAGAGAGAGAGAGATGGAGGGATGAGGAGAGAGAGAGAGATGGAGGGATGAGGAGAGAGAGAGATGGAGGGATGAGGAGAGAGAGAGAGATGGAGGGATGAGGAGTTAACCAATGAGAACATTTAGGAATCTGAAAACTGTGTTTGAATAACAACAGACCTCACTCAAGGCTGCAAGGCTGGATATGACATTATTGAAACATAGGCAACAATTGACAGTAATGTTACATTAACTACCATGTAACGGCGAAGCAACACTTTACATTAAGGTTGCATTAACCACCACTACATAGTACAACATTTAGAGAGGGAGGGGAGAGGAAAGAGAGGAGAGGAGAGAAGGGGAGAGGAGAGGAAGGAGAAGAGAGGAGGGGAGGGGAGGGGAGGAGGGGAGAGGAAGGAGAGGAGAGAAGGAGAGGAGAGAAGGGGAGAGGAGAGGAAGGAGAAGAGAGGAGGGGAGGAGGGGAGAGGAAGGAGAGGAGAGGAGGGGACGGGAGGGGAGAGGAGAGGAGATGAAGGAGAAGAGAGGAGGGGAGAGTAGGAGAGAAGAGGAAAGTAGGGGAGAGGAGAGGAGGAGAGTTGCCAGTAATTCTGTACCGCGGCCTGGTACATTCTCCTCCAGAGCCTCAGCTCTGCCTCTCGGACCAGTCTCTGTGGGGCAGATGGTGTCACCTAGGCAACCCCAGTAACCCCTGCCCCCTCCCCCCATCTAGGAGCATTACCTGGCAGAAAGGCAGAAAAAGAAAGTGTTCTCTCCCCTGGTGGAATTTTCCATGCAGTAATTCGCTAGGCTGTCTCATTAGCCAATGGAGGGGAGGAAAAAGAGTGCAGGGGCTGGACAGGGAGCCAATACAAACATAGCGGGGGCGGGGTCCAAACCAGAGGTAATGGCCAGATGTCCCACACCATTATCTCAACTACTCTCTACCTCCCTCTGTCTCTCTCTCTTTAACTCTGTCTCTGTCTCTTTACCTCTCTCTCTTTCTTCACATCTGTCTCTCTCTACCTCTCTGTCTCTCTCTCTTTACCTCTCTCTGTCTCTCTCTCTACCTCTCTCTCTCTCTTTACCTCTCTGTCTCTACTCTCTCTTTACCTCTCTGTCTCTTTCTCTACCTCTCTCTCTCTCTCTCTTTACCTCTGTGTCTCTCTCTCTACCTCTCTCCGTCTCTCTCGTCTGTGGGGCGTGCACATGCCACCTCTAACGTTAGCACAGCAGAGTAGTGGAGCGCTCAATGTCAGCAACACACACACACACCACACATCTACACTGTCATCCACAGAAATACACACACACACGCACACACAGCCACATCCAAACCCCACCAGCTTCTATACACAAACAACCCTGTGCTCTGCCTGGGTAAAAATACATCATATTTATTTAAATGTTCTCATTTCATACGCAACTTGATGTAACCGGCCGTAACAGCCAGACGTATAATAATATAATATAGTATAATATAATATAATAATGGTTAGGAGTGTCTGGTGTGGTCCAGCAGTGACATCATCACGGCTTGGAACCTTCTGGTCTAGTAATTCTCCACAACCTCTCACAATGAAGTGACCAACTCCTGTCTGTCTGTCTACCTGTCTGCCTTTCTCCATGCCTCACTCGGCCTCACACCCTGTCTGTCTGTATGTCTGCCTTTATCCCTGCCTCACTGTGTTCCTCACTACCTGTCTGTCTGTCTACCTTTACGTATACCTGTCTGTCTGTCTGCTTTTATGTCTGTCTGTCTACCGGTCTGTCTCTTTCCTTGCCTCTCTCCCTGTCTGTCTGTTTGTCTATCTGTCTGTCTACTAATATGTCTGTTTACGTGTCTGTCTCCATACCTGTCTGTATTTCCTTTATCTCCACCTCTATATCTCTATTACTGTATGTCTTCCTGTCTGTCTACCTGTCTGCCTCTCTCCACGTCTGTCTGCCTGTCTACATGTCTGACTGTCTGTCTGTCCAACTCTCCGTCTGTCTACATGTCTGTCTACCTGTCTGCCTCTTTGTCTACCTGTCTACCTACCTGCTTATCTGCTTACCTACCTGTCTGTCTGTCTCTGTGCAGGTGATGCTGGGAGGAACTCTGATAGGCATCGGTCGTAAGACTCCAGACTGCCAAGGAAACACCAAGTACTTCCGCTGCAAGTTCTGCAACTTCACCTACATGGCCAGCTCCCCCCACGACCTGGAGCAGCACTTCCTGTCCTCGCACCCCAACAAGATGAAGACCATGCCCCCTCCAGCCTCAAGCCACGCCCCCGGCGACAAGCCCTCCAACGAGAGCCGGAAAGGGAACTGCGTCCTGCGAGGAGGCCTGGCCTCCGAAGGGCCGGAGTCTGGGAAGCTGGCCGCTCGCGTGGCGGTGAGGGCGGACGACGATTCGCTGGCCGGGTATTCCGTCCCCATCCGCTCCTCCTCCGCCGCCTGATTCGCCGGGCTGGGAGGGCGGGGCGGAGCCCGGAGCGACGGCGGCGTATTACTGGTGTAAATACTGCAGCTTCAGCTGCGAGGCGGGCGGACCCCAGCGCCTGCTGGAGCACCACGAGCAGAGACACTCCCAGACCAGCGGGGGCGCCGTGGGGGCGGAGGGAGCAGACCAGCGGGACCCGAGAAGCAGAGAGACGGAGCGAGAGCCGGAGAGGGACCCGCCCGGCTCCAACACGGGACGCAGGAAAGACAAGGGAGGAGGGGGGGGGGGAGGAGGAGAGACGGCCGAGACGGTCGTCACCAGCTACAACTGCCAGTTCTGCGACTTCCGCTACTCCATGACCCACCGGTCCGAGGTGATTGTGGTGGCGCCGCTGCTACGCCACTACCAGAAGGCCCACGCCATCCACCGGTGCACCATCAAGCACTGCCCCTTCTGCCCCCGGGGCCTCTGCTCCCCTGACAGCCACCTGGGGGAGATCTCCTACCCCTTCGCCTGCCGCAAGCTCTCCTGCCCCCCCTGCTCCCTCCTCCTGCCCCCCGGGGCCCCCCCGGCGCCCCCCTCCCCTCCCAGCGCCGTCAGGCACCTGTGCGACCTTTGCCCCTTCGTGACGTCCGACATCGACCTCCTCCTGGTGCACTACGACGCCAGCCACGCCCAGGTCGCGGGCGGCGCCCTGGACGTCAAACCCGAGGCGGGGGAGGCGAGGGGGGGAGAACTCATGTACCAAGTGCCACTTCATCACGGATGTGGAGGAGGAGATCTTCAGACACTACAGGTAAGGAGAACGTGCGTGTGGAACACGAGAACATCTGTTTGGAAGGCGGGAAACGGCGGTTGGCAACAGGAGGACGTCTGTTTTCGAACAGGGGGGGGAACATGTGCTTGGAACAGGGAACACGTGTTTAGAACAGGAGGACATCTGTTTAGAACGGCAGAACATGCTTAGAACAGGAGACCTGGTGTTTGAACCTGAGAACGTGGAACAGGAGAACATGTTTAGGATAGTAGAGCAACTGGTCCTGAGGGGCTTGAGAGGACTTGAGAACGTTTGTTTAGAACAATATAACATGTGTTCAGAATGATAGAAAGTCTGTTTTGAATAGGAGATGAAGAGAGCGTGTAGTTTGGACAATAGAACTTCTGGTTGGAACCGGAGAACATCTCTTTAGCACAAAATAATGTCTGTTTAGAACAGTAGAATGTTAGGACACGGAAATGGACTCATAAAACCACAGGGATGAACAGTAACGCACTCGTCTTTTATGAACGGAATATTACCCCGAAACATCGTGAAGTCGATATTTTAGAACATTTGAATATTCGATTAGGTCAGCAGAACCAATGTTGTCTGACATATATTTTCAACATAGTTGTCTAACATAGTTGTCAAACATATTTGTCCAACGAAAGTTGTTTAACAGAGCTGTCCGTCATAGTTGTCTAGTCATAGTTGTCTGACATGCTTGTCTAACATAGTCGGGTAACATAGTCGTCAAACATAGTTGTTTAACATATTTATTTTTCATAGTTGCGTAGTCATAGTTGTCTAACATGGATGTGTAACATGATTGTGTGTAATGTTTGTAGTCTCCGCCGCGGTAATGAGTCAACAACACTGACAGTATTAGGCTGTGATGTGGAGTAAGTGAAGGCAGACAGCACTAATGGAACACAGATGCTCCTCAGCTTCATATACTCTGTCACAACATTCAGACAACGAGCCTTCTCCTGTCTGTGTGTGTGTGTGTTAGAAGGACTGCTGTAGCTATGGAAAATCCGTCTTCGGTAGCCTGTTTCATAAACACTGCCTCAGACTCAGTAGCCCTCTCTCTCTCTCTCTCTCTCAACCCACCTCGCTCTCCTACTCTCTCTCTCTCTCTCTATCTCTCTCTCTCTCTCTCTCTCTCTCTCTCTCTCTCTCTCTCTCTCGCTTTCTATCTCGCCCTCTCTCTTTCTTGCCCTCTATCTGTCTTCCTCTCTCCTTCTCTTTCCCTTCCTCCCTCTCTCTCTCTCTCTCTCTCTCTCTCTCTCTCTCTCTCTCTCTCTCTCTCTCTCTCTCTCTCTCTCTCTCTCTCTCTCTCTCTTACCTCCACACAAGTTATCATTTACCAGGGTTTTCCTGTTCTGTTTCTGGAGTGTGTGACTGTCCACACGGTGTATGTGCAGTGCGTGTGTGGTGTGTGTAGGTATGTATGTATGCGGGTATGTATGTGTGTGTGTGGGGGGGGGGGGGGGGTGGAGCGTGTGTGTGTTTGTGTGAGGGGGGGGGGGGGGGGGGGGGGGGTAGAAAGGGAAAAGTAGATTGAAGTGACAAACCAGTCTGAGAAAATGAGTTTTAGTATGATGTTGTTGTTTTCTTGCAGATGCTAGTGGAGCTGAACGTGACTAGAGTACAACTTTCCTCTCCTCCTCTCCTCCTCTCCTCCCCTCCTCCTCTCCTCCCTCTCCTCCCCTCCTCCCCTCCTCCTCTCCTCCCCTCCTCCTCCTCCTCCTCTTCTCATCTCCTCCTCTCCTCGTCCCCCTCCCTCTCCTCCCCTCCTCCCTCTTCTCATCTCCCTCCTCTTCCCCTCCCTCTCTCCTCTCCTCCTCTCCTCTTCTCATCTCCCTCCCTCCTTCCTCTCCCCTCCCTCTCTCCTCTCCTCTTCTCATCTCCTCCCCTCCTCCTCTCCTCCCCCCTCCTCTCCCTTTTTCCCCTCCCTCCCTCCCTCGCTCCTCACATCTCCTCTCCCTCCCCGTTTCCTCACCTCTCCTCTCTTTCCTCAATACAGGAAAACAGCTCTTTATTGATTTGGCACTGAGATCAGGTTGATTCTTCAGTGTGAGCTGTGCCAGTGACAGGGCAGAGTGGCCCTAATTTGTCTTTTATGAAATGAAACTCCCTTAGCTATGCGCTGTTGGAATGGCTTAATACAGCACTCTACTAGAAGCAGCTTAGCAATGCGTGCGTGTGTGAGTCTAGTTGTGTGTGTGTGTTGGTGTGTGTTAGTGTTTGTGTGTGCTTGTGTGTGTGCATGCAAGTGAGTGAGTGTGGGGGTGTGCGTGCGGGTGTGTGTGTGTGTGTGTGTGTGTGAGCATTAAGTGAATCACCAAAGTATGACAGACAAAACTCCAGACTCCCACTCTGACATCAGACAGGAAATGAAACGAGCATGACTGCTCCTCTTCCCTCTGGTCTCCTCATTTTCTCCCTGGTCCCTGGTCTCTCTCTGTGGTCTCTCTGGTGCCTCTTGTCTTGTCTCCCTCTCTAGTCTCTCTCAGATGTCTCTGGTCTCACTAGTCTACACCTTGGGCTACTGATGGTGGACTCCATCTGTTGAGTCTATCATCTCCCTCTCATACAACTCAGAAACAACAGTGACCTTCAGACCATTCAGGGAATCGACACAATCAAATCATTAAATTATTTCCTAAAGTTTTAATGAAGTACAGCACATATCAATAGTTTGCCTAATGCCGTTCTTTGCAATTGTTTCCCAATTCATACAGATTCAACTCTGCCAGGCGCCCTGGTAAATTTGTATTCATTCATCTGTATTTTTCTTTAAGCAAAATGTCAATTTTCAGATATATAATTAATTAAAATAATTACCATTTGTTAAATAGGGCACCACTTGTTTACATAGACATATATTATACAGTACCAGTCAAAAGTTTGAGCGCATTTTCCCAATGGGAAAATGTGTCTGTACATCGGCATCAACTGGTTTACACAGACATATCTTATACATTTTCATAGATTTCTATCATCTTACTTTTTTTTTTCTCTCCCACACATATATTGATGTTATGAGGCTGTGTGTTTGTGCCTGTGTGTGTCTGTGTGTGTTTGTGCCTGTGTGTGTGTATTTGTGCCTGTGTGTGTCTGTGTGTGTTTGTGCCTGTGTGTGTGTGTTTGTTAAAGAGGCCTGTGTTCACCGTATCTTAAGATTCACATGTTTTTTCCTTTTTTTTGCCCGATACAGAAAACTGTGTTTATATCTCTAGAAACTATTTTTTGAGAAATCCTATTTTTCCACTGTGCTTAGAAACTCAATGTCTATACTCAGGAGGGTCTTCTCTGGGTTCCATCAGAGAGGAGCGGGAAGAAGCTGTTAGTGAGAGACTTTGTAACAGGATAACGTGTTTGTGTGTTCGTATGTTTGTGTGTGCATGTGTTTACTTGTGCGTGTGTGTACCTGCGTGTATGTGCATGCTTAAATGTGCGTGTGTGTGCGTGCGTGCGTTTTCACGTGTGTGAAATGTGTGTCTATGCGTGCGTGTACGTGTGTGTGTGTGTACGTGACTGTGGTGTGTGTGTACGTGAGTGTGGTGTGTGTGTGTATGTGAGTGTGGTGTGTGTGTGTGTGTATGTGAGTGTGGTGTGTGTGTGTGTACGTGAGTCTGGTGTGTGCGTGTGTGTACGTGAGTGTGGTGTGTGTGTGTGTGTGTGAAGCCAGAAGCAGCCTTCTCAGGTTGCAGTTGAGTCCATTTGTTCTCATAAAGCTGTAATTGAGTTTGTATGTAGCTACCTCTCTGTCTGCACTGCAGTATACTGAGCAGAAAGACTGTGTGTGTGTGTGTGTGTCGAGAAAGGGGCCGCTTGCTTCTGTGTTCAGCGTCTGGAAACAGTTTGAAGAGCAGACAGACACACACACACACCTTATCACACACTCACACCAGACCAGAGATGCAGTAATGCTTGTCATGATCCCGTTCAGAGGGAAGACATGTTGAACCTGAACTGCTTCATGTACCAGCAGGGTGAAGGGGACCCTCAGCTGGGTTATTAACATGCATTAGCTGAGCAGCTCGGTCTCAAACTGATATTTCAGTGTGTGTGCGTGAGTGCGTGTGTGTGTTTGAGTGTGTGTATGTGTGTGTGTGTTTGGTCAGGAAATCAGATTAGACAGAGACTGGCACCTTCTGCTCTATGTAACAATGTATGTATTCATGGTCTAGCTGTGTGCATGTGTGTGTGTGTGTGTGTTGTGTGTGTGTGTGTGTAGGTATTTCTGTAAGGCGGGCTGTGTACATTCGACATTTAGCAGATGGTTTTATGCAAATAGAAAGATTAGATAGATTTATGCATGAAGAAAGTCCAGCAGAAAATCAAGGATCAGAAGGAGCATAGTTCCAACAGTCTTACAGTGGTCAGAATAATGGAACGGTCTGTATTTACTAAGGCACAATGCAAAGTAACCTTAGCTACCAGGCACGGTTCAGCAATGATAGCAGTGCAATGGCAAAAAACAATGCCATTTCAAGTACAGTATAGTTATGTTATTCACATGTGAAGGCGTATATTTGATCATTGCTCTCCACTCACCTACCACTGTCCCTTTCCCCCCCTCTCCCCTCCTCTCCCCTCCCCCATATCCTCCCCCCCCCCCCCCCCCACAGGCGTGTCCACGGGTGTTATCGCTGTCGCCGTTGCCACCTTCACCGCCCCGGATAGCGCCAGCCCTGCTGGAGCACTTCAACTCGCCCACTGCCGAGACTCCGCCCCCAGCCCCGCCTCCCTGGCGGCCCCCACCAACGGCTGCTCGGCGCCCTCCACGCTGAGCATCAAGGAGGAGAGCAAGGGCGACCTGCGCCTCTGCAGCCCGCTGCCCCCCGACGAGGTGCGGCGGAGGGGGGGGGGGCGGCGAGGGCCTGGGCACGGTGAAGAGCGAGACCCTGGACGAGAAGGAGGCCCTGAGGGGCGGCGGCTGGCTGCTGGAGGCCAGGGGGGGAGGAGGAGCCAGGGGGGAGAGAAGGGGGGAGAAGGCGACCAGGTGCACAGCCTCCTGTGGCTGCCCAAGTTGGGAAGCGGGGCTGGGGCGGGGAGGGGGGTCGGGGGAGGGGCTCCGAGGAAGCCCCACCCTCTTCCCCCAGGGTGCACTTGGCCTGCTCAACGCCGTGGCGGCCAATACGGAGCCAGCGCAGCAGAGGAAGGGCGTGGCCAGTGTGTCGGGGGCGGGACTTGTGTTCGGGCTGGCGTGTGATTCCAAGGCGTTCCTCCAGGGGGTGCCAGAGAAGACGAGCCAGCAGAACCAAACCTACTCTGCAGAGAGCAAGACCACCAAGGAGGAGTCCCAGTCACTGCTACGGGTAAGCACATTCCTCCTTGCTCTTGACCTCACTTCCTATCTCCTTAGCTGATGTCCTACCTCCTTAGTTCACTTTCTAGCTCTTGACCTCACTTCCCAATCTTTATCTCCCCTCCTAACTCCTTACCTCACGTCCTTGCTCATTACCTCACATCCTGCCTCCTTACCTCACATCCTGCCTCTTTACCTCACCTCATAAATCCGTACCTCACCTCCTAGCTCCTTACTTCCCCTCCTTACCTTACCTCATCTCCTTACCTCACCTCCTAATGCCTTACCTCGCCTCCTTACCTCACCTCATATCTCCTTACCTCACCTCTAAAATCCTACACTCTAATCCAAAACTCTCCACTTCTACTCTGGACACAAACACACACTCGTCCTTACATATGCACACACACACGTGATTGTGTCCAGCACCAGTACATCAACAGACAGCAGGTAAGATTTTCAGGGGATGAATTAGTCAGGATGGGTATGTGTGTCAGTGTGTGTACTGTGTGTTTCAGTATTTGTGTGTATGTGTGTGTGTGTTCCATTATATTAGTCCCAGCACCACTGATTTTGTCTCTTTTCCACAACTGTGACATCATATCCTGTTCCTACGCGTGTTCTACCAAGGAAACTGGCTCCAAACCCACATGGTTCACTCACTTCCTGCTTAAACAGCCACCCAGAATGCATCACTGTCTGATGGAACCAATTGGTTGAAAGATATTTGGATTCTGATTCTGAACTGGCTTGAGGACGAGCTGTAGGAAGAATCAATCTGTGTGTGTGAGTGAGAGTGTGTTTGAGAGTGTGTTTGAGAGTGTGTGAACGTGTGTGTGTGCGTGTAAGTCAAGGTTATCTTCTCAGACATTGGCAGACTGAGGCTTGGGGTGTGGCACTGGAGTGTGGTTTAGCCATTATCTGAGGCGTGTCTGTGTGTGTGTGTGAGTGTGTGCGTGTGTGTGTGTGTGTGTGTGTGAGTGTGTGCGTGTGTGTGTGTGTGTGTGTCAGGGCGTGGGTGTTTTAGATTATGTTCTAACCTTAAGGAAATGTTGAATGGTTTAAGGGGCCGTCGGCAGGGAGGCATATAGGGCAGAACTCACAACAATATTTTAACTGTTACCATGACGGTGACTCATTATGGGCTGGGCCAGGGAGGGGCCCCTGTCACTCTCTCTCTCTCTCTCTCTCTCTCTCTCTCTCTCTCTCTCCTCTCTCTCTCTCTCTCTCTCTCTCTCTCACACTCTCACACACACACGCGCATACACACACAAAATCTCTCACACAGACACACACTCTCTCACACAGTCTCAGACATAAACATAAGCATGCACACACACACATTGTCCATATGCACAAACACACACATACACACTGTCACTCACAAAGATACACACTCTCTCTCTCAAACACACACACTCTTTCACATATATACACACGTCCACTCTCTCTCAAACACACACACTCTTTCACATATATACACACGTCCACTCTCTCTCAAACACACACACTCGCACACGTTTTCGCTCGTATACACATACAGTCTGCACACACACTCACTCACACACACAGATCCGCACGCACACACACTCTCTCACACACACTATTTCTCTCTCTCACACATACACTCACATTCACAGATACACACTATCTCTCACACACACACACACACACTCTCTCTCTTTTACACATACACGCTCACACATGCACACACACACACTTTCTCTCACACACTCTGTCTTTCTCAAACACACGTACGTACGCACACACACACACACTGTCTCACACATACATATACTCACGCACACACGCACACTCGCGGGGTTAGCAGTGTGAAGCGCTAGCAGGTTGAAGCGCTAGCAGGCTAACTGTTTGTGATGGGGAACCAGGTCAGCAGATAGGCGTCTGTTCCCCAGAGCTCCTCTCAGTGGTTAAACACTGGTTAACCCCACCACACTCAAGTGTGTGAGGTGAGCTAGTTGGTGGATTTCGGCGCAGTTTTGCGAGGGCGTGGAAGGTTATTCAATCATGAATAACAATTTTTGGAGCGTGTGTGTTTTTGTTTGTGTGTGTGTGTGTGTGTGTGTGGGAGTCCATCTGCTTCTTTATTAGACTCTAGATTCCCAGTTTGATGAGGACACGCGCGCACACACACACACACACACGCTGCTGTTACTGTTGTTTTTATGTACTGTGTATGAATGTGTTTTTCAAGTGGTGTGGGAGCGTGTACGCATGTGTACGTGTGTGTGTGTGTATCTGTGTGTGCATGTGTGTGGACGTAAGTGTTTGTCTGTTTGTGTGTGTGTGTGTGTGTGTGTGTGTCAGGGGACTGGAGCTGCTGCAGTGGCCTCATCTAATGATCCTACAGAGGGTTGGAATGATGGGGGTGCAATAAAGCAATGGACTAGAAGATGGGGAGGGAGAGAGACCAAATAGTGAGGAGTAGAGGAGGGAGAGAGGGGATGGAGGGGAGGAGGAGGGGGGTAGAGAGAGGATGGAGGGGGGTAGAGAGAGGATGGAGGGGAGGAGGAGGGGGATAGAGAGGGGATGGAGGGGAGGAGGAGGGGGGTAGAGAGAGGATGGGAGGGGGGTAGAGAGAGAGGATGGAGGGAGGGAGGAGGGAGGGGGATAGAGAGGGGATGGAGGGGAGGAGGTAGGGGGGAGGTAGAGAGAGGATGGAGGGGAGGAGGAGGGGGATAGAGAGGGGATGGAGGGGAGGAGGTAGGGGGGGAGGTAGAGAGAGGATGGAGGGGAGGAGGAGGGGGGTAGAGAGAGGATGGAGGGGAGGAGGAGAGGGGTAGAGAGGGGATTGGAGGGGAGGAGGTAGGGGGGAGGTAGAGAGAGGATGGAGGAGGTAGGGGGAGGTAGAGAGAGGATGGAGGGGAGGAGGAGGGGGGTAGAGAGAGGATGGAGGGGAGGAGGAGGGAGGGGGATAGAGAGAGGATGGAGGGGAGGAGGAGGGGGGTAGAGAGAGGATGGAGGGAGGGAGGAGGGAGGGGGATAGAGAGAGGATGGAGGGGAGGAGGTAGGGGGGAGGTAGAGAGAGGATGGAGGGGAGGAGGTGGGTAAAGAGAGAGGGGGTGAGAAGGAGAGTCTGCTGTCTTGCTTGGCTCAGCACAGTTTGCTCTGCTGGTAGCTCGTCACCGAAGTCCTAGATTGGCTCTGCTGTCTGGAGCACCTCTGCTTTGTTTTTATGAATGTGTGTGTGTGTGTGTTGAAGGTGTTTGTTTGTGTGTCGTGTATGTTTGTCTGTGTGTTTATGAGTCGGGTGTAACTGTGTGTGAAGTGTTTGTTTGTGTATTCATAGACAGGATGTAGAAGACTTTGACAAGCTGAATTCCTCAAGGAAGTGTTATATTTTACATGGAGGGATGTAGAGTGTGTGTGTTATGTGTGTGTTATGTGTGTGTGTGGGGAGTGGGTGTTTGTACTTTGGACATAGATTGAAACAGACCCACACACCTAACATACACACACCTAACATACACACACACAAAGACACACGCACACACACAACATCCAGAGTAAGCCATCTCAACCCTCTCCAGGACACCAGTGTTTATTTTAGTCTGATGGGAAATGAGCCTGACCAGGCCTGACCAGGCCTGGTGTGTGTGTGTGTGTCTCTCTCTGAGGTTTGGGTTTGGGTGATGTATCAGTGTGTGTTAGAGAGTTTAGTGTCTAAGATGTTTGCTGAGGGGGTGTAAGTGTGTGAAGTATCAGTGTGTGTGTGTGGGTGAGGTGAGTGCATGTGTGTGTCTGTGAGGTTTGGGTTCGGGTGTGTGTGATGTATCATTGTGTGTTAGAAAGTTTAGTGTCTAAGATGTTTGCTGAGGGGGTGTAAGTGTGTGATGTATCAGTGTGTGTATGTGTGTGTGTGTGTGAAGTAGGTGTGTGTGTGTGTGTATAGTCTCGATGGTGGTTGAATGGAAACGTTGCGTGGAGCTGTTCTCAGTCTGCTCTGACACAGCCACCCTGTGTCCTCCTCTGACCAGTCAAAAGACCAGTCACATGATCAGTCATATGACCACGAAGACCAGTGGATGTTCCAGACCCCCCCCCCCCTCCCACACACACACACACACACACTCCTGGCAGGTTGAGAGGAGTGGGGAGGAGGATATGAGGTGGGTGGAGAGGAAGAGAGAAAAAAGGAGAGGAGTGGTGGAGAGAGAGGAGAGAGGGAAAAGGAGGGGAGGGGAGGAGAAGAGGGGAATCAAATGGAAACTAAAGGAGAGAAAAGAAGAGGGGATGAGCCTGTGCTGGTCATGATGACCTCACCAGCCCCCTGCGTCATGTAGTCATGACGACCAAGTCGACAAGTCAGCGGTTGTCAGGCCGACTGACAGCTCGTCACCATCGATACCACCACATCATTGTGACGACATGATAGCCCTGCTTAGACTCACCTCAGAGGACCCACCCCTTCCTCTCCTGACAACCAATCCTAGCAGCTGGTTCTAATAACTGTCTCGCAAACAGGAAGTGAGTTATCCACAAACATGAAGTTTATTCGTGGGAATGTGACTTAGGCTTCTGAGCAGCTGCAATTAGGAGGAATGGGGAAAGGAGGAGGGATGGAAAGGGGAGAAGGGAAAGAGGGAGGCAGGAGGGATTGAGTGAGTAGGAGGGGTGGAGTGGGGGAGGGGGAGGGGGGATGGAGAGAAGGAGGAGGTATGGAGAGAAGGAGGAGAAGAGTTAGCAGTCGTTTCTTGTCTTTAGTGTTATCGACCTGACAACCACATTACCACCTCTGTCTCTCACTCTCCTTCTCTCTCTCTCTCTCTCTCTCTCTCTCTCTCTCTCTCTCTCTCTCTCTCTCTACATCTCTCTCCATCTCTCTCCTGCTTAAACCTGGCCTTTGTCTGTGTGAGTGTGCGGGTCTGTGAATGTGTGTGTGATCCGACTGTGTGTGAGCATGTGTGCTTGTGTGTGTGTGTGTGTGTGACAGAAGCCTCCTTGCGTGTAGAAGGCTCATTGTGCTCTGGGCCCCGGCTGCAACATCTGGTCTCCATATTGGATCCATGTGTTTCTGCTTCTCTGCTACAACCAGCGGAGGGAGAGAGGGAGAGACAGAGGGAGGCAGGGAGGGAGGGAGAGACAGAGAGAGAGAGAGAGAGAAGGAGAGCGAGAGGAAGAGAGGGAGAGGAAGAGAGGGAAAAAGAGAGAGAGACAGAGATCGGAAGAGAGGGAGAGAGGGTTACTCTCAGGGCTGACAGACAGCACCTTCCTTGATTAGGGAGCAATTGGCACAGATTAGACAGGCTTGGACCCTGACCCTAACTCATATGGACCTCCCTGACTCACAGACACACACACATACACACACACACACACACATACACACTCCAGTAGTATTTTCCACTATCAGATGGTAGCTATTTGTCCTCCTCATCATTCCAGTCTTAATAGTTCTGGACAAACAAGCAACTCTGAAGACAAGACCTCTTTGATCACCACACACACACACACACACACACCCACACACACACACACACACATGCACATTCAAACACATGCAGATACATACCTACACCCACACACAGGTAAACATGCACACACACACACACACACTCACACACTTTTACTCTCACACACACACTCACTCTCACATACAGTTAAACGTAAGCATACACACACACACACACACACACTAAGGCATACACTTACCCTGTCTCATACACACAGAGTTTAGGCAGCACCAATAAACTTTGCCTCAATGGTTCATATTAGAAATGTATGTGAAACCAAATACATTATTTGGATTTGGATTTTTGCTTTGTAAACAGATATGTATTCTAATATTAATTCAGATTCAGATTCGGACGATTTGATAATTTTCCTTCAATGTCCGATTTTTGGTTAAACACAAACAGTTGCAGGGGTCTCTTTGGTGCCAGATTGTGTTTGTGTATCCGCACACAGACTAACACATCTCCAACACCAGCTCCAGCTTGAGGGGCATCCCATAACCACACGCTTGGCGGTCTGATCTCCGACTCCTCCTGGCCGTGTGTGGAAGTGCCCTTGAGCGAGACCCAGAGCCCCAAGCTGCAAGACCCAGAGCCCCAAGCTGCAAGACCCAGAGCCCCAAGCTGCAAGACCCAGAGCCCCAAGCTGCAAGACCCAGAGCCCCAAGCTGCAAGACCCAGAGCCCCAAGCTGCAAGACCCAGAGCCCCAAGCTGCAAGACCCAGAGCCCCAAGCTGCAAGACCCAGAGCCCCAAGCTGCAAGACCCAGAGCCCCAAGCTGCTCCTGACAGGCAGACCAGCGCCCTGCATGGCAGCTGCAGCGCTGGCGGTGTGGAGAGCGTGCGTGGGCATGGGTGAACGAGAGGCAACTCTCCAGCACCTTGGGCCTACCGCTTGGTGCTGCTAAAATGTGCTGTATAAATGCGGCCCATTGACTATTTGTTCACCATTTCCCAAATACACCGCAGCTTGACTATGCAGAGTGCTCGTATGCTGTCTGCGGTGCTCATAGCCAACCTCGATACGGAAAATGGATATTCAAATAAAGGAAGTTGTCTTCCTCTTCCTACAACTGTCTGCTCCTCTCCGCTCACAGGCGTGCAGTCAGTGTAGCATGGCAAGTCCGGTAGCCTATAGAGGGTATACAGGCATTTGAAGGAGCAGACGCAAGTACCTCCATGAGAAGGCCAGACCAAACCTCACTCTGAAATAACAGTGTCTTTAGCATTCGTGCGCAGTCTCTCACGTGGGAGGTGTTGATCTCCCTCGTTACATCAGTAAGCTGGTTAGTTCACCTTGGTCTTGCATTGCTGGTAAACCCCATGGTCCTATTTGAGTAAACAGGAAAAGATGAGAAAAACTATACGGAGTTATTTCAGTGGGTCATTCAGTGGTCGCAAAACACAATAAAAATGACTCTCTGCTCACCCTATTTGTGTGTTTGTGTGTGTGTTGGGGGACTAGCAGTGTGTGTGTTTCATACATATGCTAATTGAGCGTATTTTGGAAGTGTTTACCTCTTTTGCGGTAATTTCATTTCTGCTGTTTTAGAGCAGGTGCTGATGGAACCTGGAATGGCTTGTTTGTGTGTGTCAGTGTGGGTGTTTGTGTGTGTGTGTGTGGGGAGGGGGGGGGTATTTGTATTCATGTCAGATACTCAGCAAGGCCGAGTATCAGCAAGGTTCTGGTGAAATATTAAAACCTGGATGAGGAGAAAGAAAGAGAGAGAGAGAGAGTTAGAGAGAAAAGGGTTTAGAGAGTTAGAGAAAAAAGGGGGTGAGTTAGAGCGAGAGGGGGGTTAGAGAGAAAGGGGGTGAGAGAGTTAGAGGGGGGGTGAGAGAGTTAGAAAGGGGGTGAGAGAGAGAGGTTGAGAGAGTTAGAGAGAGGATGAGAAAGTCAGAGAGAGAGGGGGTGAAAGAGTTAGAGAAAGGGTGAGAGAGAGGGTGAGAGAGTTAGAGTGAGAGAGTTAGAGAGAGGGTGAGAGAGTTAGAGTGAGAGAGTTAGAGAGAGGGGTGAGAGAGAGGGGGGTGAGAGACTTAGAGTGAGAGAGTTAGAGAAAGGGTGAGAGAGAGGGGGTGAGAGAGTTTAGAGTGAGGGTGAGAGAGAGGGGGTGAGAGAGTTAGAGGGAGGGGGAGAGTTAGAAAGGGGTGAGAGAGTTAGAGGGGAGGGGGAGAGTTAGAAAGGGGGTGAGAGAGTTAGAGAAAGGGTGAGAGAGAGGGGGTGAGAGAGTTAGAGTGAGGGTGAGAGAGGGGGTGAGAGAGTTAGAGGGGAGGGGGAGAGTTAGAAAGGGGGTGAGAGAGAGGTTGAGAGAGTTAGAGAGAGGATGACAAAGTCAGAGAGAGAGGGGGTGAACGAGTTATAGAGAGGGTGAGAAAGTTAGAGAGAAAGGGGGTGAGAGAGTTAGAGATAGAGGGGGTGAGATAGTTAGAGAGAGGGTGAGAGAGAGAGGTTGACAGAGTTAGAGAGAGGGTGAGAAAGTCAGAGAGAGGGGTGAAAGAGTTAGAGAAAGGGTGAGTGTTAGATAGAGAGGGTGAGAGTTAGATAGAGGGGGTGAGAGAGTTAGAGGGTGGAAGAGAGGGAAACAGAGAGTTAGAGAGAGAGAGTTAGAGAGAGAGAGGATGAGAGAGTCCAAGGTCCTGAGCGACAAACACAATCTCACAAACACACACACACTCTTACACACACTAACACACTCTCTTACACACACACACACACACACACTCACATGCACTCTCACACACACTCACACACAAACTCTCTCACACACACACACACAAACTCACACACGCACACCACACACACACACACACACACACACACTGACTTTTCAAATGTGGAAGGAACCTAATAATGTCTACAAGGCCGGCACCATGGCAACAGGGCCTATTGTGAAGGCCACATGTATGTATGTGTCCATGAGTATGTGTGCATGTTGGTGAGTGCACATGTGTACTTACATAATTGTGTTTATGTATATACATTATGTATTTGTGTGAGCATGTGTGCGTTTGTGTGTGCATATAAATATGTGTACGTGTGGTGAATGTGTGTATAATGTGTGTGTAGTGTGTGTATTATGTGTGTGTGTGTATTCTGCTACTATTACTCATCACAGTAACCTCTACATGAAGCTACCAGAACCTGTTTCCTGCTGAAGCTGGGTTTCTCTTTCCTCTGAAATACCAGTGGACTGTGTGTGTGTGAGTGTGTGTGAGTGTGTCTGGCCAGGGACTGATGTTCAGCATATGTGCAGCTGTGGCTACGCTGTAGCAGTTATATGTATAGTCATAACATTCTGCCTGTGAGATAGTGTGTGTTTGTGTGCGAGGGAGTGTATGTGAGGGAGAGTGTGTGTGTGTGTGTTGTTGTGTGTGAGGGAGTGTGTGTGTGTGGTGTGTGCGTGTGTGTGTGTGTGTGTGTTGTGTGTGTGTGTGTGTGTGGAATGTGAGGGAGTTGTGTGTGTGTGTGTGAGAGAGAGAGAGGGAGGGAGGAGTGTGTTTGTTGTAATAATATTGTTGCACTGCTTCACTACTTCCTGCCTACTGCTGAAACACTTTATTACTGGATAGAGGAAGATGGGAGAGGAGAGTAGAGGTGGGGAGAGGAGAGGACGGGAGAGGAGAGGAGAGGTGGGAGAGGAGGGGAAGGGAGAGGAGAGGAGGGAAGGGAGAGGAGAGTAGAGGTGGGGAGAGGAGGGAAGGGAGAGGAGAGGTGGGGAGAGTAGAGGAGGGGAAGGGAGAGGAGAGTAGAGGTGGGGAGAGGAGGGGAAGAGGAGAGGAGAGGAGAGGAGGGGAAGGGAGAGGAAAGCAGGGGAGAGGAGAGGAGGGAAGGGAAGGGAGAGGAGAGAGAAGGGTAGAAGGGAGAGAAGAGAGGGAGGGCAGCAGATCAGCTAGGAGATCTGTGTTCATTTCTGTTGAAGATAACAACCCTATACAACAGAGAAGGGGGGAAGCAGGGAGAAAGAAGACAATCCAGAGAGAGAGGGAGAAAGAGAGTGAAAACAGAGTAGAACTTAGTCTCTATCTCACCATCAGTGTTCATACTGATCCTGACTTACCCATGATTCTGTCTGCAATGATCCCACCCAGAGCAGCCGAGAGACGGAGAGCAGGATGGGGAGAGTAGAGGGGGGGGAGGAGAGAGAGAGGATGAGGTAGAGGGGAGAGAAGAAGGGAGAGGGCAGAGGGAAAGGAGAGGGAGAGGAGGAGAGAAAAAGCTACCTATTTGAAACAGCAAATTAACTCCAGATGGAAAGGATGTCTAACTGCTCCATCATCACAATTAATGTCTGTCTGATCTGCTCACATCCATCGTGAACTGGTCCTTCAGCCTGGATTGCTGGGCGATGGGGGGATGGTGAGCTGGGGTGTGCAGAGATGCTATCATCTGTGTCTGTATCTGTTTACCCCCAAAATCATCTGCATCATTATTTGGAAATGAACTGGAAGTGGGGTGGGGAATAAACCAGAAGTTGTTTTATTGTGTTTCACAATGATTAGTGTTTAGCCTTTGTACAGACAGATGGGCGTATTAAAGGGTAAAAGGGATAAAAACGGGATGAAAGTAAAATTATTACTGAAATACTTTTTGCTCATGTTTTACTGTTCATTGAAATAGTGCTAGGGGGCTAACTAGCAATGTAAGGATGTGGTAAGCTAGCCAGCTAACTGGCAGTAGTGCTGTAAGGGGCAGGAGACAATGTCCAGTTTCCATTAGCCAAGCTAAATATATATGCTAACTAACGTAAAATGTTGTCCAAAATGCGCTGCTCAAATTATAGGCCGCATGGAAGATACTTTAAATCCCAAATGTAAAATGTGTAGATATGTAAATATGTATTTACTGGGGTGACAGCTTGTGATGACAGCTTGTTGTTGGGAATAACGCTGGGATGCACACATTTGCAACGCTAGCTAGCTAGATGTGTTCGTCCATGCACTAATACACTACTACCACAAGCTGTCACCCCTTTCTCTAGCTAGCTAGCATGGGAGAGATCCTCTTGGCTTGCGTTGGTTAAAATATTCTGACATTGAAGAAAAAGTTATCAAATAATCCAAATCTGAATATTAAGGGTAAACTTCTGATAGAATAAAAATCTGTTTACAAAGCATTATTTCGTGCTAGTGAGTATAACATTTCCAGCTTTGGATATATCCCATTCAAATCGGAAACATAAATCTCACACCTCAACCTTCCTAGTGATTCCAGACATGTGTAACACTGTGTGTCTGTCTCAGTGGAAATACTGTTTCGATTATAGAGACTGACTGGTCTTCAGGCGGAGATATTGATAGATTTTGACATTCTGATTGGTTATCGTCACAACACATCAGCATCAGCCAGTCAACAGCCAGGACTGGCCTGGCGCTCACACCTGATTGGACAGCTGTCCATCTGACGTGATGCCTTGTGATGACATCGTTAGCTATCCATTGGGGGCTCAAGCAGTCACAGTGTCTCTGACACACACTCTAATACTCACACACTCTCTGTCTAATACACACACATTCGCATTCACACACCCTCACATAAACAAGAGCACACACAAACACACTCTCACACACACACAGTCAGCGTGAGGAGAGAACAGGTACTTCAGATGGCCACTGTCCCAAATGGCACAGTGAGAAATTGATTCTGCACAGCAACTCACACTCACGTATGCACTCACACACATTCATTCTCTCTCTCTCTCTCTCTCTCTCTCTCTCTCTCTCTCTCTCTCTCTCTCTCTCTCTCTCTCTCTCACACACACACACACACACACGGTCACCCAGTTTCAGGGTCACCTGATGTGATCTTTCCCAGAACACGCATGACGATCGAAGACAGCCAATCAGGTCTATGAAACAGCCGCTGCTCCTTCAGGCAGAGACTGATTGTGTGTGAGTGTGTGTGGGTACAAGTGACTGTGTGTGTGAGTGTGAGTGTGTGTGTGTGTGTGTGTGTGTGTGTGTGTGTGTGTGTGTGAGAGAGAGAGTGACTGTGTGTGTGTGAGGGAGAGTGACTGTGCGACTGTGTGTGTGTGTGAGGGGGAGTGACTGTGCGACTGTGTGTGTGTGAGGGAGAGTGACTGTGCGACTGTGTGTGTGTGAGGGGGAGTGACTGTGCGACTGTGTGTGTGTGTGAGGGGGAGTGACTGTGCGACTGTGTGTGTGTGAGGGGGACTGACTGTGCGACTGTGTGTGTGTGAGGGGGACTGACTGTGCGACTGTGTGTGTGTGAGGGGAGTGACTGTGCGACTGTGTGTGGGTGTGACAGAGAGAGTGACTGTGTGTGTCTCTGTAGACCTTGTGCAGAGAGAGCAGCTCAGTGTATCGACCAGGCTGGCTCCACCCTTCTCAGTGGGGAAGTCTAGTGGTTGATGTCAAACATGCCTTAAGCTGATCACCATCGTTGCAGACGAGACAGTGTGTGAGTGTGATTGTGAGAGTGTGTGTGTATGTATTTGTGTGTGTGATTGTGAGAGTGTGTGTGTGTGTGTGGGCGTGTGTGCGTGCTCCAGAGGACAGTGTCGAGGCCAGGGGAAATGAGAGTCTCTGAAGGGCCAGACAGGTCAAGGTGAAACATGCATGGAGAACCAGACTGTTCCCTCTCTCCTCTCCTCTCCGCTCATCCCCGCATCCTCCCCTCCTCCTCTCAGGTCCTTTTTTCTCCTCTCCTCTTCTCTCATCCCCCATCCATCCTCCTCTCCCCCTCCTCGACTCTAGGGTTCTTCTCCCTGGAGACCAAAAGGACAAGAAGCAAAACAGCCAGCCAGTCAGACAGGCAGCATACCAGCCAGTCAGACAGGCAGCATACCAGGCAGCCAGTCAGACAGGCAGCATACCAGCCAGTCAGACAGGCAGCATACCAGGCAGCCAGTCAGACCAGGCAGCATACCAGCCAGTCAGACAGGCAGCATACCAGCCAGTCAGACAGGCAGCATACCAGGCAGCCAGTCAGACAGGCAGCATACCAGCCAGTCAGACAGGCAGCATACCAGGCAGCCAGTCAGACAGGCAGCATACCAGCCAGTCAGACAGGCAGCATACCAGGCAGCCAGTCAGACAGGCAGCATACCAGCCAGTCAGACAGGCAGCATACCAGCCAGTCAGCTTCTAACCAGTTAGTCAGTCAGAAAATCAGTCAGGTATCTAATCAATTAGTCCTCTCCTATCTCTCCTCCCCCCCCCCCTCCTCTCCTCTCCTCCCCAACGCTCTCCATTCCTCTCCTCCCCTCCTCTCCTCCCCTATGCTCTTCCTTCCTCTCCTCCTCTCCTCTCCTCTCCTCTCCTCTCCCCTCCCCTCCTCTTCCTCCATCACCTCTAATTGGGCAGCTCAGTAAGACGGCCTCCCTTCAGTGGTCGTGGGATGGAGGGATGGAGGGGATGTCCGCTCATTAGAGGTGGCTGTCCCTTCTCCCATTCTGGAGAGAGAGAGAGAGAGAGAGAGAGAGAGAGAGAGAGAGAGAGAGAGAGAGGGAGAGAGAGAGCAAATGAGGGACCATGGGAAGGAGAGAGATTAAGTTTAACACCTTAAAGTGCCATTCATTACTCTCTTTCTGGGAGCTATCATCCAAATTAGGAGCAATGAAACTATCTTCTCTCACCCCCCCCACCCCCCTCTTCTAGCCACTCTCTCACCCCACCGTCATCCTCTAGCTATCCCTTCCTGTCTACTCCCCCCCTCCCCCCCCCTTTTTTCTCGCCCCCCTTGTCTCTCCCCCTCTCTCTCATCTTCCCCCTCTCTCCCTCATCTCCCCCATTCCCCCCTCATCTCTCCTCCCCTTTGCTCTAAGATAAACTTGTGTTATTCTCTCTCTCCGGGGTTAAGGTCTACAAGGTTGCTAGGGTCTTCAAGGTTGCTAAGCAATTACTGCTGCCCAGTCTGGCTCAACTGTAGCTCTCTGGTTGCCATGCAAGACCCACTTAGTTACGCTGTCAGTACCCCTACATCCATCCATCCCTTCCTCCATCCCTCTCTCCTTCCCTTTCTCCATCTCTTCGTCCTCCCGTCATCTCTCCCTCTTCTCTCCCTCCATGACTCTCTCATCCCTCCATCCCTCCCTCCATCCCTCCATCCATCACACACCTACTACATCTCAATCGCAACAAATGTATTACTGTGTGTGAAATGTGTCAGTGTGTGAGATTTGTTTGTTTGTGTGCGTGTGTGTGTGTGTGTGTAAGTCTTGTACCTCATTAAAGGCTGTAAAGTAAACTGGGTCTCAAAGCTACATAGCTGTCAGCCTCTCTACCCACTGAACACACACGTACACACACGTACACACACGTACACACACACACACACACGTACACACACACACACGTACAACGTGGCCCCTATTACCCTGTCCTGATTTGTGTTACTTACTAGGGCAAGGCGGTTTTAGGCACATTTTACATTGTGTTTATATAGTAAGAATGCAGGAGAGGAGGGGAGGGGGACTGGGAAGTGGGCTAATCTCCAGTGACCTCATATCCTGTTGTGTCATATGAGTCCAGGTGTTCTAACCCTCCACTCCCCTTCCCAGGCTATTGTCCCCTTTAGAGAGTAGCTTTACCTGTCACACACACACATTACCATACTCACGCACACAACACACACACTTCCGAACACACACACACATACTGTATTACCATACTCACACAAACAAAACACACACACTTCCGAACACACACACCATTACCATAGTCCCACACACACAACACAAAACACACTTCCGAACACACACACATTCCCATACTCATACACACCAGGTCATCAAAGTGGCTTGCTGTACTATTGTTGCTGCTTCCTGTTAATGACCTTGAATTAGAACAGACACTGCTCTCACACACACTCTCTCTCACACACACACACACACTCTTTGTCTCTCTCTCTCACACACACACACAATAACCTATTGACAGTGGAGCATGAAAAGGGTCTTAGAAAAGAAGGGAGCATTGTTAGAAAAGACAATATTATGGTCTGTATCTCCAAGGAGACATATTATAGTCTGTATCTCCACGGAGACGTATTATGGTCTGTTTTCTCCATGGAGACGTAGGCTGGGCATCGTCGTGCAGGTTTAAAGCCAGGAGCTACGATGTTGTCTGGCAGTTTACAATGTTTAATCTGATCTGAAATATAACTTACAAGATCAGAACAGATTCTACAAACGTGATCTAAATCAGAACCAGACACGCACACACACACACACACACATACTCACACTCTCGCACACATACACACTCCCGCACACACTCGCACACACACGCATACTCACACACATACGCACTCACGCACACACAGGAACATCTGCTGTCAAGATGGCCGTCATTCGTCTGGAGAAACACAGCCTGCTTTGTGACAATGGAGAAAGAGAGGAGGGAGAGGAGAGGAGGGAGAGAAAGTGAGGGAGGGAAAGGGAGAGAGAGAGACAAAGAGAGGAATGGGGGGAGAAAGAGGAAGAGGGAGAGGGAAAGAGAGGACGAGAGAGGGAAAGTGGAGAAAGTAGGAGAGCGAGAAAGTTAGAGAGTAGGTGAGAGAGACCGAGAAAGTGAGTTGGAACGAGCGACAGAGAGAGTGGGGCCGGAGAGAGAGCAGGGGAAAAAAAGAAAAAGCAAGTGAACGTAGAAAAAAAGAGACAGAAGTCTGGTTTTTCGGTTAATGCTGATTTAACGGCCCAGTCCATTGTAACACACTGGAGGAGGAAGAGAGGGGGTGGGCATCTGCAGCAAACCGAACCCCCCCCCCCCCCCCCCCCCCCCCCCCCTTTCCCACACGCACATACACACACAGCCACACACTCTCACACACACGCACACTCACAGACACAGCCACACACACTTCCAGTGATTTGCTTTTACTTTCTGGACTGGAGCGAAAGAGAGGAGACATACATCTAGCAGGAATAAATTAAAGTCAATTTATTAGACTGAAACCAAATCACACAATTAGAGAGAAGCCATTTACAGTAACCAGACTCAGAGCAGGAGCTGGAGGAGGGGGGGGGGGCAAGGGGGGGCAAGGGGGGCTGGGATGACAACCAGATGTTAGAGGAGGGGGGAGAGAGAGGGCATAGGGATGTTGATTCAGCCCTCCAGAGAGGGGGTGGGGTGTGTGTGTGAGTGTGTGTGTGTGTGTGTGGTCTATACCAGGGATGCAGCCTCCAGAGTTGCAGAGTCCGTAAAGGTTCACCTAATCTCCCTCCTCTGATTAAATAATTGTTTATTTAATGTTCGGGGTCCATCCAGATTACTTAAGTGAATTAAATGTAATTTCATTTTAGAGAGCTTTGTTTATAAGCACTTGTTTAAGACCGCAGCCCCCTCACCCTTTTTCCCTCCCTCTCTCCATCGTCCTCCCCTTCTTTCCCTCCCTCCCTCCGTCTCTCTCCCTCTCCCTCCATATGAGTAGAATGTGTGTGGTTTCAAATAATCTAAATTGAGCTTCTCCTCTGATTAGTATTACAGTGTCAGGCTGAAGGCTGGGTGGGTGTGTGTGTGTGAGTGAGTGTGTGTGTGTGTGTGAGTGAGTGAATGAAGCCACGCAGCCACCCATTGGCATCCATACAAGCTCACACACACGCTGCTAACATACACACACATATCTCAAACACATATACTCACACGCACGTCCGCACACACACACACACACGCTCTCTGACATACCTGTGTGCCCGTGCTAGCGAAGGTGGTGGATCAGGAGATAAATAGATGTAATTAAGAGCCGCAGCAGGCCTCAATCAGAGAGGACACTCCTGGACACACTGGCTGGAAGGCATTAGTAATCAATCTCAGAGCAGCAGAGCACAGAGCTAACCCTACTGGATGAGGAGCTCCGCATCGTCTATCATGTCTGGGAGGGGAGAGGAGGAGTGTCGAAGAGAGGAGGGGAGGCGATTGAAAGAGGGAAGAGAGGAAAGGAATGGAGAATTGGAGGAGCGGAGAAGAGAGGAAGGGAGATTAGGGGAGAGGAGGGGAGGGGAGGGGAGAGGAGAGGAGCATAGAGGAGAGGAATGCTGTCTTCTACAGATGGCAGAACAGACTAACTGATAATTGAAAAGGAAGCCTGGGAGTATGAGCTGTTTGACCTGTGTGCGTGTGCGTGTGTGTTTGCGCCCGTGTGTGTGTTTGCGTATGTGTGTGTAGAAACATATGTGAGTGATTTAGCTGTGTAGTAGAGTGCTGATGGACACTCTGTTTGGCCAGAAACACTAGAACTGATTCGAACATCAATCAACCCCTATACACACACACACACACACACACACAGCCTCTCTCTATACCTGCCAACATGTGGCAGCACACATACACACACACCATACTCCTACATTCTCCCCCCCTCTCTCTCACTCTCTCCCTTTTTCCTCTTTTCCTCCCTCTTTAACCTCTCTCCCTCACACCCCTTCCCTCTCTCTCTCCTTCTCCCTCCCCCTCTCCCTCCCTCCCCCAGCGTCACAGGGGTTCCGGAGTGTTCCGTGCTAACGGTCTGACCACCTTGACGTCTCTCTGACCTCTCCCCCTCTTTATCTCCATCCCTCCCCCAGCGTCGGAGGGGTTCCGGAGTGTTCTGTGCCAACTGTCTGACCACCAAGACGTCCCTGTGGAGGAAAAACGCCAGCGGGGGTTACGTCTGCAACGCCTGCGGACTCTACCAGAAGCTGCACTCGGTAAGGGAGGGAGGGGAGTGGGGAGGGGCGGGTGGGTTTGGTGTGCGAGCGTTTGTGTCTGTGTGTGTGTGTGTTTGTATGTGGAGGGGGGGGGGGGGGGGGGCTATACGTTGAAGACTCAGCCAGCCAGTCAGTCAGCCAATCAGTCAGCTACCTAGTCAGCCAGCCAATTAGTCAGCCACCCAGAGTTAGCCAGTCAGCCAGACAGTAATTCAGCCAGTCATTCAGCCAGTCAGCCTGTCAGTCAGACAGCCAATCAGTCAGTCAGCCAATCAGTCAGCCAGTCAGTCACTTATCCGGAACAGATTCTGTAAAGTTCCTGAAGGTTCTGGCAGCGCCAAGTCTCTGTGTAGACGTGACATCAGGAGAGGAGCTGCCCCTCGCTGGAACAAGGGGCTCTTTGTGTGTGTGTGTGTGTGTGTGTGTGTGTGGGGGGGGGGGGGGGGGGGGTAATCTGGGTAATTCACTGCTGGCTTCCTCTGATCCTGGAGGAGGGGGACTGCCTGGGTGGCATGAAGGGAAGAGAGAAGAGGAGAGGAGGGGAAGACAGGAGTGGAATTGAGGAGAAAAGAGGAGGAGAGGAGAGAAGTGGAGAGGAGAAGAGAGGGGGGGAGAGGGGGGGGTACAGAGAGGAGAGGAGAAGGGGAGAGGTGAAGAGAGGAGATGAGGAGGGGAGAGGTGAAGAGAGGAGAGTAGGAGGGGAGAGGTGAAGAGAGGAGGAGGGGAGGGGAGAGGAGAGGAGAGGAGAGGGGGATGGATGTGTGATACAGGAGTCCCTGTATTACTGTGTGGTCCTTGGTAACTGCTGGGCATTTCTGGCTGAATGTTTCTCTAACTCTGTATATGGTCAGCTGACTGTTTCTGTGGTTTGATGATTCTGTAGTTAGCCACTTGTCTCACCCCCTCGTGTAGTCGACAGTAGATCTATTATCCACTGGTCCCTGACCCAGCTCTGTCTCTTATACCTGACGCTGGCATTGTCCCTGACCCCTGACCCTAACCATAGCCCTGTCCCCTGACCTTAGCCCTGTCCCTGACCCTGCCCGTAGTCCTGTCCTTGACCCCTAACCCCTAACTCTGTCCATAACCCTGTCCCTGTTCCTGACCCCTTCCTGGGAGGAACAGTGTGACTACAGTAGAGGTCTTGTGATCAGGGCTTTTTTAATAGTTCAGAATAAAACTTTAATACGCTGTTCACAAATCAAATCATAATAGCAGGCAGTAAAAGGCAGGCAATTCCCCCCCCCCCCCCCCCCCCCTCCCCCACACACACACAAACACACACACACATGCTCTCATCCCCAGAGCTATAAATGTCTGCAGGATTGTATCTGTTGCTTTTTATTGAAGTGAGAAGATACAGACTTTTGAACCCTCTGTCCTTCATCAGCCATCCAGAAGGTTAGCTAACCAGCCAGTCAGCAAGCCATCCAGAAGGTTAGCTTACCAGCCAGTCAGACAGTCAGAAAGTTAGCTAACCAGCCAGTCAGCCATCCATCCACAAAGTTAGCTAACCAGCCAGTCAGCCAGCCATCCACAAAGTTAGCTAACCAGCCAGTCCGCCAGCCAGCCAGAAAGTTAGCTAACCAGCTAGTCAGCCAGCCAGAAAGTTAGCTAACCAGCCAGTCAGCCAGCCAGAAGGTTAGCTAACCAGCCAGCCAGAAAGTTGGCTAACCAGCCAGTCAGCCAGCCAGCCAGAAAGTTTGTTAACCAGCCAGTCAGTCAGTCAGCCAACCACCCTGAAAGTTAGCTAACCAGCCATCTAGCCAGACACCAAATCAACCACCCAACAAGCCAGCCAGGGAAAGGGAAAGAGAGAGAGAGAGAAAGAGGGAGAAAGGCAGAGAGAATGGGAAAGATGGAGAGAGATAAATAGATAGAGAGAAAGGAAGGTTGAGGGGGAGGGGGAGAGAGAGGGAGATGTCAGGTCAGAAGTGTTCCAGCAGCAGGGGGCTCTCTTTCCTCTCCTCTGGCTCTCATTCCTCCTCCCTCCCTCCCTCCGTCATCACCTCCTTTCCTACTTGGTGGCCTCCCCCCTCCCCCCCTCCCTCCCCCACAGCTGGAGCTGGTGGGAGGGAAACAGAGAGAGAAATGGAGATATATTTCCTCTTCACCATGGAACACGCTTTTTGATCTCCTCCCTCCTTTTCTGAAATGATTGGTTTTCGTTTCCACGGGAACATGTCAACGGGCTCTACATCACAGAGTCTGTGTGTGTGTGCATGTATGGGTGTAGGTGTGTGTGTAAGTGAATTTGGATGGATGTGTGCGTTTGTGGGATTTTGAGCGAGGGTGTGTGTGTGCGTGTGTGTGTGAGTTTCTGTACGTGTGTGTGTGTGCATGTGTGTGTGTGTGAGTGGCTTTGTGTGTCAGCAGCAGGTACAGTAGGCTGCCCAAGCTCTAATAAGCAATCTGAACTAGCCTGGGGCTGGTCCGCCATGCGTGCGTGTGTGTCTGCGTGTTACATGTCTTGTGTTGGGGTTGCGAATCTGTTCATGTTGTTGTGAAATGCTTCCCATGGAGATGGTTAATAATACTTCTCACCCTCTTCCCCCCCCCCCCCTCTTCTCCTCTCATCCTCTCGTGTCTTCTCCGCCCCCCCCCCCCCCTCCTCTTACTCCTCTTCCACTCTCCTCTCCTTCCCTCATCTCCTCCCTTGCTTCCTTCTTTCCCCTCTCCTCCCCTCCTCTTCTGTCCTGTCCTCCACCTCCTCCAGACCCCCAGACCTCTCAACATCATCAAGCAGAACAATGGGGAGCAGATCATCCGCCGTCGGACCAGGAAGCGCCTCAACCCTGACCCCGCGACCTCCGACCCCGCCGCGTCCAAGCAACAGCGCGTGAGCGGCGAGGAGCGCATCAACGGGAGTCCCCTGGACCGCCGCCCCGCCTCCGACGAGCCCAGCTCCGATGGCTCCGCCCCCCCCTCCCACCACGCCGCCAAATACGAGGGTTACACCCCTTCGCCGGGGTCAGGGGTCAGGGGTCAGGCCAGCCCTCGCTCCACCCACGCCTTCCTGCTCAGCCAGACCCTGGAGATCCACAAACACATGCCCCCACTGCACCTAGCCCGGGCCTCCGCCCACGACAGCCCCGGGGAGGGCAACGGCCTGGGGGTTCAGGGGGGTCTGCCTGGGGGGGTCCCAGAGCAGAAGGGGGCTGGGTCGGAGAGGGGCAGCCCCATAGAGAAGTACATGCGGCCCGCCCTGCAATCCACCTGTTCGCCCCCCGGATCCCCCATAGAGAAGTACCAGTTCCCCCTCTACAGCCTGCTGCCCCCGGCCCTGCACGCCGACACCGACTGGCTCAGCTTCTGGACCAAGTACAAGATGGCCGCCGCCGCCGCCCCTCCCTCCTCTTCCTCCCCTGCCGGACATCACTTCCTGTCCCTGCCCGCCATGCCCGGGTCCTGCCAAAGCTACGTGCCTTACCCCTCCTTCACCCCCACCCTCACCCCTCCACACTTCCCTCCCCCACCGCCCCTCCCTCCCCCCTCCTCCTCCTCCTCGTCCTCGTCCCCCCAGGAGAACCCCCTGGACCTCGCCATCAGGCACACCAAAGCCCCGCCCCCCGCCGTCTCCGCCACGCCGGCGGCTTCTCCCGCCGCCACGGAGACGGCGGACGGGGAGGAGGAGAGGGGCGGGGGGGGAAGCAGGAGGGAGACGTGCGAGCGAGGCACCCAGGATGAAGCGGCCTGGCGCTGCCTTCACTGCGCCATCCTCTTCCTCGACGAGGTCATGCACGCCTTGCACATGAGTTGCCACGGCGACGGCGCCGCGTACCAGTGCAGCATCTGTCTGCACGTGTGCGTGGATAAGTACGACTTCACCTCCCATATCCAGAGAGGCCTGCATCGCCCCGCCCCCCAGCCCATCCCCGCCCCTGACATCAGCCCCGCCCTCAGCCCTAGCCCCGCCCCACATACGAGCCCCGCCCCTAACACTAACCCCGTCCCCAACACTAGCCACACCCCCAACACTAGTCCAGCCTCTCCGATTGGCCCTGCCTCCCCCTCCAGCACCTCTCCTTCTGTCCCCCCCTCCCCTGCTGCTATGGGGTCAGCGGTCGACCAAGTGCTCGACCAGCACCCCCCCGATGACATCGCCCACGAGGTCACAGGTCAAGCAGCTGATGATGTCACAGACGATGCCCTCCTGGACTGAGAGAAGGGGGCTTGGCAATGGGGGGGGGGGGGGGGGGGGCTAAACAGACTGGTGTCGATCGTCCATCGCCACGACAACTATAAACGGACTAAACAAACTAAAGAGCCCTCCTTTCCTCTCACTGCTCCAGTGGCCTCTACTGAGCTCTACTGAGATCTATTGGGCTCTACTGGCCTCTGCTGAGCTCTATTAGGCTCTACTAGCCTCGGCTGACCTCTAGTGAACTCTAGTGGCCTCTAGTGGCCTCTACTGAGCTCTACTGGGCTCTACTGAGCTCTACTGGGCTCTACTGGGCTCTACTGGCCTCTATGGGGCACTACTGGCCTCAACTGGGCAATACCGGGCTCTAGTGGGCTCTTGTGGAATGCAATGAGGTAACGGGGGTGGTTTGGGGAAGGAATGCCCGCCATCAGAACTAGTGCCTGAGCAAGTGGGAGCATTGTGTGCTAAAATGTGTTAGCATTGGGAGCTAATACGCCTCAGCATCATCAGCTAACAAGAGTTAGCATCCGGAGCTAATACGCGTTGCCATCAAGAGCTAACACACGTTAGTAGTAGGAGCTGATGCACTTCAGCATCTTGAGCTAACATGCGTTAGCATCTTGAGCTAACAGTGAGAGACTGCTGCTCTACAGAACTGAGAGGCCCCTAAGGACCATGGTACCTGTCTGGTAGCAAATAGGAAACAATACTTATTTACTTTTATTTACTCATTTGTTTTTGTTTATTCTGAAGTGTTACCTAGTTCCAGGCAGTCTAGTAGACTCGGTACATCAGCATTAATATGTCTTGTTTAATTAAGTCCAGAGGAAACATTTTTCATAATGCTCATTCACTCTCACCTGATTGGACATTGAACTGACTCTCAAACAGACGTGCCTGTCTGGGATTGGACGGTTGGGGAATCACTGTTCACCGGTGTTGCCGTCTGATTGGTGGTTTCACCACAGGTGGGTGGAGAAAAGTGCTACGATTGGACCGTCCTCAAATCAGCGTCCTCAGGGAACACGTCTGTCTTTGCTTAGCATGTCACCATGTCCTGTGTCCTAACACGCGTGTGCTTAGCGTGTTCTAGATTGCATGTTCTATGTTCTAGGGAGAACTGTGGACACAAACTGCCTTGGTTGCTAAGATACAAACCTGACATCACTAAACAACCTTCCGGAAGGATTTAATAGAAGAGGGGGGGGAAAAGATATTTTTTCTAAAGCCGTTCAAAATGACAATTAATAATAATATGAGTGCCTGATATAAACAGTATATTGTACAGTGTTTTCTACCTGCTATGTTCTGTATGCAACGCTGCCATGGCAGATGACAGAGAGGAGGACAATGTTTACATTTGCAAATGTAGCAAAAACACATGAAGCAAAGAGTGTCTCCTGTGGGTGTCTCTCTCCCTCTCTCTCTCCGTCTCTCCTGCAGGTATCTATCTGTAGACCTACAAGTTCATCTTGGCTGTGTCCTGTGCAGTCATCCTGATGTGGACTTATAGATGAGAGAGTCAGGGTGAGAGAGGTGGAGAAGAGAAAAGGGAGAAGGAGAGGTAGAGAGAGAGAGAGAGAGAGAGCAGCTCCTGCTCTTCACCAGAGAGCTCAGCAGGAGTCTCCTAACACCTTTAATACTTCATTATACCCAGAGTTCATTTGATGAAATGTTATTGCTTGCACTTCAGTTATTCCGTTTGTCTTGCCAAGGAAGAGTGTCTGTGTGTGTGGAGAAAAAGAGAGTGTGTGAAGGGAGAGAGAGAGAGAGAAAGAGTGTGTGCGTGTATTTAGCATGTAAGGTACTTTGTCCCAAGTGTGCTCATATCTCTGTATCAAAGCATCAAAGGACACACTAAGCTGTGTGCGTGTGTGTGTGAGAGTGTGCTTGTGTGTAAATGTGTGTGTGTGTGTGCATAATGTGTACATGTGTGTGTGGGTGTGTGTATATGTGGGTGCCTTAGCAGAAAGCCAGTCCACCAGTGTAAGAACACACACACAGATATGGCATATGAAGACTATGTAAATGTTTTTAACCATATTGTTTAAGTCTTGTTTCTGTTTTAAACGTAGAGGAGGTTTAGGTTAACTGGTTCTTCCAACTTTTCTCTTATTATTGTGTTTTAGGTTTTACATGCAAAAAATTCAACAAAGATGGCAACGATGTCTGTTAAACATCTAAACTTGAATAATGACAATGATAATAATAATGATAATAATAATAATAATTAATAAAGAAATAACCAAATATCATGGGAGTGTTTTTCCTTAAGGATGGGAACAGTCTACACCAAACAACCTCCACACACACACTCACTCAGTCACACACACAAATATCACACCCACACATTCACACACGCACATACTCAGACACTCAGGCAGTCTCATTCAAGTGTGAGTGTATTGGATCAATATGAGTGTCTGAATGCAGGTGTGTGGGTCTTCATAACATCTATAAACCCACCCACCATTCCTCCAGGTTGCTGTTCCATCACAATGTGTTCTTTGTGCTCTATGTTCTAGTGCTCCCTCGAGGGTTCTCCAGCTTCGCTAGAACCATGAATTCAGACCCGTGCAGCCACCACTATCACAGATCTAAGCTGCATGTGTGTGTGTGTGTAGGTGTGTGTGCTGTATGTATATGTTTACAGATGAGATGTGTTGTTATTCTGTTGATGGCACGTTGTGTTTGCCCCTGAGTGCCAATTCCTGTGTTCCCAGAAGCCAGGACACACAAACAAGTACATGCACAGTGTTTTCCAGGAGCCCCTCCAGCATCCAGCCTCCCCTTAGAGAGCCCCCCCCCCCCCCCCCCCCCCCCCCCCTGGCAGGGAAGCAGACCAGCCTGGAGCATGAACACTGTAAACCCTCTATCAACACCGCCGGAACACACAGCACAGCACGGGTGTTCTAGAACAATCAGGAACATGTGGGTTCGGTCAGGATGCTCGGTAGTTCAACGTGATCACGTTGACCGTGCTCAGACACGTCATCTTTGGCGCCATGTTGGCAGCGGGGGGGCTTCGGTTTCCATCCTTCCCCTGACAGAAGACAGAACCAGGAACGGAGGCTGCGGTGGTGGAGGGAACAACACAAGGTCGTGAGCATTTGTGACGCACAGACATTGTTTGGCATGGCTCATGACAGTTCCTGGTCTCTGAGAGCTAGGGGATGTGCGTCAGGGACAGTGCTATTGCTGACGGATGCAAGTGCCCATCAGAGTCTCTCATCTGAACGAGTTTCGCCCGTTTCGAGAACTTCTCGAGGTCCACAAGTTCCTCCTTGGTTCTGACGGGAGGGAACAGACATGCCGTTACTTTCTCGTGTCGTCTCACATTCCAATTTCTCACCTGATCACCTGCATGTCCAGAGCATGTCCCTGTCTGGCCACTGCTTTCAGCATGCCTGTCTCTCTCCTTTTCTCTCTGTGCTGCCTGCATTGTGACCACATGTCATTTTATCAGAAGAACAGCGACTGACCGTCATGATCTATCATATTATATTCTGCTTTTACGAGGCTACTCGTTTTATTTGCTTACACATTTAGCTCGGTATCAAGTTACTTACTGTCTTTCTTACTGCGTATGCTTGGCTGCTGGTCCGGTTTTCCCCGCTTTTTAGGTCA
Organism: Thaleichthys pacificus; assembly: GCA_023658055.1. Lineage (NCBI taxonomy): Eukaryota > Metazoa > Chordata > Actinopteri > Osmeriformes > Osmeridae > Thaleichthys > Thaleichthys pacificus. Next base: position 2,686,618 of record CM042861.1, on the reverse strand, counting down.
ACACAAATCCTCCATTATCCTACTCTACCTCCTCTCCAACAAGTTAACTAACGTTACTTTCTTTGCTCTCAACTGACTGACAAAAAGTGTTTGGTAACCATGACAACACAGAACGACGCAAGGTGGATTCAAACTAAATCACATAAGTGTACAATTAGGAGGGGGGATTCACACACGTTTTTCTAAACAAACGGAAATAAAGACACAAGAAACAAGAGACCGATCCATTGACAGGGTTCATAAAAGGAGAACATATATTTGACATATTTTCTGCTGTATATTGGGGGGGACAGATTGGTATTTTCTCATTATTGGGGGGGACACGACCCCCCCAAAGAATGCGTGGTTATGCCGCTGCTTGTGAAAATACTGCTCACCATAAGGACCTGTTCCACTGCTCAGTGATAGGAGTGCCCCTCACAAACACACAAACACACACTCGCACTCCCTCTCCATCCCTCGTCCCAGGATGACCAGATAGCCAGCCGATAGTGCCGTATGCTAATCCTTCCCCAGCCCTATCTGACTCCTCCTCTTCCTCTCTCTCTTCCTCATTAAACACCGGACGAGCACAATAGCTTCCTTTCGCCGGCCCTTATCGTCCCGCCTGATTGCGCACCTGGAAGGGTGTTTATCTGACGAACACAGGCGCGCCTCGCTGACCTCACCGCGCCCCTCGTGTCGGGACTCACGTCGTCGCTGTTTGATACCAACTCTACCTTGGCTCTGTCCTTCACTCCTCCGCTCCTCACTCAAGACATTGTCTGCTCATTACAGAGACGAGAGAGGGAGAGAGAGAGAGAGAGAGAGAGAGAGAGAGAGAGAGAGGAGAGAAAATATGGAGAAAGAGCCAGAGAGACAGGGGAGACTCGTGAGAGGTATCATTCCACTGATAAGCCAGCGAAACCTCATTAGACGAAAAAAAAAAAAGCTTCTTTGACCAAACAAAGGTAATAGAAATGTGTACCAGGGGGCCAGTCTTGATTCAGACAGCCCGACTGGGAGAGGGGAGGTGACACTGAAGCCTTCATCAGCCAGACATGAGGAAGGAGTCAGGACCAACCAGCAGCCGTGTCTGTGTGTGTGCTCTCAAGTGCTATACACACACAGTGTGTGTGTGTATACGTGTGTATGCATGGTTTGTGTACATCGACGGACATGTGCATGGATGACCACCGTCCAGCGGCTCTAACCCCGATAATTACAAAAGGCTTCGAACGGCTGAATGACATTGGTGTGGGGGCTCCCATCAGTATGCTGACAGGAAGAACCGGTCCGCATCGGATCCAGTCCCACCAGTCATCCCCCCTGCGCTCACCCATCTGGGGAACAGGGAGTCTCATGTGAGACGGCTCTTCCTGGACTTTAATACGATTGTCCCACAGACTCTGGTAAACAAGCTGCCGCTGCTCGGTTTGAAACCATCCCTTTGTAACTGGGTCCTGGACTTTTTTGGAACAAACAGGCCTCAGATGATTCGGGTCCATGGGATCTGATCTTCACCTATCATCCTTAACACCGGCTCAACCCAAGGATGTGTCCTGAGCCCCCTGTTGTACACACGATTAACGTTTGACTCCTGAACTAAATATACGGGCAGTCATATTGTGGGATTGATATCACACAACGACAAGTCCTTCTACACGAGAGGTCACATATTTTTGATAGAATATGTGACCTCCCTGTTACATGGCTGAAAATGTCTGACACACCGACCAAACCTCAGGTGACATCTCTGTCCGTGTCATGTATAACCTGTAAACGAGCTCACATGTGGTTAACAGCTAGACCTGGGCACAAGAGGTCACAATGTATCTGGAACAAATGTCAGCCTTCTGGGCACTGGCCATTGATTTGATGTTATATATGGACAAAATGTCAGCCTTCTGGACACTGGCCATTGATTTGATGTTATACCTGGACAAGAAATGTTAGCCTTCTTGACAGTTGTTCTGGTTTGACGTTGATCTGGTACTTGCAAGGCCAGAGGTTCAAATCCACCCCCAGCCCTCTATTTTTGCTTTTTGGATTCGGACAGAAATACTGGTTTCTGGTCTTCTGGTCAATCTTTCGGTTGTCAAACATAGAAATGACTCATCCGTAGTATTTATTTATCTCATGACACTCTGATTATCTGTTTAGCGACACTGTAAGCCACTGCAAAGCAAGACAGGTACAATTAGCTACCTGTAGCTATATAGCTCCAGTCATAACTATAGCTAATGTTTCACTCCAAGGTAAATACTGCACAGAAAGCGCCATAATTATTGTGTTTTGTGGATAAGATAATGCTACATCCAGCCAAGACTACATTGGTAGTGTATTCCCATTAATCACTGAGTGGACTCACGCAAACAAACTTTCCAAAAGTGAAGGTGCCTGTGGCTCAGTTAGCTAGAGCGTAGCACCTGGCATCTAAAGGATAGGGGATGGAAATCCGGATGCATGCAGAGATTTAGAATGAAAATGGGTCTTACTGCTTTTATGGTTCCTTTGTCAGCAGTTAAGTTTAACCCTCTAATATGTCCATTTTACACTATTTAGCAATTCGGAGGAGGAATCCGCCATTGCTGCTTGCAGCTATATTCATTTTTCAATGGTTGTATGTTTGTATATTTCCTTTTCTACATAGTACGTTGCTAGTCTGGAGGACACATGTCGTTCTCAGGTGGCTGAGCGGTTAGGGAATCGGGCTAGTAATCAGAAGGTTGCTAGTTTGATTCCCGGCCGTGGCAACTGACGTTGTGTCCTTGGGCAAGGCACTTCACCCTACTTGCCTCAGGGGGAATGTCCCTGTACTTACTGTAAGTCGCTCTGGATAAGAGCGTCTGCTAAATGACTAAATGTCAAATGTAATGTTCTCGTGTCAATGTGTTCAGAATGACAAATACATGATGATTATATGAATGAGTGTACAGTATGTTTTCCTTGGCAATACGAAAAGAAAAAGCACTTATGTGTTCAAAAGTATGTTGTCTCTTTCACTGGACTGCTTTGGGAACATTGTTTAAGCGGAACATTCATGCCAATCAAGCATGCTGAATTGAATTGTCTGTGTGCCTGAGTGTGTGTGCGCGTTCATGAGTAAGTGTGTGAGTGTGTGTGCGTGTGTCCGGTGAGACCATGTATCCAGGATGGTAGAGGAACATGACTGATATGTGGGGTGACTGCAGAGATAAACACACTACCCAGAGACCTAATGCTGTGTGTGTGTGTGTGCGTGTTTTACGGGTTTAGACATGACCAACCAACCAGCCATCACACGAATGATTTATCTACTTAGCCTTCTGAACATCTCCCCCCCCCCCCCCCCCCCCCCGGTGTGTGTGTGGATGTGTGTGTGTATGTGTGTGCGTGTGTCTGTGATTGGCCCAAGATTCCCTCTGTTCCCTACCTCACCCTCATCTCCTCTTTCTCCTCTCTCCCATTCTCTCCTTTCTCTCCTCTCCGGAAACCTAACCTGTTTCCTCCATCTCTACTTCTCCTCTTCCCCCCCCTCTCCTCTTCTCTCTCTTTCCCAGGTACCTAACATGCTCCCTTCATTTCTCCTCCCTGCCTGACTTCACTCAGGATAACGAGACAGGCACTTCCTTACCCACAATGCCGCTGTTAATTCGAAGGTGGATTAATGAGTGTTTGCCAGGCAGTTGCTCCCAGGAATCCACAGCTCATCTGTCTACTGCTTCTGCCTGCCGGCTGAGTAATGGCGGCTGTCACTTCCTGGTCACACACATCACTTCCTGCTTTTTGGACAGGAAGCTGTAAGAAGGGAAAGTTTAGAAAAGCTAAAGGCTAGTTCTGTTCTAACCATACTGTACCAACCCGACTGTACTAACCCTAACCTTAGTGTACTAACCTTAGTGTACTAATACTAACCCTACAGTACTTCCTCTAGTGTACTATCCCCACTGTACTATCCCTAACCCCACTGTACTATCCCTAACCCCACTGTACTATCCCTAAACCTACTGTACTATCCCTAAACCTACTGTACTATCCCTAACCCCACTGTACTATCCCTAACCCCACTGCACTATCCCTAACCCCACTGTACTATCCCTAACCCCACTGTACTATCCCTAACCCCACTGTACTATCCCTAAACCTACTGTACTATCCCTAACCCCACTGTACTATCCCTAACCCCACTGTACTATCCCTAAACCTACTGCACTAAACTACAACTGTAAAGTCTTAACCTACAGCAAGCCCACTCCTCCCTGCATCACCCTCTCCTCTCCCCCCCCCCCCCCCCCCCCCCCCCCCCTTCGTTCACTGTCTCCACCCCCAGGCCCCCTGTCTGTGAGTATCATCTTAGAGTGCACATTTTAAACATTTATAAGACCCAGCTCATGAAAGTCAAGCAGGGCCAGAATTAGAGGGAAAATTGGATTTTCACAACAAATAAAGGAAAGGCAGATGAGTGTGTAATTTGACTTGCTAAAAGGAAATCTTGGTTTCCGACGAACATAATTATTCTTTTAATCTAGTGTGTTTTGATTGCTCTGTCAGGGTGTGTGTGTGTAGGTGTAAAATCCTGTCAGGGGGTGTGTGTAATATGCTCTGGGTGTGTGTAAAGACCATAGTTTGTGAACGTCATCAGATCGCTAGATCCGTACAGCTGCAACACACACGCACACACACACACACACACCTGGGAACTTCTACCCGGACAAACTGGGTTAGAGAGGAAAGGGTTCGGTTTGAAGCCTTCATAACCTGGAGAGAGAGAAAGGAGGAGAGGGGAAGAGAGAGAGAGATAGGAGGGGGGGAGAGACAGAGAGAAAGAGGAGGCAGGAGAGAGTGAGAGAGGGGGGAGAGAGACAGAGAGAGAGAGAGAGAGAGAGAGAGAGAGAGAGAGAGAGAGAGAGAGAGAGAGAGAGAGAGAGAGAGAGAGAGAGAGAGAGAGAGAGAAAGAGAGAGAGAGCGTGAGAGAGGAGGGGAGAGAGAGAAGAGAGAAAGTGGAGGCGCTAGAGAGTGAGAGAGGAGGACAGTGAAGAAGTCCTTGATTCGTCCTCTGTGTGTGTTCAACTGTCCGGCAGAAAGAGTTCAGGGGTGAGGAGGATGACTGGGGGAGGGGGGCTGCCTGAAGCAAGCTGACTGTACAAGGATGGGAGGATGAAGGGCTGAGGGGATAGGAGGATGAGGGGATGGGATGATGGAGGGATGAATAGATGGGAGGGGATGAGGAGGGGATGAGGAGAGGATGAGGAGGGGATGAGGAGAGGATGAGGAGGGGATGAGGAGGGGATGCAGAGGGGATGAGGAGGGGATGAGGAGAGGATGAGATGAGGAGGGGATGAGGAGAGGATGCAGAGGGGATGAGGAGGGGATGAGGAGAGGATGAGGAGGGGATGAGGAGTGGATAAGGAGAGGATGAGGAGGGGATGAGGAGGGGATGAGGAGGGGATGAGGAGAGGATGAGGAGGGAATGAGGAGGGGATGAGGAGGGGATGAGGAGCCACACTATACAGTCAAGGCAGGCAGTCTGAGAGACGTCTGAGAGAATGTGCTGATCACGCCTCTAGGGGTGTGAGCAAGTGTGTGTGTGTGCATGTGCGAGTTTCTGTTTATGTGTGTGTGTTTGCGTGTGTGTGTTTATGTATATGTGCAGCTATGCTGTGTTTGCACTAATTTACTGCTAAACTGCTGTTTTCTATGCACTAAAGCATATTGACAAAGATCTCCTAAACATTCTTCTCCCCCACTCTTCTTTCCTTTTCCTCTCCTCCTCTGCTCTCGTCCCCTCTCATTCATGTCTCGTCTCCTTCTCTTTTCCTCCCCTCCCCTCTCTTATCCCTCTCCTCTCCCCTCCTCTCCCCTCCTCACCTATCCTCTCCTTCTCCTTTCCTTTCCTCTCCCCTCCTCACCTGTCCTCTCCTTCTCCTCTCCTCTCCTCTCCCCTCCCCTCCTCACCTGTCCTCTCCCTCTCCTCTCCTCTCCTCTCCTCTCCTCTCCTCTCCCTCCTCTCCTCTCCTCTCCTCTCCTCTCCTCTCCTCTCCTCTCCTCTCCTCTCCTCTCCTCTCCTCTCCCCTCCCCTCCCCTCCCCTCCCCTCCCCTCCTCACCTGTCCTCTCCTTCTCCTCTCCCCTCCTCACCTGTCCTCTTGTCTTTCCCTCTCTCCTCCTCCTACTCCTCTCCTTCACCCTGCTCCTGTAGACTGAAAACTGAAGACTCCTGTTGAATCTGAAAAACAGAGTGTGGATGTATGCTTGTGACTGTGTGCGACTGTGTGTATACGTGAGGGTGTGCGTGTGTGACTGTGTATGTGACCGTGCGCATGTGTGTGCGTGTGTGTGAGCACATCGTGAGAGGTTTGATCAGCTCATCAGTTCTGCTACATTAATTAAACCTGCCTGCTGTTGCAGAGAGGCCGGATAAATGAATAAATAAGTGTGATTAATCTCGCAGTCTCCATCCACACGCATTCACACAGACACACGCACACACACACCTTAGCCTCTTACACACACTTACGCATATACTGTTATTCAATGATCAAGTTTAAGTGGTTATATAACCCCCCTACCTCTACCCCTACCCTAAACCTCCTACACATACCACTGCCACACCCTACCCTACCCTCACGCATACTCACACAGTCCATATTCCCTTTCTGCAGTGAGGGTTTGATTGCCATGTAAAAGTGGCGCTGACCCCTTTCGAACCCCATGTCTGCTCTCTGGTGCCTCTGGAGACGGCCTCAGTCCCCAAAGCGCTCCGCAGTCCCAGAGACTTTTTAAAAGAACTTTCCGACGTAGCGAGAAAATGAAATTAAGAGAGCATTTATTTTTTATTTATAGTTCAGTCGAGACACTCGTGTATTGATTGAACCATTTTGGGAACAGACTTTGTCAGAGTGCTTCTTGCTCTGTCTTGGTACAGAGGTAGCAAAACACGAGTACATACCATAACGAGACAGGAAGCACAGGATACAAATCCCCCGCTGGACAGGAAATCTAATCAAACGTAATGTATAGCCTTTTAAACCAAGCCACGTTCAAAAGGCTTCACAGAGAGGCCCACAGATCAGTCCTGTTCAACAATATAAACCATCAGAGAAGACAAGGTAAAATCTTGCTAAACTCAGAAAAATGGAAGAAACCTTGGTGGGAGCGATTCGTTGAGGGATCCCCTCCTACTGAGACAGTTGGTAATGCAGAAAAATGCTGACTATCGCCGGGGGATGTAGAATGTTTTTACTTTAGAGATGACATTTTACACCTAACATTACAACTAACATTTGTATCATTTGTATTTTTTGTGATATTTGTATTTTTGTATTTTTATATTGTAAATTACGGCAACCTATATTTTATTTTATTGTATATTTTATTTAATTCTAATTCCACTTAGTACTGCTAGTTTATGTACCCTTAGTATAGATAGTCCACATATTTAAATGTTAGGTCCCTATATGTTTATCGTATGCACCTTCCTGCCAAAGCAAATTCCTTGTCTGTGCAAACTTTCATGGCGAATAAATCCCATTCTGATTCTGATTCTAAATAGTCCTGTAGTGACGATACAAATGACAGGAGGAGCTGGAGATGGTGGTGCACATAGCAGCACATGCTGTGTGAGTGTGTGTGTCTGGCTCTGTGAGTGTTTTTAGGCCCCTGAAGGGGCAGGGCTGTGAGCTGGCCCCAAACTCAATTTGCAGGTGCTGAATTCAGACTAAATCACTTGAATTTACCCCATCAGTGTTCGTTTACGTGATTTGCAAGCAAGCAAAGTATGTCGACCCTGATGAGGGACGGGAACGTCCGAGGTAGTCCAAGGTACTGTAGCCGACAGATGGTTCTTCTTTTCAGGAGATTACGTTTTTGCTAAGATAGCTAACTAGCTAGCCTTACCCATTGTGACAACTAGTGAACTGAATGAAACTAGTGTATTAACTAGTGCAGTCAGATTTTAACAAACACAAAATAATGCAGATACATCCAGTCTTATTCAACAGTTATTTATAGTTTGTGATCTCTGGCTGGCTTCCATTCAGAAATATATTTGTGTGAATTCACACAAATATATTTTTGACCAGTACAAAAGCTACCTCCGCTCCATCCAGGGCAACGTCCGAACTCTGCTCCAAGGGGAGGTGTTAGAGGGGGAGTAAACATTTAAATGAAGTGATAAAACTGATATAAACTACCACATTATTGTTATTCTCACTACGACCTTGTTGTTTTTGTAAACTAAACGTAGTACACATTTCACCACACAACATGCATTACCACGTGGGTAAATGTGAAATATTTCTATTGGTTCAATTGCCTGCACCACAACAAATTTGACTATAGCTAATTACAACACATAAACATTTTAAGATTATTTTTTTTCCTAGTATCCGGCAGTGCACCTGTTCAACCCAGCACCTCACAGGCCAGTCAGGAAACAATATTTCCCTGCCCAGATGGAAAGGTCCATTTTATTATTCTGTAGTAATCAACTTTGTTCCTTAGTATCATTGTAGGATGTTAATATTCTCGAAATAATTGTGATGGTATGAAGTGATATTGCAAATAGGATAAACACAATGACACGGGTGTTCTTGCCTTATGTCCTCATTTCCCTTCACTCTGGTCTTAGATCCATATCGGGGGTGGAGTGTACATATCAGCAGGGATCTGGAGCTTGATCAGAGGAGCAAAAAAGGAGTCCCGGTTCTGCAAGAACCTTGCTGTAGCCATCTGGGAGTCAGAGGTCCTGCAGAACCGATCCACTGAGGGGAAGGTATGCAACAGACGTAGGAGCTGTTGCTAAACCTCCTCTTACGCCTGAAATATATCAAGTAGTTAAAGGTTGGTATTTGATTTCTGTGCCCAAACTTTTGCATACAGTTCTATTTACCTGCTCAATTTCTACATATTGAGTCCAACGCTCCGTGTCCAACAGTCTTATGTGACATTGTTTCTCTATGTTCTGTATATTTTCAACGGCAGACTCATTCAAGAGATGGCTGCAGGAAAAAGGTGTCCCGGAACCAGAGGTGGCTGTTCACGGCCGTAAAATTGGGCAGTATGTTTCAGAGAAGATCATGGACATTAACAAGTCAATAAAAAAAATCGAATTTAATACATTACTTGTTGCTTCTATTTCAATATTATGTTACATTTCTATAATGAAGGTATAGGTTGCAGTATCCAAAGATGTGTGTGTGTCTTAGGTCAGTGTGGTATGTATGTATTCACTATAATTCCAGGTTCCCCTAATTGAAATTAGTTTAATCAATTGAAATTCCCATTGGAGTGTTTCAGGCACCATTGTGAACAAAAAAAACATTTTCCCCAGATAAAACCAATACACATAACTCCAAATTCCACTAGGGAACACCATTTGGTCTGTGTTATCAACACAGTAGGCTAGGCTACATCATTTACCCATGGATGAAATGGTACACTAAACCAGAGAATACATGTAGCTACACATAAAAACACTGCTTTTCCAGACATAATGAGAAAACTAGTTAACCCATTTGAGCCAATATGGGAGACACAGAAGTTTTTTTTTTGCTGAGTCCCTGACGGCCTGACCCCTTGCAAAATGACGATCGAGCAAGCTCCGGGAAATTGTCTATCTAGCATCTAGAAGGCTTCGTCGGAAATGGAGAACAATTAGAGCACAATAGTAAAATTGATTATCACCTATAAACATTTAATGAATTGTGATTGTGCACAATTATGAACATTGCCGCAGGATTTTTATAACAGACTCATCTACAATCAACTGAAGGAGAGAGAGAGAGAAATGTTAGGAACACCGTTGGCTTGTAAACCCCGCTCAACAGTCTTTCCAGAGAACCACGCCACCAATAAACTGCTGGATGAACCGTACACAACCACACAGCCCTACTGCATGAGTTCGACAATGTTTCAGAGCAGTGTTCCTCAGCCCCTAACATAACAGCTAAATCCCCTGTCATGCATGTTTGAGATATTTCCCTGCTCCAATTCAATTCGATTCGTTCAAATGAATGGTCCGTTATCAGGATTCGACAGCGTTTGCTACAGACCATTAATTTTGAATCAGGTGTGTCGGAGCAGGGAAACATCTCAAACCGACAGGACAGTGGTCCATGAGGACTAGGGTTGAAGACCACAGCTGTAGAGTGCGGCGCTCCTCCAGACACGGAGCGGGAACGCACGTCTTCCTCCAGCGTGTGCTCGACTAGCAGACGTAGCAGCGTCGCCTGGTCCTGCAGCCCCCGGGGAGTGGAAGTGTCTGACAGACCCAGGGGGGACTGTCTGGGGCTAGACGGACAGCAGGCATCTTCCTCATCAGGCACATCCTGGGTGAAGAGCTCGTGGCTCTGGATAGAAGAGAAGACTCGTGTTTGAGGGAGATGATGGGTTAGTTTGGAGGAGCACGGGGCATTTGTCTTTCTAACCCAGTCATTGTTTCATTTCATGCTGCATGTCATTTATGAAAGCAGGGTATGTATCAGCAGTGGCGGTTCTAGACAAATTGTACTGGGGGGCCCAAGGGGGGGCCAGTGTTTAATCAGAGGGGCACATTAAAAAACGGAAACAAATTATATTTAAACATTAAATACTTTAATTTTGCTTTACATTAAAATCATACAAACGGCTCTGGCTCTCCCTCTTCCAGCTCCTCAGCTCTCTCAATACTTGATATGTTTCTATAACTTTTTTATTTACAGGGGAAAAAAAGGCTGCAATGTCCCTTTCCTCGTTTCATGATGACTACTAGAAGAAGAAAAACGAAAAGAAAAATATTTTTTTTTTTTTTTTTTATTCAGTCAGCTCAGGGGGGCCACAGGGGGGGCAGGGACATTTTTACAGGGGCACTGGCCCCTGTAGGCCCCCATGTAGAACCGCCCCTGTGTATCAGAATTTTTCATTTCTGATTATAGTCAATACATATTAACATATAATTTACTAGCATCCATTAAGAATGACCATTAGATTGTGACAAACTACATAGATCCTTAATATAAATATGACTTAAGGGTCAAAACACATTAACCCTATGCTTGGATGTCCCTAACCAAACAGACTACATATATCTTATGAGTCTGTTCAGATAGGGATGTCAACTGCAACTTAACTGTCTGGCAGTGATTTCTAGTTCTTATTATAAATATGTTAATTTTATTAACATTTCAGATGACAACACCTTATTTATTTATCCCTGGTTAGTAAGTATTTATTCACTTCACTCTCTGTTCAACTTCATGCCATGTAACACTGTGCGTAACAAGTGCACAATTCTACAATATTTCAGTGGTTAGAAACACACAACACACACAGACTTACTCCCCCCCCCCCACACACACACAAGCCACCTACACACACACACACACACACACACACACACACACACACACACACACACACACACACACACACACACACACACACACACACACACACACACACACGTGTCAGGCCTCTGACCAGCTCTTCCTGTTCCCTGAAGAAGACAGTGCTGTGCAGCACCTGCAGCTATGCTGAATAATGGATGGAGGGATGAGAAAGAGGTGAAGACACGGTTGCCGGCTCCCCAGTTACTCTTTCATTCCTCCCTCCCTTCCCTTCTTTCCTCCTCCCTCCTCTCCCTCTCCCTCCCTCCTTCCTTCCCCTCCTTCCCCTCCTTCCCCTCCCCCTCCCTCCCTCCCTCCCTCCCTCCCTCCCCCTCCCTCCCTCCCTCCCTTCCTCCCCTCCCTCCCTCCCTCCTTCCCTCCCTCCCTCCCCTCCCTCCCTCCCTCCCTCCCCTCCCTCCCTCCCCTCTCTCCTTCGACTGGTTATGCTCCTCTGATAGCGTCCCTACTGGAGCTTTGCTGTCTCTCTTACTCCCTCTCCCTCTCCTCTCTCTTCTCTCTTGGTAGTTATAGTGCCAGACAGCCCATCATCTAAAGAGTGCTTAGTTGCCATGGCTACGGGCCAGTGATGTGATATGAATGAACTATTGTCACGTCTCACCTCAGAGGCGAGGAAGACGGGAGGGAGAGAGGAGAGGCGAGAAGTGAAAGGAGAAAGAAAGATCAATGAGAATGTTAAGATCTGCTATTTTCTTTATCTTGCTCTCTAAGACAGGCACATAACACACACAAGACTACATGCAAAACACGCACACTGTACACGCCACACACACGTTACACACACTGTACATTAAACCCACACGGTGTACACCACACACACACAAATCAAATCAAACTTTATTGATACAGCGCATTTCATACCAAGAGGCAACACCATGCATCCAATAAGGGAGAACTGTAAACATTCTTCCCTGACCTCTCTAAAATGAGCCAATCAAGCACTCTCCTGGAGAATGTGAAGTGCAAACTTATTACAAAGCACACACTCTGATAGCATAAATATTGCTTCAGAAGAAACATAATACAAAAACATAATACAAAAAATACATAAATACAATAAATACTAGGTAGTGCAAGTATATGTGCATTATGAATGTATACATTACAAAACACACTAAGCAGTTAAATGAAAGCTACTGAAACATTTTGGATGGGTTAATGCCTAAATGGGCCAAACTGTACACCACATACACAACAAACACACTATATACCACATACAGTACACCAAACACACACAGTATACACACACATACACGCACACACACACACGCACACCTGACCTGACATATGACAAGTATTGCCTGTAGGGTTCTTGTCCAGGAGCTTTAGCCTCAGCTTGTACCTGTGGAGGCATGTGTGTGTTTGGGTGTGTGTGTTTGGGGGTGTGTGTGTTTGGGTTTGGGGGTGTGTGTGTTTGGGGCTGTGAGTGTTTGGGTGTGTGTGTGTGTGTGTGTTAGATGGACGTAAATGGCAAAAACACCATCTCAGGAAATTATTGATGCCTTCTCTTTCCCAGCAGTCCTGGAGAGAAGATATCAAGGCTCCCCTCTCTCCCTCTCTCCCTCTCCCTCTCTCCCTCTCTCCCTCTCTCCCTCTCTCCCTCTCTCCCTCTCTTCCTCTCTCCCTCTCTCCCTCTCTCTCTCTTTCTCCCTCCCTCTCTCCCTCTCTCCCTCTCTCCCTCTCTCTCTCTTTCTCCCTCCCTCTCTCCCTCTCTCCCCCTCTCCCTCTCTCCCTCTCTTCCTCTCTCCCTCTCTCCCTCTCTTCCTCTCTCCCTCTCTCTCTCTTTCTCCCTCCTCTCTCCCTCTCTCCCCTCTCTCCCTCTCTCCCTCTCTTCCTCTCTCCCTCTCTCTCTCTCTCTCTCTCTCTCTCTCTCTCTCTCTCTCTCTCTCTCTTTCTCTCTCCCTCCCTCCCTCCCTCTCTCCCCCTCTCCCTCTCTCCCTCTCTCCCTCTCTTCCCTCTCTCCCTCTACCCCTCTCTCCCTCTCTCCCTCTCTCCCTCTCTCCCTCTCTCCCTCTCCCAACCCTCTCGTCAGAACTGTCCAGGTGCACTTGGCGTCTCTCTCAAGGCGTGCCAGGTGGGTGGGTCTCAGCAGGACTCCGCTCCTCACAGTCATCTAGTCTGTCAGAATGTTATCAGTGCTCCGCTGGCCTGCCATCGATTGTGATGGAGGAGGATATTGACCAGCCACAGGGGGCTCGGACCTCTGGGATTGATTAACACGCCTTCAGAACACTGCAGAACAGTCACAACACACTGATCAGCCATCTTATAGGTAATGGGAGGAGGGGAGAGGAGGACAGGAGAGGGGAGGGGAGGAGAGAAGAGGAGGAGGAGGGGAAGGCCGCAGAGGCGAGTGGAGGAGAGAAGAGGAAAGGAGTGGAGGGAAGGGCAGAGGGAAGGAGAGGAGCGAAGGGGTGTGGAGAGGAGAGGAGAAGAGAAGGGGAGAGGAGTAGACAGGGGAGGAGGAGAGAAAGAGGAGGAAAGGACAGGAGAGGAGAGGAGGAGAGGATGGCATGTATCATTATTATGTGAGCTGGACAGACGGGTGACATATGCTGATGAAGAGAAAGAGAGGGGGGGAATGGGAGTGAAACAGGAAGAGATAAACGGAAACACAGAGAGAGAGAGAAGCGAGATAGAGACTGAAATAGAGATGGAGAGAAAGAGACAGAGGGAGAGAGAGAAAGGGAGACGGGAAGAAAACAAAGAGATAGAAAGAGGAACAGCGAGAGCGAAAGGAAGAGACAGAGGGAAAAGAGAGAGGAACAGAGAGTGAGAGAGAAAGCGAGATGAGGGAGGGAGGGAGGGACTCGGGGGACTAGGAGGACTGCTGATAGCTATCACTGTGTGAGAGGAAAATAAAGATGGAAATGACTTTGCTATTGACAGACAATGTCACAGGCAGACAGACAGGCCTTACTGTACAAACAGACAGACAGGCAGAGAGACAGGCAGGCAGACAGACAGGGAGACAGACAGACAGGCAGCTGGGCAGACAGGTAGGCAGACAGACAGGTAGGCAGGTAGATAGACAGGCAGGTAGGCAGACATGCAGGCAGGCAGAAGTCTCTCCCTCTTTCCATCCTGTCTTTAGGTCTTTCCTGTAGGACTGTGTACAACAGTAGTGATCTATAATTTACAGCTCACTAGGGGAGGCCTACTGCCTTATCTCCACGAGACTTGTTAAACAACAGTGGACAGCTAGCACACACACACACACGCATGTGCACAGACGCACACACACACACAAATACACACACACGCAGGAGAAATCACAGGTGTGATGAGCGTGAGAGGAAGTAGTTGTGTGTTTCCACAGCTCTAATGTGACACACTGCTGCTATGCCTGGCGAATCTGCATTTCATTACATCCCCAACCAGTAAAACGCCTTGAAACGCAGGAAGAAATTAGTTCAACCAATCACAGTGCATTATTCTGCAACGGAACAATGCCTGGGCAGGCACACACACACACACATTTACATACACACCACAGGACCATTTTTTGTCTCTGCCTCTATTGTGCTTTGTATCTGTTTTTATGTGTTTGGTCTCTCTCTCTCTCTCTCTCTCTCTCTCTCTCTCTCTCTCTCTCTCTCTCTCTCTCTCTCTCTCTCTCTCTCTCCACTCTCCTGTCTCTCACTTTCTCCATCTCTCTCCTCTCTTTTTGTCTTTCTCTCTCCCTTTCTCCTCTCTCTGTCTCTCTTCCCCACTGCCCTCTCTCTGTCTCTTACTCTCCCTCTCTCCTCTCCCTCTCTCCTCCTCTCTCGTCCCAGGAAAGCCTATAGATCCAGAGTACTGGATCAGAGTTCAGGACATACTGTCAATCCCAGACTGTAAAGTTAAAAATGACATTTTAGTCATTTAGCAGATGCTTTGATCCAAAGAGACAAACAAACAGAGCAAATAGAAAGTGCAGCAGGAAGTTCTGACAGTATTTCTGAGGTCAAAGTCCAGGAACAGTCTGTGGAACCAGGTGTAGTGCAAAGTAACAGTCTCAGCTACCTGACACGGTCAATAATAATAACATGCAACTACAGTGCAACAATAACTTCTACACTACAGTGTGACATAGTACAGTGCAAGAACAGCATCCCAACTACAGTAAAGCAGAACAGTGCAACTCTAACAATGTCAGATCCCAAGATTGTACATCTCTATACTTTTCCTTTAACCAGTTTGTCTGTTTCTGAGTGTCTTTGGTAACCGTATCAATATCCCACCAACACCCTGCAGCTTCTTCTAATTCCATATTTCTACAATTATCCAGACTATCATGAGTTACAGACTT
The DNA here is from genome assembly GCA_023658055.1 of Thaleichthys pacificus. Classification (NCBI taxonomy): domain Eukaryota; kingdom Metazoa; phylum Chordata; class Actinopteri; order Osmeriformes; family Osmeridae; genus Thaleichthys; species Thaleichthys pacificus. The sequence continues at coordinate 2,670,987 of CM042861.1, read as the reverse complement.
ATTATGCAGTTATCTTCTGCTGGTCATTTGCTGACCTAATCTCTGGATTTTATGACTGATGATCACTACTGTGTGTGTGAGTCTGTGTCCCATCATGCACACGCACGTATAGAGACAGGAGTGTGTGTGTGTATGTGTGTGGTTGAGGGAAAGGACAGTAAGCTAATTGGAGTCATAATGTGTATAATTCTGCTGAACTGAGATAATGACGTGATTGGGTGAGCTTTGCAGGAAACTCTTTACCCCACCAACTCTATTATGAGACCAGGCCAGATCTACTCTGGTCTACTCTACTCTACTCTACTCTGGTCTACTCTACTCTGATATATTCTACTCTGCTGTAGTCTACTCTGGTCTACTCTACTCTGATATATTCTACTCTGCTGTAGTCTACTCTGGTCTACTCTACTCTGATATATTCTACTCTGGTCTACTCTACTCTGATATATTCTACTCTGCTGTACTCTACTTTGGTCTACTCTACTCTGATATATTCTACTCTGCTGTAGTCTACTCTGGTCTACTCTGCTCTGAGCTACTCTATTCTGATCTACTCTACTGTACCCCACAGGTGAGTGCTTTTTTACAACAACAATGGCAGCCAACATAGCAGCCCTGGGAAGAGGTAGAGGGAGGGGGGGGGGGAGAGTGAGATGTAGGAACAGAGCTTTTTCTTTGTGGAATTTGTGGATTTTTCTTCAAAGTTTTCTTTTCTGTTGACTTGTGTTCGATAGAGAGCATATTTTTTGTTCACACAACTGTCACGTGTACTGTATGTGCTGTGCATGTGCTCCACTGATGTGTGGAGAAAGATATATATATGTTTTGCTTCAACAGCATATCTTTGTTCCTGCACATACTTCTGTCGGCGTGGGAACAGTGTATAATGTGCATAAAGAAGTACTATTATGACAAAGTCCCCTGAAGATCAAATCACTTTTGACTGAGCACAGTCGTGTGGAGTTGGTTGGACAAATATCTGGTAATATGAATGAAGCGTGTGCCATCTGGTGCAAAAGGTTGATTTAGAAAAGTCTTTCTGTCGTTTTGAATGCAGTGCTTCGTTGTGGAGGATACATGAGGTGTTTTTCACTGTGGGTCTATGGTTTTGTGAATTGTGTTTAGGGCTTTGAGAAAATGGGCTCTCGTTTTCCAAAACGTGCATTAGCCTGTCCAGGGTTATTCTCAAGACCAATCTGTTCCTTAAAGTGTGTGTGTGTGTGTGTGTATATATATGTGTGTGTATTTATATGTGTGTATGGGTGTTTGTGTTATTGTAATGTGTGTGGTGTGTGTGTGTGTTTGAGAGTTGAGTATGTGTGTGTTTGTTTGAATGTTGAGTGTGTGTGCGTGTGTTTGAGCGTTGAGTGTGTGTGTGTCTGAGTGTTGTGAGAGTGTGTGAGTGTGTTTGAGTGTTGAGTGTGAGTGTGTTGTGAGTCACACTGCTGAGACTTAGACAAAACAGGAGAATGGTGAATGGTGAATCTCGCCCACATGTATTTTAGTTAAAAAGATATCAGTTACAACCACAAAACGGGTCTTCCATGGAGCCCTGCTCCACCCAGGTCGGCTGCACACGCCTGTACGTGAGGCAACACTAAACTATTATTAAAGTTATCATCCAGGGGCGTTCGTGTCAGCGACTGGCTGTCTCTCTCTCTCTCTCTCTCTCTCTCTCTCTCTCTCTCTCTCTCTCTCTCTCTCTCTCTCTCTCTCTCTCTCTCTCTCTCTCCCTCCCTCCCTCCCTCTCTCTCTCTCTCTCTCTCTCCCTCTCTCCCTCTCTCTCTCTCTCTCTAGTGTCCCTTTGGCTTGAGCCTGTCCATTCTACCGAGCGTTTCGGGTCTGTGTTTGTGGAGGAATGTGCTGATCACGGCTGGGCAGCGTTCAAAACAGCCGCCCTCAAACTGCCTGTGAGGAGGCCTGGGACCGTGTCCCTGGTGCTGGGAGGGCTCTGACCCTCAGGGGATGTTACCGTGTGGTAGGATGTGCGTTTGAGTGCGTGTGTGTGTGTCAGTGTGTGTGTTACGACCCCTGTCGTTGTGTTGTCTGTGTTCTGTAGGATGTTCTCTCCCTGCTACGTTCCTCCCTCACAGGCGCTTCCTGATTGGCCCGTGCCGCGTCCCTCATCTACCCACTCATCTTGTCCGTCTGCGACGGCCAATCGGCAACCCCTGCCGCCATCTATTAAGACCGCTCACTTCAGCATCGGACTGAGAGCCGTGTTTTGTTGTGTATGTGGTCCGATTTATTGCCACCAGTTCGATCTCTGTGCTTGTAGTCTTTCGTACATGTTCTCCCTGTTTGTTTTTGTATCGTTACATTATCAGTTCCGTTTTAGGCCTACACACGGCGCAGAGCTTTATGTTTCCCCTGGCAAGGAACAAGGGGACAGGCAAGCTACCCATGGGTCTACACCACCAATCATGTAGTTAGCCACCTGTTGCAGAACACTAGGTAAGGAGCGGGTGCCACCCATTGTATTTCTGTTTAGTGAGCGTTTGGTTGGGCAGGCAGGGCTGTTTTACTCTGTTCTATTATTTGGCACCGCTCTCCGTTCCCTTGCACCCTTGTCGGGGTGGTGAGTCATAAACCACCTTTCTCTACATGTCCCTGTGACCAGTGTACCCTTTATAACGCAACCATTTCCCTACACGTTTGGGCTAGCAGTGTTGCATCCCCCTTCCCTGCCCTAGGCATCCAACAGCTGGGGAGGGTATGTAACAGTGTGTGTGAGAGAGTTGGTGTGAGTATATGTGTGTATGAGAGTGTGCGTGTGTGTGCGTGTGGTTCCTAACAGGAGCCTCAGGCTGTTGCTGAAGCCCTGGAGCGACAAAATTGCGCCATGTTAGATCACATTAGTGGTTAAACACACAAACACACCGCAACACCCACACAGAACCCCCACTTGAACCTCTTAGAATAGAACCTCCTACTGGTCTCTTCAGAGTAGAACATCCTCCTTCTGGTCTCTCTAGAGGAGAACATCCTCCTTCTGGTCTCTCTAGAGGAGAACATCCTTCTTCTGGTCTCTCTAGAGGAGAACATCCTCCTTCTGGTCTCTCTAGAGGAGAACATCCTCCTTCTGGTCTCTCTAGAGGAGAACATCCTCCCTCTGGTCTCTCTAGAGGAGAACATCCTCCTTCTGGTCTCTCTAGAGGAGAACATCCTTCTTCTGGTCTCTCTAGAGGAGAACATCCTCCTTCTGGTCTCTCTAGAGGAGAACATCCTCCTTCTGGTCTCTCTAGAGGAGAACATCCTCCTTCTGGTCTCTCTATAGGAGAACATCCTCCTCCTGCAGATTGAGGAAATCTGTTGTTTTGTGTTTCTAAGAACTGATATCATCAGGGGGATGAGGAGAAGGAGGTTGAGGAACAGAGTAAAAGATGTCTTCCGAAGAAAAGCTGAACCGTCGGATCTGAACCTTGGCCAGATTCTTCCCTTCTCCTTTACCTCCTCGACTCTCTCCACCCCCAAGGCTTTTGAAACCTTGAAGAAAATAGAAGAACGACCTCCTGAATCTACAGCCTGCTGTCTCCTAAAAGCTGTGAAACAGGCTGGGCAAAGTGAGTTGGTGGTGTGTGTGTGTCAGCGGGAGGTGTGTGTGTGTGTGTGAGAGCAAGCAGGTGTGTGTGAGGGGAGAGGTGAGTGTGTGTGTGTGTGAGAGAGAGAGAGAGAGAGAGAGAGAGAGAGAGAGAGAGAGAGAGAGAGAGAGAGGGGGAGAGAGAGAGAGAGAGTGTAAGGAAGGGTGATGCGAGGGGGCTTAAATGATCTCTGAAAGCATTGTGGGAAAGTTTTGTAACCTTGAAGAAAAAGAGATTAATAGAGAGAGATTATTAGAGAGGAAGGGAGACAGAAATGTTAGGGTTAAAGAGAGAGAGAGAGTGGGGGTTAGGATTGGTGTTAGAGTGAGAGAGAGATTGTGCCAAATAGGGTGGCAACCAAAAGCAAAGCGAACACGTGGTCACTGTTCGACAGGTAAGGTTAAGACAGAGATATACTTCCTCCTACAATGTAAAAACCTTCGATGAAATAAGGAACCCTGACTTGAACAAGTGAATCTGAGATTTCAAAGAGCTTAATGACCTCTCAAAATGAAAATGCCAGAGTGAGGATGCCTGAGGAAACAGGGCTTGCATGGCGGGGGACAGGGAGAGAGAGAGAGAGAGAGAGAGAGAGAGAGAGAGAGAGAGAGGTGGAAGGAGAGAGGTGAGGGAGAGAGAGGGGGAAGGAGAGAGGTGAGGGAGAGAGAGGGGGAAGGAGAGAGGTGAGGGAGATGGAGGGAGGAGGTGGAGAGGGAGATGGAGGGAGGAGGTGGAGAGGGAGATGGAGGGAGGAGGTGGAGAGGGAGATGGAGGGAGGAGGTGGAGAGGGAGATGGAGGGAGGTGGAGAGGGTCAGTTTCCAGGTAACAGCATTGTGTCTCTCATAGGGAGGACTGGAGGTCTGTTCAGGCGCAGATCGAAAAAAGAAATAACGATTTCATAATTGGTGTCAGGGAAGTGATTAATACAACATCCTATCATTAATTAATTCACACATACATTAATAAAGTGAAGGAGCTGTTTCACCGATTCCCTACCTTCATTAGGAGAGACTGAAGGAGGGAGGAGAGGAGGAAACGAGGGGATGATGGCAAATTGGGATTGAGCCCAGTCAATCAGAGGCAGCCGAGAATTTGACCCTCCTATTTAACCCTGCTTTGATTACAGCTTACGCTGATTAGAACCTGGCAACCCTAGAGCCCCAATCTGGCAACCGAGTCTTCTGTCTGTTCCAGAGGTGGATGGAGTTGCACTGTCTCAGGTTACGTGTTCCACTGCATCACATGCCAGGGAACACATGGGAGATTAGTAACATGCGTGTCGCGTGTGGTTCCGTCAAACTGAAGCCCATCTTCAGGAATGTGGTCAGTGAGTCATGAGCAGGAAGGGTTAGGGTCGTAGGTCAGCATTAGCTACCTAGCGGCTGTGTTAGCCTCGCCTAATATCAACTTTGGGGGGACTATTACAGAGAATTTTTCTCAAGAGAAGTTCCTTGAGGTACACACCAAAAGTTGTGCTGTAACACAGACTACGACCAGAAAACTCACTCACTTATTATGTGTCTATAATCAGCATAAGGGACTTCATTGCATAAGAGTATTACAATAATTGATATATGTTTACAGCGATGTAGTGGGCTAAAGGGCATAGGTTTGATTTCAGCTTGGATAGGGACATCAACAGTTAATGCGAGTGAATTGTTTTCCCATTCGCTTGAGCAATGTGAGCGCGGCAAAGATGGCAGTTAGCTCACAGTAGCCCCTTTTAAACGGCCGTTCAAGGCGGGAATGCAGCACGGTAACTATGTTGCACATGAGCGTTCACGTGGAAACAATCTGCTGGCACGTGAGGAGAAGTGAGCAAATGTATGTGAAGAAATTGAAAGAACGAAACAGTTTCTTTTTAGGGATTCTCAGTGTGAGAAATAAGAGGTGTGAGCGTGTGAACTGGTTGATATACGTGAGTCTCACGGTCAAAGCGTGCAACTTGGCAGCGCTGCTTGTGTACATGTGTTAGCCTAGCCTATTTTAAGTCGCTGGTCTATGAAGCTCTGTTAGCCTAGCCTCTTTTAAGTCGCTGGTATATGAAGCTCTGTTAGCCTAGCCTCATTTGCATAGTCTATGTGGTTTTCAGTCTCCGCAAACTCATCCTGTCTAGTGAAGTCTGCCTTCTGACCATACCTGATCAGAAGAGATTGTTTGCGTGCATGCGCACGCATGTGTGTGTGTGTGTGTAAAAGCTCCATCTGTTTCACCTTCCACACACCCTTCGTTTACAGAAGGGCCTACATTAGAGAACATGGTTTCCAGGAGGTGACGGTTTGATCCTCGTTTCACCTCAATTAAGGATCTGTTTGGAGCTCCACAGATAAGGCATGAAAAAGAACGTTTTACACTGTAGAGATGTGTGTGTGTGTGAGTGCGAGTGTGTGCGCGTGTCGGATGGGGGTGGGGGGGAGGGGTGCTAAAGGCCATCAATGCAGAACAGGAGGAGCAGAGGAGAGGAAGACGGAAAGAGGAGAGTGAAGGAGTGAAAACAGAGAACTCCGAAACAGGAGAAAAGAGGAGGAGAGGAGAAAGGAAGAGAGGAGAGAGGAGAGGGTAGTAGAGGAGTGGAGAGAGGAGGACAGGGGAGAATACAGGAATGTAAAACACTGCAGCATAAAACGTCCATCACATTCTTGTCAGGCATTGACATCAGGCTACACACACACACACACCTACAATATGCGTATCCACGGGGACGTTTGCAACTCACACACACATACCTTGCGTGTCACGTGCAAACACACATACACGTGGACAAACCCACACGCGCGAATACACACACACACGCTCCTAACCATAGGCAGATGTGGAGGCTGAATAAAGATATATCGATAGAGATATATATTTCATACAACATTCATGAAATCATGATTCTCTGCACAAATACACCCCCCCCGCCCCCCCTCATCTCGCAGACAGGGCTTCTGCAGTGTCAAGTCTTTCTCCTCATACAGTCTATATGAGCTACTTGGTTAGTCGGGCTAATTGGATCACGTCCGTCATACGACAGCATGAGCTCATTGATTCTGTCTGTATTCCCCTCAGGAACACGAGCGCACACACACATACACACACGCGTGCACACACACACACACACACCCTTGAGACATTGTCTGTAGGATCGGCAGCATGATCTACCATCAAACTCAACAGGCTGTCTGTGTGTGTTTGCATGTGAGTATGTGTGCATGTATGTATGTGTGTGTGTGAGTCTGTGTGTGTGTATGTGTGAGAAAGTGTGTGTGTGTGTGTGCATGTGTGGGGTTCCCATAGGGGGACCAGTTAACAGTTTTGTGTTGCCCACCAAACTCTTATCGTAATACAATTCTGATTTAGCTCTGAATCTCTGTTCACCCTGCCCCTGCCCCAAATCTGGCTCTGTCTCCATGGTGAAATGGCTCTCACTGCTTACTGGTCACACACACACACAAACACTCACACACACATACAAGCACACACACACACAGGCGGTCTGAGTGATCTGCAATGACAGCGTAAATGTAAGCCAGTGCCAGCCGGCTTCACAGGACTGCTCTGTGTGTGTGTGTGTGTGTGTGTGTGTGTGTGTGGTAGCAGAAGACACTGGACCACTAGTGTGTGGCTCGCTTCAAGGATTACCCCGTACACTTTCCTATGTAGGTCACCGACTCTTGAGACACACACACACGTGCATACAAATTCACACTTACACACCCACCCACATGCATGCAAATTGACACACACTCACACATTCACAGAAGCGTGTGCAAACACACGCAAACAAAACGAACACACACACACACACATAAACTCAGAGAGAAGCCCCAGATGGCTCCTCTCATTCATTCTGGAGGTTTTTACAACATTACAACATTAGCAGAGAGAGTGCAACTGTTTCGCTAAATATGTCCACTTAGACCCACCACGTTTCTTAAGGAGATTAACGTGACGAACCTCGTCGGGCTAGGCACGAACAGGCTCCAGAGCGCTCCGGCACTGGGTCGCAGCGACTTCCACAGGCCAAGGAGCTCACGGTATAGGGTGTGATGTGCATAAAACAACATATATACATCATCAAGGAATGACGATGACACACACAGATGCAAACTCTCACACACACACGCCCACAAGCCCTCGCTCTCACCCTCGCGGCTCAGCTGCTTACACACACACACACGCACGCAGACCCTACACACACACTTTCCCACGCATGGAACAGTGTAAAACACGTGGGTGTTCATTTGCGTGACACTGTCCAGCCCACAGTATGAAGACCTGTACGTACACAGGAGCCAATCCAAATCAACACAAACAAACTTCCCAGCATGCATAAAACATGTCATCTGTACCTGTCACTGCTCCTCCCAAGCTGTGGGTACATGTAAGTGCGACGAATGTGTAGCAGCTAGCCTGTGGCGGCTAGCCTGCGATTGCTAGTGTGACGACCCCTTTCGTCGTGTCGGGTCGCTCTGCGCCCTGCCCTTTGCAGGGCCTCTAATTGGAGGGGCCTCGGAGGCCGTCGACCTGATTACCTGCACCGGGGCGGAGGCCCTGTTTCTGCCCACCCCTAGGACAGCCCACTCCTCTCACGCTCTCTGGCTCTTCCAGCACACGACCTGTCTGCAGCGGCTGTTGGGGTTTTCGAACGGGGGCTTTGTTTGTGGCACCTTCGCACACGCCTACACATAGCACGTCTCACACATACACACGCTCTACACAACTGATTCTCCGACGGACACGCTACATGTTTTGTGTGTTTGGTTAGCCTTGATTGAGGAAATTCCTTGTTTTCCCTTTTGAAACGCTCTCGTGTCGACTTCCTTTTTGTCATGGCCTAAGCCGGTCGTGACACTAGCCAGGGATGGCTAACCTGGCATAGATAACCTAGCTAGTCCATAATAGCTAGCCTGTCTTAGTTAGCTTGTGATAGCAAGGCTGTGATAACTAGGCAGGTAGCTAGCTGTTAGCATCTCTCCTAATTAGCCACTTGCAGTGTATGAATTATTGTAATTATTACCCATTATAGTTACTGTCAACAACAGTACTGGAGTGACATACATCAGGATCTTTAGCCTCTGTGTTCCACAGGGACACATTCTCTCTGCAGGACGGGAAGGGTAAAGGATCTAACCTGACCCTAACCCTGGCTTTAACCTGACCTTAACCCTGGTTCTAACCTGACCCTAACCCTGGTTCTAACCTGACCATAACCCTGGCTCTAACCTGACCCTAACCCGGCTCTAACCTGACCCTAACCCTGGTTCTAACCTGACCATAACCCTGGCTCTAACCTGACCCTAACACTGGCTCTAACCTGACCCTAACCCTGGCTCTAACCTGCCTTTATGTGAAGGCTGCTGGACAAACTGTAAAGGATTTCTGCTGTGTGGGAGCTATGATCTCCATCCTGAGCAGAGCTGGAATGTTTTATTCAAGAGAAACCCTGCCGGGCCGCTCAACAACATGTCCTGTAATGTGTGTGAGCAGAACTAGGTGAGGTTGGCTGGCTGGCTGGGTGGTGAGGCTAGTTGGCTGGCTGGGAAGGTGGTGAGGCTGGGTGGTGAGGCTGGCTGGTGAGGCTGGGTGGGGAGGCTAGGTGGTGAAGCTGGGTGGGGAGGCTGGTTGGTGAGGCTGGGTGGTGAGGCTGGGTGGGGAGGCTGGTTGGTGAGGCTGGGTGGTGAGGCTGGGTGGTGAGGCTGGGTGGTGAGGCTGGGTGGGGAGGCTGGGTGGTGAGGCTGGGTGGTGAGGCTGGGTGGGGAGGCTGGGTGGTGAGGCTGGGTGGGGAGGCTGGGTGGTGAGGCTGGGTGGGGAGGCTGGGTGGGGAGGCTGGGTGGTGAGGCTGGGTGGTGAGGCTGGCTGGTGAGGCTGGGTGGGGAGGCTGGGTGGTGAGGCTGGCTGGTGAGGCTGGGTGGGGAGGCTGGGTGGTGAGGCTGGCTGGGTGGTTCTACTTTAGGAACATCCTGCTACTACGGGAGAACTGGTTCTCAACTGGATCTCTTAATCTCTCTCTTTCTTACTCCTCATCTGTCTCTCTCCATGTTCTCTCTCTTTTCTTTACCTTTGGAGAGGAGAGGAGAGGGGGAGAGAGAGAGATAGAGGGAGAGAGGGAGGGAGGGTTGTTGCCACGCCCCTCTGGTCTCAGGATCAGGTAGAGGAAAGTCTCATGCAGAAATTGCAACACTTAAGCCTCGTTGTATTAAAGTATTAGTTTAATCCTCGCTCCCCTTTGAGAGCAAGGGTGTTTTGTGAGAAGCAGTCAGGGTATGGTGTTATGAGTCAGCTCCCCAGAAAATCCAGGTTGTTGTTCAGTCAAGTCTCAAGCCTGAGGATATTGTTGGGTTTAGTCTCAGGGTTAACACACACACACGCACACACACACACGCACACACACACACAGTGGTTTGTGTTTCTATCCTAATAGAGCCAGTCCCTTCACTCCCATTCAAAATAGTGTTGTCTCTAACCCCTAACCTTAACCCTTAATGTCATTTCAACCCTAACTATAATTCTAACCCTAAAACCCCCTCTAAAGCATCTGAAGTTATGGGACCAGCAAAAAGGCCCAACAAGGTCAAGCTTTTTCATGTTCCACTATACTAGTGAGGACATTTGGTCCCCACAATGGTAGTTAAACAAGGCCACTCTCACAAATATACATACACAGACTCTCACATACTCTGACACACACACCCAATGCCTCAAACAAACACACACACACACACTCACACACACAAATATAATTCAATAATCTTAGGCTGCTACTGTTGTACAGGCCTGTTCTGTATTCTGTGTACAAATAATAAGAGTGTGCACGTGTGCGTGTGTGTCTGTGTGTGTGTGTGTGCGTGTGTGTGTGTGTGTGCTGATGGAGGAGTGTAGCTGTGCCAGCCTGGCCTCTGTAATGGTGTCTTATAATGAGTCTGTTATTGCAGCCGTCTTGATTATCTCTCCTGTAATACAGTTCCACATAGATCACCCTGCTCTCTAGCCTTGTGAGCACACACACACACACACACACACACTCACACACAGACACACACACACAGACAGACTCACACACACACATACCAGCTCGTCCTCCTTCCTCCACTGCTATTTGCATACTAATTCCTTATCGATGAGATTTCCAGAGCAATCAGCGTGGACATAGCCAGGCATAAAAGGGGCCTGATTACTTAGCATATGTTCCAAATGTGTTGCGTTATGGTGTGTCTGTGTGGGGTGTGTTTTTGTGCAGTGTGTGTGTGGTGTGTCATGGTGTGTTTGGGTGTGTTGTTGTGTTATGGTGTGTTGTGTGTGAGCTACAGCAAGAGAGAGAGGTTCCGCTGGTCAAATGACCATTCAGCTGCTTTTACAAACAACTGGTTCACCAATCAGGGCGCAGCCTCGCACGTTGATGTCAAAAAACAGACATTAAATAACATCAAGCACCAGAACGTAGCTCGGTGATCACAGAATGTGTCTGACAATATGCAGTCTGGAGACGCCGTCTAAACAATTCTCACCATTTCCCCTTCGACCACCAATCTGGGTGAACGTGAGCAACATACAGATGCACACACACACACACACACACACCCACACACACACACACACACACACACACACACACACACACACACACACACACACACACACACACACACACACACAAGTGCCTCCTGCTCCTCCACCAACATCTTCATAACCCATCATAGCCGTGTTTGTTTAAAGGGACATTACGCAGCCTTGCGTCGAGGCGAGGACGAGGCTTGGAAACAGTAAACGGTTACATTGTTATGGTTCCGTCGGCGCCATTGAAAATGCTAAAAAATGATTGCAAAGATTTCTGCAGTTTCATAACCGATCTGAAAGCACTTGGGCACATCAACTTGCAATGGCAATACCTCGTCACTGGCACGTTAAGCTCTGCAGGGTAGTTTTCTAAATAGATTAGGTATCCATTAAAATATTTAGTATTCTGCCTGGCTCTATTTTGTGTGCACGACCACAACTAATTTACTAACTAATTCAGTAATAATTGCTATGACATCAAAGGATGAGCCCAAGGTAATAAAGGGTACCATTGCAGCAGCTAGTTTCGAAGTAACACAATGTGTTTTTTTATTTCATTTCACATAACTCTAAATGACCCTACTCTGTTTCTGTGGTGGCGCATGTTGATGAGGTCATTACATGACAGGTTTGATTGGTTTGTGTTTTCATAGGTGTGTTCAGTGGTGTGTGTGTTCAGGGTTGTGTGTTCAGGGTTGTGTTAGTGTGTTCTGGGGTGTGTGATCAGTGTGTGTTCAGGGGTGTGTGATCGGTGTGTGAATATGTGTTAGTTGGTATTGCACATATACCTGGGTATTGTACATTTTGGGAATTGTACATATTACATAAACCTGGGTATTGTATATATTATATATACCTGTGTATTGTATATACTGTATTATATATCTGATACTGGTACTATGTCTAGTACTGGTACTATGTCTACATCTATACCTGGTACTGGTCATATATTTATAGCGAGTATTGTATTAGTTCCCTATTTTTGACGGGCAGATGAGAATATCTGATGATGACTCACAATGATGAGCAAGAAGTTGATTCCGCTCTCCTCCTCGTGGTCAAACATCCTGCCCTTCCATTCTGCCCACTAACAACAGACCTACAGGCTCCAAGACAGTCCATTATCTCCACTAACGGCAGAATAGGAGTCTGATTGAATCAAATCAAACCATTTCACATTGTTTCAATTTGAATCAACGTTGACAGAGATGTAGGGGCTACAGCCAGAGAGATGACTGGTGTGTACAATACCCAAGTATATATTTACATTTAGTCATTTAGCAGCATATATAATATAATATAATAAGCATATATAGTATGTACAATACCCAGGTATATATAATATGTACACTACCCAGGTATATATAATACAGTATATACAATACCCAGGTATATATAATATATACAATACCCAGGTATATATAATATATACAATACCCAGGTATATGTAATATGTACAATACCCAGGTATATAGATATAGTACCAGATATAGAAGTAGTACTCGCAACAACTTCATTTGGGGGGGGTAATGTTCAGGCACAATATAATTTGACTCAGAAATAATGAGAGTAACGTGTTTTATTAGTCTAATATTTTCCGCTCCACAAAGGGTTCCTCATCGTGGCTCCTCCTGATTGGTGGCAGAGTGCAGTAGTGACAGCAGCGAACCAAAAACATTTTTACAGCTGAGAGACGCTATTAGGAGGACACTGTCAGCTCTTCAGTAAATATAACAAGCCTTTAAATCCAATTTATTGACACTCTTGGGGAGTCCTGTTAAAAATGAATCGTTGAGCTCAAATTGGTGGGCGTGATGAAGTTTTGGACATTATTGTCACACCAAATTACATCAACTCAGCCATAGCTAATTGCGTGCTTCAACGTGTTTTAGGATAGCAGCAGAAAGAATGGCAGCTAACAACAGTGTGTGGGGAGGTGAGGTGTGTGTGTGAGGAAGTGAGGTGTGTGTGTGAGGAAGTGAGCTGTGTGTGTGAGGAAGTGAGCTGTGTGTGTGAGGAAGTGAGGTGTGTGTGTGAGGAGGTGAGGTGTGTGTGTGAGGAAGTGAGCTGTGTGTGTCAGGAGGTGAGGTATGTGTGCGAGGAGGTGAGGTGTGTGTGAGGTGTGTGTGTGAGGAAGTGATGTGAGGTGTGTGTGAGGAAGTGAGGTGTGTGTGCGAGGAGGTGAGGTGTGTGTTCGAGGAAGTGAGGTGTGTGTGTGTGAGGAAGTGAGGTGTGTGTTCGAGGAGGTGAGGTGAGGTGTGAGGAGGTGTGTAAGAGGAACTGTGGTGGTGGGTGTGTGGGGATGTGTGTGTGTGTGGGAGGAGGTGTGTGTGTGAGCAGGTGACGTGTGTGTGTGTGTGTGAGCAGGTGCATGTGTGTGTGGGGGAGGAGGCGAGGTGGCACAGATATATGACCCGGCCTTCCTGTGTGTGTTACTGCTGTCACTGCTGACAGCCTCTATCACAGGGCAACATTAGACCAGACATGCACTCAGAGGGAGAGAGAAGGATGGAGAGATGAAGGGAGAGAGAGACAGAGAGAGGGAGTGACAGAGAGAGGAAGAGACAGTGCTCTCCAGCCATGCTCAGTCGTTGAGGACTGATAGAGATATCATATGCCGTACAGGCCTGCCAGAGGGTTTGTTTATAATACCTCTCTGTTCCCTAATAACACCCTTGTCAAGATGACGGCTGTGTGTGTGTGTGTGTGTGCATGTGTGTGTGAGACATGAAGAAATTGGTGGACAGCTGGGAGGACAGGGCTGACAATCTCAGGCTGTGACGTGACATGCACGTTGATAGAGTCCCATAGAGACAGAGAGAGAGAGAGAGAGAGGGAGGGAGAGAGAGAGAGAGAGAGAGAGAGAGAGAGAGAGAGAGAGAGAGAGAGAGAGAGAGAGAGAGAGAGAGGGGGGGTGATATCGACAGAAGTAGGGAAAGAGAGAGTAATGGAGCAAAACTTGGGGAAGTTCTCCGAAGTGCCCTGTCTCCTCCCGGCCCTGGAGAGAGGAGGGAACGACTGCCACGACTCGGAGAGGGCCTCCTCCTGTAGCCCTGCTCGCTCATGCTGCTCTAATCACCTCCAGGACTGACCCGGCCAGACGGCTTCATCGCAGCACATCACATGACCGGGAGGAGACAGAACTACAGCTGAAGGGAAGCGATATCTAACAAGGCAGGGACAAGGCTGACCACGGCAACGCAGTCGGCTCGCTGGCGATGAGGACGCTCAGCCGTGTCGCCTGTTGCGGAGACCAGGCACTGCAATCGTCTCCATGGAAACCCAGCATCCGCCCCAGGGAGCTCCTTGACAGCAGGGGTCCATTAGGCTATCTCTCCTCGTTAATTAATTAACACTTAATTGTCTGGTAATCGCACCTCTCATTTCTCACTTCTAATTGGAAACGGTTAGTCGGTGATGCATCAATCATCGCCGGTGAGGGGATAGTGAGAGGGGAGGAGGGGGGAGGAGGGGGGAGGAGGGGGGGGGAGGAAGCGTATTGACCTGTCACCACCTCATCCCAAATGGAGATTGATGGTCCACACGGCAGGGCTGTGAGTGATGGCTGCCTGCCGCTGCAACGAGACTGAGGAGCTAACCAGGTCTGGACGACTGGCAGGGAGGAGGGGGGATGAGAGGGGAGGGGTTGGGGTGGGAGGAGGAGGGAGGACTGGCAGGGAGGAGGGGGGATGAAAGGGGAGGGGGTGGGGTGGGAGGAGGAGGGAGGAGGTAATGTAGGGAGGAGGTGGGGGTTCATCTTCCGTAAGTGGAGCAATCACGCACATCAATACATACCCTGCTGTTTACTGACTGTTACTATTTGCTGCCTGTTACTTGGATGCGAATCTTTGTGCCTGCTCTCCTCCTGAGATGTAAAACCAATCAAAGCAGACGCGCCTGCTGAACTGGACCAATCAGAGAAGACACTCGAGCTAATAACCAATGGCCAATAACACTGTGGTCACTCCCTCCAGAGCAGCACATGGTTAGGATGTGAAGAGTAAGAAACCAACAGGCAGGGAATCCCAGTCGTCAGAACAAACAGCTGACAGACACCTCCTCCTCTACCTCTCCCTCCTGCCTGTCTCTCATCCCTCTATTCCACTCTTCTCTCCGCTGTCCCTCCCCCCCCTCCCTCCTCCCTCTCCTCACCCCATCATTCCCTCTGTCTGGGAGGCTACAGCCACTGGAGTGTGAGGAGCCAGACTCTGGAGGATAACCTGACAGTTATTAGAAATGCTCTCCTCCTCCTCTCCTCCTCCTCCTCTCCTCCCTTCCTCTCCTCCTCCTCTCCTCTCTTCCTCTCCTCTCCTCTCCTCTCTCCTCTCCTCTCCTCTCCTCTCTTCCTCTCCTCTCCTCCTCCTCTCCTCTCCTCCTCTCCTCTTCCTCTCCTCCTCCTCTCCTCTCCTCCTCTCCTCCTCCTCTCCTCAGCCAAGCCACACGGTTCTATTAAAGCAGGCATTGGAGTGTGATGACCTTGCTTGAGATCAGCTTAACGTGAGTAAATGTGACCCCCAGTGAGTGACCCCAGTCAAGAAGAGATGACCTTTCACCCTGCCAGAGCCGTGGACAGGAGGAGTGAGGGAGGGGGAGAGGGGAGTGGGGAGAGGGAGGGAACTTTAACTTGAGAGTAGAACCAGAACAACAGGTTTTTGAAAAAGACAGACCATCTTCTGATTGGAGGAGGGACACAGGAGGATAATGAGTGACGTTCAGACCGACCAATAGCAAATTAACAACAGGATGATACACAGGGGTATACATACTAACAAAATACATTTAGACATGAAACAGGGCATCTGCCAATACATGATCAGTACCCGTGCGGTGGATCTCAAGGGTCATTTTGTCACCAACGTTTGAGCTAGGTGGTGACAACCATCAGTGCCCAACGCATGTGGTTGATTTTGATTGGACACTGAAGGAAAAGGGTTGATGAAAGGTCTGTTTATGCAATCATTGGCAGCACACTGGAACCAACTTATACATAGGAGTGTTGCAGAGCAAACAAGGAAGGCAAATCTCGGTTCAGTAGATCCACTCGAAAAACCTGAGCGACCTTCTCTTAAGTAGCAGACAGGACGATGGACACTCTACCAGCACCATTAGCGCTGGCATCCACCTCAAGCCTGGAAGGTCGATCAGAATCCGGAGAGCAAGAGGAGCCGCAACACTGTCCAGAGCAAACCCGCCCCCTCAGCCGTCCACAAAGGTTGAGAAGTTCCGGCTAAAACGACGCCAGCCGCCTGCTGCTCCTAAGAGCTTGTCGCGCCTCTCCCCTGGCCGAGGGCATGGGGAGAAACAGAGACGAAGAAAGACAGACAGAAGGAAAGAGAGAGAGAGAGACAGATGAAGAGATGGAGCGCTTGTTATTCTGTCTCGGTAGGTTGAGAGCTTGAGGAAGCAGTGGTCTGTCTCACGTTCCGAGGTGACGAAGCACTGGAGAGGGATGGTGAGGAGGGAGAGGGAGGAGGGAGGGAGGGAGGGAGGGAGAGAGAGAGAGGGGCGGCGGGTGCTGGTCTCCCCAGGTACAGAGGAGACACTGGGGTGAATACAGAAGCCCAACACACACAGACCCAGCCTTGCAAAGAGACTGGTAGGAGAAGAGACCAGGAGAAGAGAGACAACGAGGAGAGAGTACAGAGGGAGAGAGACCAGGTGGAGAGACCTGGAGGAGAGACCAGGAGGAATAGGCGACGAGGAGGAGAGATGAGGAGAAAGACAGAATCCCCCTACACTTCACCCCTCCTTTTCTCTTTCACGTCCGTCACCTCCCTCGCTCCTCCCACCCGCCCTCTCCTCCCTCCCTCCCTTCTCTTGCCTTCTTCCCCTCTCCTCCCTCCTTCTCTTGCCCTCCCCATCCCACTCCATCCTGTAAGTGTCTAAGAGCTCTCTCGACTGCTGGGAAGGTGTTACGTCATGCTAATTCTAGGTTGTGCATAAGAGGTTTTTGGAAGTCTACAACATAGACATTTCTGCCTCTAACACACTCAGTGACACCAGGCACACACATACACACACACACACATGACTGCCTTTCATCCCTACTCAATTATATATCATTCTGTACATATAAAAATTACCATAAATGTACTTGGTAATACCATAAGTATATATTTGCTTTACATAATGCTATTTGAACGGCACTGACTGACTGGGTCACAGTAATGAGGCAAGGGGGAAGACAAAGAGTTGGAAAGAAAGAGAGAGTTTACCACTCAACCCCCCACACACACACACACACACACGCACACTCTGAATACACTCCTGACGCAATGGGAAACAGTAACAAAGTTTCTCCCCTATCCTCAGAACACTTTACTGTGGAAATAAAGAATGAAATGAAAAACTAGATTAGGGATGTCGTGATTTTGTGATTTCCCTGATGAATGAAGCACTGCACAATGAAGCACAACATTTCTCTCTCTCTTTTCTCTCTCTCTCT
Source organism: Thaleichthys pacificus (assembly GCA_023658055.1). Taxonomy (NCBI): domain Eukaryota; kingdom Metazoa; phylum Chordata; class Actinopteri; order Osmeriformes; family Osmeridae; genus Thaleichthys; species Thaleichthys pacificus. The sequence goes on along the minus strand of CM042861.1, from coordinate 2,653,421 downwards.
CTCTCTCTCTCTCTCTCTCTCTCTCTCTCTCTCTCTCTCTCTCTCTCTCTCTCTCTCTCTCTTTCAGTGATGATAAAAGCACACAACTTCTGGTATTCTTAGGCCATCTCCCATCCAAACACCAAACAGACAACAGTCAAGTAGACTAGAAAATACAACTGACCACGACTCTGAGGTGGTGTAGCATGTTAACATGCTAACCATAACTCTTAGCCCTGATGCTAACATGCTAACCCCAACTCTCAGCCTAGAGGCAAACAAGCTTACCCTAAGTCTATGTAGCCAATTCTAACACACTAAACTACCTCAGTCCTGATGCTAACAAGCTAATCACCTCAATCTTTTCTATACTATGCCAATCATCTTGATTTGGTCGCTAATATGCCAATTCCTACGGGTGACATAGTTAATTTGTTACAAATCTCAGTTGCATTGCCAATATGCTAAACAGTAAGCGGCGCTATGCTAAATAGCATGCATGAGCATTATGTTAATAAGGTAACATCATCAACATGCTGATTGTTTAGCATTGCTGCTATGCTAATGAGTTAGCATTGCTAATGCGTAGGGCTAATGTCCACGTGTGCCCTGCTGTTGCTCTGTCACCCAAACAGATGGAGCATCTGCTTCCTGTCCACCGCCTGGAACAGACTCAGCCACACCTCTGACACACAGGAGGAGGGAGGAAGGGTGAGAGGGGGCTGGGGTGGAGAGGTAGGAGGGCTGGGGGAGAGAGACAGCTGGTCAGGGGTGAGTCCGTCACTCCTCTCACCTGTCCTGCCCTCTCGTCCGTCACACCTGCAGACTGACAGCCAACACACGCTCTGGACCTCCTTAGGGGAAGTGACATCAGCTCTGGGAGGAAGTGAGGCGTGATGCTGAGAGCACTGAACTCTGGTACATTTCCACCCAGCAGAACTGTTAGTACTCCTGCTTGTGTTGATAGTATAGATGTAGAGAGCTGGTTGTGTAGATGTAGAGGGCTGGTTGTGTAGATGTTGGGTAGATGTAGAGGGCTGGTTGTGTAGATGTAAAGAGCTGGTTGTGTAGATGTTGGGTAGATGTAGAGGGGCTGGTTGTGTAGATGTTGTGTAGATGTAGAGGGCTGGTTGTGTAGATGTTGTGTAGATTTAGAGGGCTAGTTGTGTAGATGTTGTGTAGATGTAGAGGGCTGGTTGTGTAGATGTTGTGTAGATGTAAAGAGCTGGTTGTGTAGATGTTGGGTAGATGTAGAGGGCTGGTTGTGTAGATGTTGTGTAGATGTAGAGGGCTGGTTGTGTAGATGTTGTGTAGATGTAGAGAGCTGGTTGTGTAGATGTTGGGTAGATGTAGAGGGCTGGTTGTGTAGATGTTCTGTAGATGTTGTGTAGATGATGTACAGGAATGGTTGTGTAGATGTTGTGTAGATGTAGAGGGTTGGTTGTGTAGAGATAAGAATGTGAAGAGGTGATGCCTCCCTTGTCTCCCCCTGTCAGGAATCCCCAGTGATGTTCCAGAACCTTCCTGAACCTTGTCAGTTTTCAGCATCCACACCTGCCTAATGTGTCGCTGTCTGACATACTAACACACACACACCACATGTATACCACAAACACACACACCACACATTTACCACAAACACACAGCACATACAACACACCCACTAGTCACATACCACAAACACACATACACACATACACCCACACACCACACATATACCACAAACACACACACGTTTTTTTTACAATCCCCTGCGACTTTATTGTGCAATGAATTTATAGTACTGTCATGTAAGTAATGTATAATGCATTTTTTTTTAGCACATGCTTTCATGTGATATAGACAAATAGACAGGTAGACAGACTGATAGATGGATCCCCTCCCCTCCCCTCCCCTCCCCTCCCCCCTTAAATGTAGAATGAATGATTCTAGAGCTGCTGTGTGTTAACCCTGGTTAAAAACACACAGAGAGAACGGCTTAGAAGTAGAGAGGCCACTCTCCCACACAGGCCCGAGTGACAGAGGGCTGCTGAGACTGGGGTCTTTCCGGCAGGTTCCCCGTCTCTGCAGAAACTCTGAGGGTGGCTGCTGGCTTTTTAGTCACCTCCCCGACCAAGGACCCTTTCTTGTCTGGTACTCTAGGAAGAGTCCCGGTGGTTCCAAATGTCTTTTTTTCACATTTGTTCAGGTCTCTGTGTTCCCGGGAACACTCGAAAGCTTTTGAAACAGTTTGTACTCTTGTCCTGATCTGTGCCTCGCCACCATTTTTGGGCGAAGGTCTATAGACAGTTCTGTGGACTTCATGGCTTAGTTCTTGTCGTGACATGCAGTATGTATGAAGTGTGGGTCCTTACAGTATATACACTGGTGTGTCTTTGTAAACTACAGTATGTCCAATCAATTCAATGGACCACAGGTGGTCCCCAATCAAGTACTAGAAACATCTCAAGGACAAATGACAAACAGGATGCACCTGACCACAATTTGAAGAACAACAGCAAATAGTCTGAATCCTTCTGTAAATGAAAGATTGCAGTTTTAGCTTTACCTTTGACCTAACCTTTATACACCAAAGTGACATGGAACTGATCACAATGTAGAGTAAGGACATCAAGGACGTAAACAAGTACTTAGAGGGCTGGTTGTGTATATGTTGTGTAGATGTACATAGTAGTTATTCGATTCTAGTCATTTGAAAACTTGAACTTCTTAAACTATCTTCCAAGTACATAAATGACATCTTTGGAGATCCTTGGCATTCTAGCTGTCAGGTTGTCCAGATCCTCAGGTGACCTTTCTCCCCATGCTTCCTGTAGCACTTGCCTCATGTGGCTGGCTTGATGGGAACTTCTCATTTAAGTTTCAGTCTAACTGATCCCAGAACAGGTCAATGAGGCTAACCTCAGGCGACAGTGTCCGCCAGTCCATCACCATCAGTACTGTACCCGAGACAATGGCGGCTTCTTTTCCCAATCTAACCTTTTCTTTTCGTTTTTTTTATGTTTCAAAAGTGGCGTTTAATTTGAAATGTTTCCCATAAGGCCTGCACCCCTGACTCTTCTCTCTACTGTTGTACATGAAACTGATGGTGAGTGGGTAGAATTCAATGAAGCTCTCAGCAGACGAAATGTGAGGCTTCTAGTTCTCAAACTAGAGACACTGATGTACTTTTCCTTGTTTAGTTGTACATCTGGGCCTTGCACGTTATGTCCTTGTTAGAGCCAGCTGTCTTTTGTCTTTAAAAACAGTACTGTCCACCTTTGTTTGCCATTTTTTGTATTTCAAGTTTTTTCAATTTCAAGCATTGTGTAGCCTTCATTTCCTCAAAACAATTATTGACTGATGAGTTTCTAGAGAAAGCTGTTTCCTTTTTAGCCATGATTGACCTGAAGATGTGCCAGTCTATTGCAGGCTGTGGTAACTCAAACAAACACAAAGACAATGTTAAGCTTCATTTAATGAACCAATTATCTTTCAATTGGGTTTGAGGTCATGGAAAGTGATTTTCTTGTTGCAAATTAGCACTTTAGCATGATTACTCACGGATAAGGTGTTGAAGTGATGACTGCTGGAAATGGTGCCTGTTTAGATTTGATCAAAAATGACTTTTTATAATTGTGATGGTGCTGTTTATGTTACATCGCATCGGTAATGTCCTGACTATACTTTATAATCAGTTGAATTCCATTTTGAATAAATGTACCCATTTCTTTCCTTAAAAGCAAACTGCCCCCCCCCCACAGTGCTTGTAGGTACAGTATACATAACAGTCTTGCTAACTCTGAGTACCTGACTGGAGAGCCTGATTTCTGATTCCATTGGGCTGAATCACATGTTTTACCCATGCGCTCTTAATCACATGCACATATCTGTGCTCGAATCACCATCAGCTTGCTTGAACACCTTCTGGTTTCCCAGCTGTGAACTTGAGCAGCTGTCCAATCAACATAGAGATAAGCATGGCTCACCAATCAGACAGGGTTTTAGGATGCAACTCCATGGAAGGACCCGTAGATATATATAAAGTCTAGATGTCTCGTCCGCGTTGCCGGCCAACGGAGTCGAACGTCCGCACATGGCGGCCATCTTGCTACAGTCAACTCGCTCACCCATAACATTGTGTTGGTGCTACATGTACTTTTTAAATAACCAGTTTTGTTTGTTATCAACGTCAGAAATGTCGTTATGCCACTGCATACTTATGAATAATTATGTAATTAAAAAAATATATATAATAGAAGTATGCAGTGGCATAACGACATCTCTGACGTTGATAACAAACCAAACCGTTTAAAAATCGGTTGAATGTTGAGCAAGTTATGGTTATTTAAAAAGTACATGTAGCACCATTCAACACAATGTTATGGGTGAGCGAGTTAACTGTAGCAAGATGGCCGCCATGTGCGGACGTTCTAGACTCCGCCGTAAGACATCTAGCCTGTATATATATCTATGGAAGGACCCATATGGAACACCCCAGTTTTGGAACGCTTCGCTATCTTCTTGGTGTAACCACGACTACAGTATTACCGGAAATACTTTGACCATAGTATGTTCGCCTGTTCATCTCTGTGGCTGTCGCAGTGTGTGGGCGTGAGAAATGTTGCGGCAGCGTGAGAGGATGTTGCTGAAGGTAGGAGCGTGTGTCACATGCCAGAAGCATGAGCGTTAGCAACCCTGTACATGGAACTGTCACCATATATATCAGCTTATCTGGAGGTCCACAAATTAAAATGATGTTATGGTAAAGTGCATAGTATTGGCTGAGAGTAATAGGAGACAGACAGACAGACAGACTGGACTTCCTGTTTAGCTGGTCTGACTTCCTGCTCAGTTAGTCTGGATTACCTGTTAAACTAATCTGGAGTTCCTTTTCAGTTGGTCTGGGCTTTTGGTACGGCCAGTCTGTGTTTCCTGTTAAACTGGTCTGACTTCCTGTTCTGCTAGATCAGGAACAGGCTGGAGGCCTTGCTGGAACGTTCCAGTAGAATGTCACCGTGAGCTCTGTTAACCCCGCGTGTCCCATCAGCTGGACCATCTCCGACACGATGTGACATGCTCAACACACAACCCTGCTGGCATCCATGTTACTGAGCGTGTGTGTGTGCATAAATACGTGTGTATGTGCATGTATGTATGTGTGTGTGTGTTTGTGGGTATGCACGTGTTTGTGTATGTATACACACGCATGTGTGTGTGTATATACACGTGTGTGTATATGTGTGTGTGTGTTTTTCCTGTGGGGAGAATATTTTCCCCACAGGATCTGATGTGACAAACAGAATAACAAAGTTATGACCTATTTTAGGTTTGGCAGATATCTGAAACCGTCACCTTCAATTGGTCCTCAACTTCCTGTGTATTTGTGGGTTCCTCTGGAGGTTCCTGTGTATGTGAGGGTTCCTCTCGAGGTTCCTGTGTGTGAGAGTTCCTCTGGAGGTTCCTGTGTATGAGGGTTCCTGTGTAACTTAGGTCAGGACTCAATGGAACATAGAATTGAGGGTAGAGGGAGAGAAGAGGGGGAGAGAGAGGGAGAGAGAGAGGTAGAAAGGGAGAGGGAGAGAAAAAGCGTGAGAGTGATTTCTGAAAGCTTTTATTAAGGAGTCAGAACTGCCATTCATACCGTCATGAGCATTAGCAAAATCACTTGATTACACTGACATGGAGATATTAGCCAACTATAAAAAGATACGATTCTGGCTATAAATGATTCAAATCCCGAGAGCCTT
>CM042861.1:2605213-2645213 GCA_023658055.1 Thaleichthys pacificus | reverse complement strand
GTGTTTCTCTGTGTGTGTGTGTGTGTGTGCGTGCGTGCGTGTGTGTCAGATCAGTACTACCTGGCTGCCTCTTGCTCTCTTTAGGAGGATTACAACCTGGAGCACTGAGCTGGGAGTAATCCACACACACACACATACATACATACCCTGTACACACACACACACACACACATCCCACACACACACAGTCCACTACACACACCCTCCACTCCACATGTACACACATTATCCCCCACACACACCCTCCACTACACACATACGATCACATCGTCCACCACACAGACACACACACATACAGACTCATAGTACTGACACATAGGACGTCTTGATAAAGGGACAACTATAGCCTGAAACCCGTGGGAGAGGGGAGCATCAGTCATCTCTTCACTCAACACACACACATGCACGCACACACACACACACTCACACACCCCCACACATTCACACACACACATGCACACACACCCAGGGTGTGACTGTGACAGGCATGTTGGAGTGTAACTGTCTCTGACAGGCTTCTGGTGCTGAGGCCTCTAGCTGCTACTGATCTGTACACAGTCCTGTGTGTGGGTGCGTGATTGTGAATGTGTGTGTGTGTGTGTCACTGAGTCTGTGTGTGTGTGAGTATAAGTGTACCATTTAACAGCCCTTTCAGGTCTTTTTAACCACGACAAACAGCTCTGACCATTCCTTGTTTCCATGGGGACTGCAAGTTTGTAGCGATCTCTGTGGTCAACCAATAACTGACCACAACCTGACCACAACCACAACCTGACCCCAATCTCACCTGCCTCTAAACTCTGGTGCCGCCAAACCGTTCTCCCTTTCCTCTCCCGACCTCTAAATCTCTCTCCTCCATCTTCTCTCTCCCTCTCCTTTCTCTTCCTCTTTCTCGGTCTTCCTCCTCCTTTTCTCCTCCCCCCTTTCTTCCTCTCTCCTCCACGCTTCATCTCTCCTCATCTTTCTGTCTTTCTCTCCTCCCCCTCTCTCCTCTCCTCTCCCCTCTTCTCTTCTACTACCAAACACAAACTAAGCTGTCTCCGTATTTTTTGTCTATCTAATGCAGGAGACAGATTGTGTCTTTTTGACAGTAATGTCTGGTATTACTTTAGTGAATGCATCAAATGAATGTTGCATGTGTTTATTTAGTAATGGAGAATGTACTGTATGTTTACTTGCAAGCTTTCTATCTCTCACAACACACTTACCCACTCGGCCACACACACCCTCAACTACACACCCTTACACACACAGAAACACACACTCGCACACGTGACAACCCAGTCCAATAGTTGGGTGCTCTGTTGTTGAGTTGCCATGGTGAAGGTAAAGCCTGAGCTGACCCTGTCAAGATGGAGTGATGCCCTGGCAACACCAAAACGCATAAACACACACGCTCACACACACATGCACGCTCTCGCACCAACACACACACTTACTGTATACAGTCATATTCACACACAGAGGTGAGAGAATTCTCTCCTCATTTTCATGCTAATTGGATCCTCTCGCACTACCCGGAGCAGCTAGGTGAGAAACTATTACGCGATGGAACGCTATTACGTTTTTTTTATCACTAAGACCTATTTTTAATACTTGGGTCACATTTTCTTAACTCTTCATACTGTTCTCCTAGCTAACTTTCAGCTTAGTACAGCAGATATTTTCCCATCCATGTCTCATATCGACTTATTCTTCCATAACACTAGCAAAGGTTGTCACCCTCCAAGCACACTTTGTCACTCATAAAACACCCACCTAAAAAACATGGTAGCATTACACAATGTTATCTTTTGTGAAATGTCTTTACAGAACAAAGAATGACTGTTTTGAATTCACTGCAGTGTATCTCACGAGAATCAGACAGGATGTGAAGTTCTGATTTCACCTCACATCAAAACCGTAACTAGGTCCTAGGTTCGGGTTAAGCCCCGAATGTTCAACGTTTGGCTCGGCCCCTGGTGGGGAGGGGCTGTTTGGGGCCATTACACTCCCGGGCTGAAAACGGGTCCCACTCCGGCCCTGACTGGGCTTATTCCTGTTGTGAATGACGTAAAAACGCTTGTAGTGTGTAAGGGCATGATTAAACAATAACTACCATAGTTGAAAATGATTGTTGTGTTTGTTTTGTTAAAGCCATTCACATATAGGGATTCCCACGTACCATTTACCCATGCCACCCTGCCATGACCTCTTGCCTCCCCTTTGCCACCCCATGTCAAATGTTCTAGATCCGCCACTGGTTGTCAATTGTGCCAAAGCAATGAAAAAGGAACCACAGTTTAGCCAACATAGATTGCTGTTGTGCTCCCTGTGTGAAACACTTTCAAAGTGTGACCTAAGTGTTGAAAAAGGTCCTGGCGGTTGTTAAAAACTGTCCATAGACCTGGTGTGATGTACTGTCCTGTCCTCTCCCCCCCCCTTCCTCTCCTCCTCTCCATCTTGGCCTGGCTTATGTGTCGACCCTGGTTGGCAGGCATGTCGTCACAGCTTTGAATGAAAGAGAAAGGGAGAGAGAAAGAAAGACAGACAGACAGAGAGAGAGAGGCAGGGGGGGAGAGCGGGAGAGAGAGAGAGAGATAGGAAATGAGATGCGAGAATGAAAAGCAGAAGAATACAGTGCTCGCCTTTCAAAGTGAATGGAAATGGAATGTTTCCATGCATGGATGTGTGTGTGTGGGCGTGCGAGTGTGTGCGAGTGTGTGTGCGTGTGTGTGTGTGTGTTTGTGTTTCCTGGGTAATGAAGATGGATCAGCTGGCAGATCTAAACAATAGCTGCATCTTGTACTTCTTCCTCCTCCTCCTCCTCTCCTCTCCTGTCTCCTCTTCCCCCTCCCATCCTTCCCCCTTCCTCTCTCCTCCCATCCTCCCTCCCCTCCACCCTCCCATACCCCATACTCCCCTCCTCCCTCCTTCATTCTCACTCCTCCCATCTTCCAATCCTCCCTCCCCTCGTCCCATCCTCCCCTCCTCCCTCCCCTCCTCCCTCCCCTCCTCCCTCCATCCTTCTCCTCCCTCCCTCCCTCCCCTCCTCACTTCTTCCCTTCCATTCTCCCTCCTCCTCCCTCCCATCGTCACTCCTTCTCCTCATCCCTCCATCTCTGCTGGTCTGAAGGTCATGAAAATGTCAGTCGTTCACACGGCGACAGTAACCCTGCCAGCCAGACTCATCAGGATGCAGAGTCCATCTCTCCTCTCCCTCTCTCCTCACCCCCTCTCTTCTCCCTCTCTCTCTTCTCTTTCCTCTCCCTCTCTCCTCACCCCCTCTCATCTCCCTCTCTCTCTTCTCCCTGTGTCTCTCCTCTCCCTCTCACTGTCTCCTCACCGCCTCTCATCTCCTTCTCTCTTATCCCTCTCTCTCTGCTCTCTCCTCTCCCTCTCTCCTCTCCCTCTCTCCTCAGCCCCTCTCATCTCCCTCCCTCCACTTCTCTCTTTCCCTCTTTTCCTTTCACTCCCCTCCTCTCCCTCCTTCCTCTCTCTTTCTCTTTTTCCTTCTTTCTCCACCTCTTTCTCCATCTCTCTCTATGTCTCCATCTCTCCATCACTCCTTCTCTCTCTCCCTCCATCTATCCTTCCTACCCTCTATAGCTCCCTCCATCCCTCACTCCACCCCCTTCAATCCTTCTGTCTTCCCTCCATCCCACCCTCTCTCCTCCCTTCTCTCATCCCTCCCTCCCTCCATCCCTCCCTCTTCTCCTCCATCATCTAGATCATCGAGAGAACCACAGAGACAGTGAGGGAAGGAGAGGGAGAAAAGAGGGAAGGATGAGAGAGAGACTGATGGAGGGAGAGGATCAATAGATTTGGTGTTCTCTGTCAATCAAGTCATCATGGATGTGACCTACCCTGTCTCCATGGAGACCAGATGCCAGACGCTCGTCAACATCACTTCAATAATATCTCTCTCTCTGTCTCTCTCACACACATACACAAACGCATGCACGCATGCACACACACACATGCACACACACAGACATACACACTGACACACAGGTACAAATTGAAATTGAATTTTTAGTCCATCTCGGTTACCTTGGTTACTGTAAATATATTTAGCAACATAAGCCTTTGAGCTTCAAATTGTATTTAGAGAGAAAATTTATTTAAATCACCTTTTGTCCAAAACAATATACAGCTTTGTTTGTACCAAAAGGCATTCCTACACACTTGAGTATTTGTGTGTTTATGTGTGTGTGTGTCTGAGAAAGTGCGTGTGTGTGTCTTAGGGCACCGGTGTATGTGTGTATGTGTGTGTGTATGCATGCAGGGTAAAGCCCAGGACAGTCTGGTTCTATTGTTCTCTTTTAGAATAGGCTGCCTCCTCTCTCATCCCCATCCAATTAACTCTCCTGCCTCTCCTGGCGACACACACACCTGCTAAACACACTCACACACACACACCTGCTCAAACACACTCACACACACACATCTGTTCAGACACACCTGCTCAGACACACACACACATGGTGCTGACTGTGAGACAGGGTCTGACCTGAGCAAAACACTCAGTAAGCTATTGTTTGTTTTGTGTGTGTGTGTGTGTTTGTGCAGTGTATGCCGTGTGTGCAGTGTTTTCTCTCCCTAAGGTTGGTTGAAGAAGCTGTCTGATCAATACACACACACACACACAGAGGAAAAGACAGGCAGAGAGAGCAAGAAAGAGAGAGAGGCAGACAGATAGATAGATAGACAGACAGATGGAGGGAGAGAGCGAGAGAGAGAGAGATGGGTGGAGGGAAAGAGAAAGAGAGATGGAAGAAGAGAAAGAGACATGGAGGAAGGGAAAGAGACAGGCGGCTCCTCTCTGGATTCTGAGTTTTTAAGATTCTTTCTCATCGCCGGTGAAGAACCTTCTATGCTTGAGATGTTTCTGGTGAAATAACACTGAAGTAAAAGAATGTGTCTGTATTTCAGAGTCGTTTACATGGGTTTAGTGGTGTCTGAGCTTGTTGAAGGAGTTCTAATGTTGACATGGTAAGTACTTCCTGGAGACAAAACAAACACAGGAAGCTCTCAGCTCATACAGGAAGTGGAGTTTTTAAGATGAGTCTTCGGATGAAGTGTCCTCATATCTGTGTGCTCAAGGTGAGAAACACAGGTAAAAGGAGAGGAGATGAGAGGAAAGGAATGGGGAGAAGAGAAGGAAAGGAGAGGAAATGAGAGGGGAGGAGAGGAGAAGATGAGGAGGGGAGGGGCGAGGTGAATAAGGGAGACGAGATGAGAGGAGAGGAAGGGACAGCGGAGGAGAGGAGGAAAGGAGAGGAATGGAGAAGAGGAGGAAGTGAGAGGAGAGAAGAGGAGAGGAAGGGACAGCGGAGGAGAGGAGGAAAGGAGAGGAATGGAGAAGAGGAGGAAGTGAGAGGAGAGAAGAGGAGAGGAAGGGAGGAGAGGAGGAGGGGAGGGTAAATGTGTTTAGCAATTTGATCTCAGTGTGCTGTGACTCCCTAGCCTGCAGGTATCCACACACACACACACACACACACACACAGCGTGCACACAAACACACAGAAGCACACAAACACATGCACAACCCACACACACACACGACCACAGACCACTGACAGAGTTGTCAGAGAGAGTTTAGTTCAGAATTAAAGACTTCTGTGCATTACGTTGGTGAGTGCGTGTATGTGCATGTGCTTGCGTGTACATGGATGTGTGTGTATGGGAGTGTGTGTGTGCGTTTGTGGCTGTGCATGATGCTGCACATTATTCGAGACACAAGTGGATATCTTTTTTTTTTACTATTCACAGGGCATTTGTCATTATCTCCATTACTTCAAAAAGTCATAAAGTAGAAGAGTTTTCCCTCCTTCACTCGCAGTGCACCGGCGTGAGAATACAAACAATGTCATGTGACTGGGGGCAGAGGGCAACGCTGACGTTATGGTGGCAAAATAAATTAACACAGAACTGGATGATATCGCAATTTAATTTGATTCAACTTTACTAATGATGGTCTTATCGTATTGATGCAGCCACAAAAAAAGTTTATTTAGGCTCTTTCTCCAGAGGGGCAGATCAGCCAATCAGGGCAAACAGGCTGTTGCCGGGGCAACAATAGCCCAAACCTGTGCATGTCCCTGCACGTGTGTGTGTGTGTGCAGGCACGTGTGTGGGTTTGTGTGTGCATGTGTGTGCAGCATGTCCAGTCCTGCTGGTGGTGGTCTTTAGAGAAGGCTAGCTGTGTGCATCTCTCCATAAAGACCACGTTACCTGAGCTAATTAAACTCTTAAAATAAAAAGATTTCACCCGTCTGTCACTAGAATAGGATAGGCCTGCCTGCCTGCCTGCCTGCCTGTTTGTCTGTCTCTTTATCTGTCTGTCTGTCTGTCTGTCTGACTGCCCACCTACCTGTCAGTCAATCTGTCTGTGCGTCTGCTTGTGATGAAGAATTATCAACACACTGTTGTAATTATGAAGATGGAGAAATTATCATGGTTTATATGATTGATATAGAACCACTTAATCACCTTTTTCACTTTTATATGCTATATTATTGAAAACCAGATGCAAAGCTGTTGATGGATTAGAATTGCCACTAAAACAAAGAAATAAAGGCCAAATGTGGAAGTCCAGATACATGGGGTTTGAGTGCCAGAGAGAGAAGTATGTGTGTAGGCCTCTCCCATGAAGGACTACAAAGCCCAGATATTGAGAACTACAAGCGCCTGATATCAGGGCACAGATTTATGTCCTTAAACTCAGTATCCCTGTGCAGCTTGGCGGCAAGGCCTCACGAGGGCCCTGGAAGGGGAAGGTAGAGGAAAAGTACTGGCAATGTAAATTTTGTGACAATTGACCAACCGGGTGTGAAATACATAAATGCATCTGTGACCAGATATAATGTACCAATGATAAAATATCATAAAATAATGGAGAGTAAATATATAAGCAAATGTCCGGAGAAAAATTCCAGTCTGATCTCGAGACCACTCTCACGTTTGTTGGAATCAATCCTTTGTGTTAGATTCGAATAAACACTTTGCATCTTACTTTGCTGCCATTTCCGTCGTGTTTTAAAACTTGGATATTGGTTAAAAACTTAGATTATTAAACCACGACACTTGTCTGCCTGCCTGCCTGTCTGCTTGTCTGCCTGCCTGTCTGCTTGTCTGCCTGCCTGTCTGACTGCTTGTCTGACTGCCCACCTACCTGTCTGTCTGTCTGTGTGTCTGCCTCTCCGGCCTTCTCCTCTCCTGTCCTCTCCTCCCCTCTAGTAGAGGTTATATGTTTTGGCCAGTGGTCAGCCATGTAACCATCTATCAATTTAACACAGATGACAATCAATTAACCCACTCAACCCAGCAGAAGGGCCCATGTCCTCTGCTCACTTTGTGTGTGTCTGTGTCTCTGTGTGTGTGTCTGTGTGTATGTCTGTGTGTATGTGTGTGTGCTTCACCCCCAATGGCCCCTAGACTGATCTGCCCTAATATATATCTCTGGCAGGGCTACAGTTGTAATGAGTGACCCCAGTGTCTTTGTTGAAGGGGAGATTTTGGGAGCATTCCAGATTGAAGAATATCGCTGTTCAGGATGGGGGGAGCCGAGGAAGAGAGGAAGAATGAGGGGAGGGTGGGAGGAGAGGGAGGAGAGGTGGAGGGGAGGAAAGAGGAGGAGGGAGGGAGGAGGAAAGAGGGTGGAAGGTGGATGCTGGAGACTAGAGCTTTATCAGAGAGAGAGAACATCAGAACCTTCTAGATAGCTGCCTGGTTCCATCCAGCACATTAAACATGGCCATCTGGTTTGGTTTCATGGCAGACTATGGTGTTGTGAATTGTGTAGACTACATTGTTTCCTTTCCATCATACATGTACTCCAAGATAAATGAGTCTCTTAGATTACCGTTGCCGATGATCTTACCAGCAGCGATACGTTTGTTGTAGTAGCGGCCATTAAATATTAGCTTAGTATTTAATAATAATAGCATCTTTAGCATCTGCTAAAGTAGTAAAGTTACAGTAAACATACTACCAAGCATGTGGGTGGTGGCTTGACCGGAACTAAGGAACAATAGCCAACGAAACCAAAGATGCGTTACTGTATTTATATTGCACGTATTTGAGTCTTGAGCAATACACCTAGCAACGTTTGTGCCTGGTTCTCAAGATAAAGGACCTACTGACGCACACAGACACACTGGGTAGAGCTGGTTCATGATGCCAACCCAACCTTTAGACCAAATACGTGTATCTATCCGCACTACCACACCTCCGCACCCTCCCGTGGGCCTCCACCCTCAGTCCAGCCAGCTTGTTCAAAGCAGCCAGGTTTATATTCCAGTCAGGAGGCTGTCTGGGATGGTGTTACACATGGGGCTCAGTGTTTGACCACACAACACATATCCTCCTCACTTTCTAGCTGCACACACACACACACACACACACTCATATGCCGACACGCACACACTCAGTGTGTTCCGCAGGGAGGAGCCCTGAAGATGCACATGAACATAAACACCAAATCCCCCCATCCCACACACACACACACATCATTTTGAGTTCTAGCTACACACACACACACACAAACTACACTTCCTGTGGTCCGGCAGGGAGAAAACCCTGAAGACTGTCTTTAAAGCTTTGTGTTATCCAAAATTCCTCTTGAAGTTGAGCAGATGTCCTCATGTATGCAATACCTCAGAGGGGCCTAGAAGGGGAAACACATACTCTTGTACAATCACAGAGCATGAGAAATCCTTTAGCACTGACACACTTTACCATCACTTCTGGAGGAGAGAGAGAGAGGGGGATGAACAGAGGAGAGGAGAAAGTGAGGGATGAAGAGGCGGAGGAGAGAGAGTGATGAAAAGAGGGACGGAGAGAGGAGAATTTCCAACATCTATGCAAGCAGCGGATTGTCGTTGTGAGTGAAATGCGAGGGTGTCATTACAGTGAAGCGTAGAGGGGAGGCAATGAGAGGATGAGAGTGAAGGAGGGAGAGAAGGAGAGAGAGAGGGAGAGAAAAGGACAGTTGGAGTGAGGTAGAGAGATAACGAGAGAGGAGGAGTGGACGAGGGGACGAGAATAGGAGAGAGGAACTTCATGGTCGAATAGAGTGACAGTGACAGAGCTGAGAAAAGGTCATGCGAATACCTTGTCAGATCACTGACCATGACACAATCTCTCTCTCTCTCTCTCTCTCTCTCTCTCTCTCTCTCTCTCTCTCTCTCTCTCTCTCTCTCTCTCTCTCGCGCTCGAACCATCCCTCTCCTCTCCATCCTCCTTCGCTCTCCCATCTCTCCCTCCTCTCTCTCTTCTCCGCTTTCTACCCATGGAGAGATGGAGGGATTGAGAGATGGAAAGGTGATAGATGGAGAGATAGAGAGGTGGAGGGATGGATTGATGGAGGGATGCAGGAACGGAAGGACAGAGGGATGGAGAGGTGGAGAGAGGTGGAGGGAGGAAGAGATACAGGGAGGAACGGAGAGATTTAGGGATGGAGAGCTAGAGAGATAGAGAACGGGAGAGATGGAGGGATAGAGAGATGGACATATTTAGGGACGGAGCAATAGAAAGATTTCAGGATGGAGAGACTCGGGGATGGAGATATGGAGAGATTTAGGGAGTGATGGAAGAGAGATGGAGCTGTGTGCGTCTGTAGGGGGCACACTCCTGTTATAGATGAGCCATCATGACACTAATTACTCTGCGATCGTCTAATCAGGCCTGTAATGATGGAGGAGTTTTTGTCCAGGCTGGCCACAGGGAGAAGGAGGAGAAGATGGATGAATGGATGGATAGATGGATGACTGGATGGATAGATGGATGAATGGATGGATAGATGGATGAACGATTAAATTAACCAACCGTAGATTTTACATCCTGTCGCATCGACATGGCTGCATACCGATTCATCAGTTTGAAAGTGCATTGATGAGCAATCTTTGGCTGGCCTGGATTATTAAGCATATTTTATGCAGAATCATTATTGAAAAAAGATGTTATTATTTACAGCCTTGGAGTTAGCTCACAAACAAGGTTTATTCCTGGATACAACTATTACCCCTGTTACAGAACTGTAGCTCCATTAGTTAACTGTACTTTATCTTACTTCAGAAAACCTTCTTTGTGCATCGGTAACCTTATGGTTGTGACGGCCTTGTGAATTTCCCTTTGAAGATGTTTTTATGTATGAGAGAGAAGGCATCTTTCTGTGTTATAAGAGGAGCACCACGATAATACCTCTCTGGAGCTGCAACCTTGGTGACTCCACCAACACACCCTCTAATTGGGTCCTTGTTGGGGAGAGCAACTCCCTATTGGCTGCTGATCACACATCCAGGGCATTCATCCAGTTACGTGACACCAGGCTGCAATCTGCCAATGGCCTGGCTGGAGCTCAGCAAATCAAAACTGCTCATTGGCATAACTGGTGATTTGGTTGATAGATACTGCCACACACACAAACATCTACATAACACACACACTCAAATGCACACACACATCTACAAACACACACACACACCCTTACACACGATACATTGACCAGATTATGGTGATGTTTCCAAAGGTCTCATACAAGTGATTGTATAGATATTAACATAGTACTCTGGGATGATGATATACATGGGTCCTTCTGAGGAGTGCAGTGCACCTGTATCCCTGTACCCCTGTACCTCTGTACCTCTGTACCCCTGTACCCCTGTAACCCTGAACCCCTGAACCCCTGTAACCCTGAACCCCTGTAACCCTGAACCTCTGTACCCCTGTAACCCTGAACCCCTGTACCCCTGTAACCCTGAACCCCTGTACCCCTGAACCTCTGTACCCCTGTACCCCTGTACCCCTGAACCCCTGTACCCCTGAACCCCTGAACCTCTGAACCTCTGAACCCCTGTACCCCTGAACCTCTGTACCCCTGTACCCCTGTACCTCTGTACCCCTGTACCCCTGAACCTCTGTACCCCTGTACCCCTGAACCCCTGTACCTCTGTACCCCTGTACACCTGTCCCTCTTCACCTTTACACCTACATAGCAGTACAGCTTTAGCAGAGTACCAGAATGCTGACAAACAAACTTTTGTCTTTTATAACCGAGAAGCCATCTAAACACCTGTTTCCTGCACACTTAAGCACACACACACAAACATCCACGTGTCTCATTGAGAGAGATGGCTGCTTCCCCCCCTCCCCCCAGGGACTCAGACAGGGGGAGATCGAGGGGGGCGGGGGGGGGGGCAGGGGGAGGTGAAAGGAGTCTCCTGTGGCAGGGAGGAGAGGAGAGGAGGAAAGAAGAGGAGATGAGTGGAGGGAAGGAGAGGAGGAGGGAGGGGAGGAGAGGAGGAGGGAGGGGAGGAGAGGAGAGGAGAGGAGGGGAGGAGAGGAGGAGGGAGGGGAGGAGAGGAGGAGGGAGGGGAGGAGAGGAGGAGGGAGGGGAGGAGAGGAGGAGGGAGGGGAGGAGAGGAGGAGGGAGGGGAGCCCCTTGGGAGACAAATCAGATGAGTTCATTTTTGTTACTAAAGGTCACATCCGCTTTCCCCAAGATACACTCTCCATCAAAGACCATCTCACTACCTATTTATTATAACGGACACGGCTGCAGCACTCAAAACAAGGTTTCTTCCTGTACAGCTATTACACCTGTTGAAGCCCTGTAGGTCTACTACATACATCACAATCCACCATGTCTGTGCATCGGTAGGGTTAGGGTTGTGGTGGTCAATAACATTTCCTTTCATTTGAGGCTTTTCACACACCGAGCGCACAACACAACAAACACCATTTTTGTTTTTCCTATTTTAGTATACATTATCTATCTTATTTTATCGTGTTGCTTCGTTTAAATTGAAGACCTAAGGACAAATAACCAGGAACTAATGAGGTTTGGGACTAGGGAGAGGTGTCGTCATGGGTACCGTAACCACGGGGAAGACTTCATCAAAGATATGCTTCCTCTGATCCCCAGTTACCACAACAACAGATGTGATTATTATTATATATGTGTTATTTTAAATATTCGCTTAAAAACAAAAAAAACTACCATTATCTAAAGTTCTTATTATGAAATCTAAGACTTTGCTTTCCTTATTGTGAATGCTAATAGGCTAACCTTGTTCTGAGTGCTGTGTGAACTTCATCCCTGGCCCTCTGCACAAACCAGAACTGAATCTATTCATAATGTAGCCTAGCACTGTCTAGCCTAGCCGAGCATAGCCTGAACCAAAGTAGTCTGGCCTTCTGCACAACCCAGAAGTTAATATAATTCTTTAGCGTGGTGCTATCCATAGTCTAGCACTGTCTTGCTTACCATCATTAACCAACATAGTCTAGTCTTGCACTGCCTAGCCTAGCAACGTAGTACTACCCAACATAGCCTAGCACTGTCTACTTTAGTGCTACTTAAAGCTTGCCCAGCTCTGTAATGCTCAACATATTTTACTATTTAGCATTGTTTGGCTTAGCACTGAATAGCTCTAGCTCGAAAGGATGGAGCATGGAGTCAGAGATGTGTGCTAGTCGTCCAACTGTCACTCAAAACCGTCACTCACACTCCCTCATACACACGCTCATCTACACACATTTAGTTATTTTTTTACATGTAGTCATTTAGCTGACGCTCTTATCCAGAGCGACTTACAGTAAGTACAGGGACATTCTCCCCGAGGCAAGTAGGGTGAAGTGCCTTGCCCAAGGACACAACGTCATTCTGCACAGCCGGGAATCGAACCTGTAACCTTCAGATTACTAGCCGGACTCCCTAACCGCTCAGCCACCTGATTCCCTGACTCCTACACACACACACACCCTCACAAACACACACTCTCATCTACACACACACCCATAAACACTCCACACACACACACACACAGACATACACAAGTTCCCTTCACTGTTGATACAGTTGTCAGAGACGAAGGTCAGAGGCCAGTGGTAGTGATAATGATGGTGACGAGGGTGATGATGATGGCAATGATGACCATGCTGATGATTCTTATTCTGATAATGAGGATGGTGGTGGTGATGAGGGTCTCCCCCTCTTACACACACACTGCTATCTATCTTCCTCACTCTGTCTCTCTCTCTCTCTTTCCCTCTCCCCCCCTTTACAGTACATTTGAATTATCCGCCAGATGATGTGATCCAGAGTAATGTACAGATATACTGCATATGCCTTTGCCCTCTATTTGACTGTTCTTCCAGAATCTCCCTCCCTCTGTCCACCCTTCCCTCCCTCCTTCATCCTCCCTCCATCTCCCTTTGCCCCCACAGTCCTCCCTCCCTCCCTCCCTCCCTCCCTCCCTCCCTCTCTCTCTCTCTCTCTCTCTCTCTCTCTCTCTTCTCCCTCCCTCCCTCCCTCCCTCCCTCCCTCCCTCCCTCCCTCACCCGCTCCCACCTCCTCCATCCCTCCCCCCCCCAGCCCATCGCACCCTCCCGTTCTCTCCTCCCCCCTCTGTGAGGAAGGCAGATGGCATCAATACATAAATTAGTCAGATGACTTAATAAGAAATGGCTGCATCCTGGCAGTGTGTGATTGGATGGCAGGATCCTGGCAGCATGTGATTGGATAGAGAGATGCTGGCAGTGTGTGATTGGAGCTCAAGCCCACAGGTCGTGGTGCAGCCTTCTGATTGGTTGGGACATGGTGCCCCAGGAGGGTAGTGAGGGGAACGCGTGTCCCTAGGATGAGACACGTCCATTGATTACCCAGGATCTTTTGCGTACATAGTTCATGGGACCAGCTATGGCTAACTAACTGTATTGTGGAGGATGGCCAAATCATCTATATTTGGCCTCTGAGGGGATTTATGTCAGCATAGTTGGCAGTCATTCTGGAGAATGTCATTGGATTAAAGAGATTTTTGTAACAAATTGTTTGCATACTTCCTTTGTTTTGACGAGCGACAGTTCCTTACCGTTAGCTTTTAGTGAGTGTGGGTGTGTGTGTGTGGCTTGAAGTTTCAGACCAGCGTCCTCATATGACTCAGGGCGGATGGAGAAACCTGGCACTCTGCTGCAAAGACTGCCAGAACAGACAGACACACACACACTTGGCAGTGATACAACCTCCCCATCAGACTGGGGGCTAGAAGAGGGAGAGAGGGAGAGGGAGAGGGAGGGGGGGGGGGGAGGGGGGAGGGGGAGGGGGAGGTGGGAGGGGAGTGGAGTAGGGTGGTGGAGAGGGAGAGGGAGAGAGAGAAAGAGAGAGAGAGAGATAGAGAGAGAGAGAGAGAGAGAGAGAGAGAGAGAGAGAGAGAGAGAGAGAGAGAGAGAGAGAGAGAGAGAGAGAGAGAAAGAAAGAAAGAAAGAGGAGAAGAGGAGAGGAGGAAGATAAGAGAGTAGAGGGAGGAGAGAAGTATAGATGAGAAGAGGAGGAGAGGAGGAGAGGAGCAGAGGAGGAGAGGAGGAGAGGAGGAGAGCAGGAGAGGAGGAGAGGAGGAGAGGAGGAGAGGAGGAGAGGAGGAGAGGAGGAGAGGAGGAGAGGAGGAGAGGAGGAGAGGGGCAAACAAGCTCTTCTATTGTTCCAAGCTTCTCAGGAGGACAGAGAACAACTCTGCAAAAACAAGCAAACATGTTCTTTCTTGTTCTGTCTACCGCACACACACACACATACACACTCACATGCACACACACTCACACGCACACACATTCACACACTCACACACACACTGTGCCTGCCTCCTCCGTCCTTTGACGTCAGAAGACAGGAGGTGAAGAAGTGAGGAGGTGAGAAGGTCAGAGGTGAGGAGGTCAGAGGTGAGGAGGTCAGAGGTGAGGAGGTGAGAAGGTCAGGGGTGAGGAGGTCAGAGGTGAGGAGGTCCGAGGTGAGGAGGTCCGAGGTGAGGAGGTCCGAGGTGAGGGGGTGAGGAGGTGGAGAGGTGAGGAGGTGAGGAGGTCTGTACTGTTGATCTGGTACACCTGAACCAGGGAGGGCTCCTCCCCCCTCAGTGAGCCCCATCTGTCAGTGTCCAGCTGGAACTGGAACCTGTGAAAACAAGTTGAGGTGTGTCAGTCAGTACATCAGGGCTGTAAGTGAGTGGATGTGTGGGAAGTCAAAGTGTGAAGTTGTGGCAGGGGGTTGAAACAAGAAGGTCCAAAAGACCATTTGTAGAGAGCTTTCCCCCCGACGTGTGCGACCAGCGCTGAAGAGGCACACGGAGCCCAGGTGCATTCCATCACAGTAACGACCTCCTCACCTGCCCTCCATCCTGCAGCAAGAGAGCAGAGACAAGCAGAGGAGGGCAGACAGGGGGAGGAGGCCGGTAGGAAGCCTTAGGGCTGGGTTAGTGACAGACACACACACACACACACAGAAGATTCTACGGAAAATGTGGGATCATTCGGCATCGATGCTCCTCTGCTCTCTCCTCGTCTCCTCTTCTCCTCCTCTCCTCTTCTCCTCCTCTCCTCTGAATTCCTCTCCCACTCCTCTCCATCCTTCCACCTCTCCTCTTCTCCGTGTCCCTTTCGCTCTCTTGTCTCTCTCTCTTTCTCTCTCTCCACCTCTGTGCCCCTCAACCTCTCTGAGTGTGCATGTGTGGAGGTGTGTGTGTGTGTCCTGTCTAACTAGCACCTCATGGTGTGTAACCATGGACTTCCATTAGAATCAGCTTCTGTCAGAGATCCAAGCGAACACAGCTGTGTGAGTGTGTGTGTGTGTATGATTCGTGACAGTTGTTGACACTGTGTCCAGAAAAAAATGTCTTCCCTCCTCCTCCTCCTCTTCTCCCACCTCCCACTCCTCCTCCTTCCCTCCTCCTCCTCCTCTTCCCCCACCTCCCACTCCTCCTCCTTCCCTCCTCCTTTTCCCCCACCTCCTCTTCCCTCCTCTCCTCACTCTTTTCCTCCTCTTCCTCCTCTACCCTCTCGTCCTCCTTGTGCTCCTCTAGACATGCTTACCTGAGCACTTCTCAAATGTCAGCTTTCTTGCTGCCATGACGACAAGAGGAATTACCAGGAAATGTCAGAGAGATTTACCATTTCCTGACATCCTAATGTGGTTATGAATATGTTCTGGGTTTCGAAGGTGTGGCTGAGTGTGTGTGACAAGGTGATTGCAGTGGTGCGTGTTGTCGTGGAAGGCACAGTGTTGAGAGGAGAGGAACAGAGAGGAGAGGAGAGGAGAGGAGAGGAGAGGAGAGAAGAGGAGAGGAGAGGAGAGGAGAGAAGAGGAGAGGAGAGAGGAGGAGAGAAGAGGAGAGGAGAGGAGAGAGAGAGAAGAGAAGAGAAGAGAAGAGAAGAGGAGAGGAGAGAAGAGAGAGGAGAGAGGAGGAGAGGAGGAGAGGAGAGGAGAGAAGAGGAGAGGAGAGAAGAGGAGAGGAGAGAGGAGGAGAGAAGAGGAGAGGAGAGGAGAGAAGAGGAGAGAGGAGGAGAGGAGAGGAGAGGAGAGAGAGAGGAGAGAAGACGAGAGGAGAGGAGAGGAGAGAAGAGAAGAGGAGAGAAGAGGAGACAAGAGGAGAGGAGAGAAGAGAAGAGAAGAGAAGAGAAGAGAAGAGGAGAGGAGCTCTTCTCTTTCTATCTCCATCTCTCTCTCTTTCTTGTCCTTAATTTGAGTTAGTGTTCAGCCTTCGGTTTTCAGGTAGCTGTATACATTTGTATTATGTACAGTATATACGTATATACATGTATAGTATGTACTTTACATACATGTTTTATTTGTTCAATATGCACCGAGACAAAGACAGACGAAGAGAATCTGTGTTCACGTCTGCAGGTGTGTACATGTATATGTCATTGCTTGTGTGTGTCTGCACGTGCGTATGTGTGTGTTTATACAGTATGGATGTGTATGCGCTTGTGTGTGTGTATTTGTGCGTGTGTGTGAGCATGCATGAGTATATTAATGTGTGTGTGTGTGTGTGTGTGTGTGTACACAGGGCTCCAGTGCTCTCAACGCCTCAGTGCCGTAACAGAAGCTGAGATAATTGTACCAAAATGATACACACGCCTCTTCACACACACTCCAGTCCTCGCCATCTGCTCTCTCCAGACACACACACACACACACACTCCAGTGCACTGCGGCCAGCACAGAAGGAATGGTTTGGGGAGCGATAACCCAGGTTCAATCCCCTAATGGGGTGGCGATACCAAAAGACAGAAGTGCACCCACTCCAGCACGGCAAGTGTAGAGGAGGTGGTTTGGCGAGTGGGATCAAACCTATGGCAGCAAGCAGGGCTCGAACCCGGGTTCTCCTCCATCTCAGGAAGGGCTGTCACGAGGCCAAGAAACCATGCTGTAGTTTTGTTCTGAGTCTGGAGCGCTGGGGGCAGGGGGTGTGGCCGCTTAATCACTATGATCATATTCCAACTTATATACACATATGATATAGTCTCTGTTATATTGAACTACTGGCCATTACTGGGCCTCACCCACTATGTCGACTCTAATTACCTTTATTATGAAATCCTTTATTATTTACTTTCAGAAGTGGTCCACATGAACAAGATTAGAAATGTGGATGTATCTCTGTAACCGCCTGTGCTCAGCAGGAAACATTCAGCTACATGAAAATATTTCTATGGCGCAATTAGTACATAGCATGAATCCATTTTCTTCTGTAAATAGAACAGAATATATTTTTTTATTTCCCCAACCCCCCAGACACCCATACACTGTATTATGTACGTATTACACAGACACCCACTAACTAAATACATATATTATACAGGCACCCATGTACTGAATATAAAATAAAGACAGCTATGCTAGCTGCTAGCGTGTACGTTGCATAGAACAACTCTTTGCACCATGTGCAGGCTTCCGAGGTTAGGGTTAGGGTTGCTTTGATTCACATGATTGTTTATTCATAAAAAACGATTTCAATTGGAGTGTGTCTATGACTTTCATGTTGGCATGTGTGGTGGCTGTAACAAGCTTCGTGTCAGGCCAAACAGCCACCCTCGGCTGTGATGTAACAACCATTTCCATCGCCTGTCACGAGCTATTTCTTGAATATATAAACAGTATGGATATATTTACATATTAAACACCCACAGCTTACTTATATATACTTTTAAATGATAAAGACACCCACATACTGCAGTCATTTAAAGAGTAGACACGCATTCTCCTTTCTTTCTCCACAGTCACGGAAGCCTTAAGGGGCCTTAATGGACGTTCACATTTACCTCAGAGGGTACAGATGATTACATCACTTTGGAATCCAATAGAAAGACTGGATTCTGCCGATGGAATCTGTTTAGAGATAGTTCCTAGTTTAGTGATAGATTATTTTATTATTATATTGTTCAGTTGTATCCTATTGAATTGTATTATCGTATGCTGTGTTGTATTATATTGTACAATACTACAGTAAGAGTGACAGGGTACATTTTCTGTAATCAAGACTCCCTTACAAATAAAGCACTGGTGACTATCAAAGGGATTCAACAAATACTGGTTCAATGAAATAAATAATTGCAAATAACAGGTTTCAGATCTGGGGTAAGAGAGAAGATTTATTTAGCTGTTTTGTATTTCCCCAAGGTGAAACCCACTTCGACTCGCATCATCGATGTTCAAACACAAATCCTGGGTTTAGGATTCCACAGATGAGAGAAGCTTTAGAGAAAAGAGGGGTCAAAGCCACAGCTAAATACAACAGCAGTTTGCTCTATTATTTTTTGTCTGACATTGTGATATATGTACAGTATGTATGTGCTGTATATCAAATACACGGGTGTCTATATAAGATGGGTATAGAAGGCAGGTGTACAAGATGTTGCACGTATAGTCAAGCCTGATGTTAAACAACTCTGATAGCTGTGGTTGTGTGTGTGTGTGTGTGTGTGCGTGTGTGTGTGTGTCACAAGTACAGTGCCTAAAATATACCACACAATAGAAGAGCTTGTTCAGACCACCATGCCAGCCCTCTACCTTTCTCACTCTCTTATTACTTTCTCACAAAGAGTGTGAGAGAGAGAATGTGTGTGTAAGTGTAGGCGCACACACACACTCATTTGAACCCTCTCACACTCTTTGTCTCACACACACACCCTTAAACTTTCTCACACACACTTAGCCTCTCTCACACTTTCACTCACGCACATAAACTCAAACTCTCACACACACACACACTCTTTCACACACCTCAACTCTCTCTCACACTCTCACACTTAAAGTCTCTCAAACACAAACTTTCTCACACACACGCACTCTTTCACAGACACACTCATGCACACCCGCATGCTCAAATTCACTCATGCACACACATACTTGCTCTCACACACACACACAGACACACTTTCTCACACAGACTCTTTCACTCACACTTTCACACACATTCAGAAACACTCGCTTGTCACCCCTACACTCTCTGAAACACACTGTCACTCTCCCTGCTAAGTGCAAGAACTCAGCAGCAGATTGAATCAGTCAATACCCTCATCCCTTTAAGAGAGCCAGGCCTATCTCATCCCTTTAAGAGACCCAGGCCAAACTCATCCCTTTAAGAGAGCAAGACCAGCATCTTTATAGGCCTTTAAAACCTTCCTTCTCCCTCTCTTAGTCGTTCTAAACCCCTTGGTTTGACCTCTAATCAATACAGCCTCTTTCCATCCCCCCTTCCATCCCCTTCTCTCCCCTCCCCTCCACTCCCTTCCTTCCATCTCTCTCTCCCCTCCAACACCCTCTCTCCCCTCCACCCCCCTCCTTCCATCACCCTCTTCCTATTATCTGCTGCTGTCCCCCCGAGTCAGTCTCTGTGCCCTTCTGACAGTAGAGGAGAGGACAACAGGGGAGGAAAGGAGAGGAAGGGAGAGGAGAGGAGAGGAAGGGGGAGGAGAGGAGAGGAAGGGGGAGGAGAGGAATGGGGAGGAGAGGAGAGGAAGAGGAAGGGGGAGGAGAAGAGAGGAGAGGAAGGGGGAGGAGAGGAAGGGGGAGGAGAGGAGAGGAGAGGAAGGGGGAGGAGAGGAGAGGAAGGGGGAGGAGAGGAGAGGAAGAGGAAGGGGGAGGAGAAGAGAGGAGAGGAAGGGGGAGGAGAGCAGAGGAAACGAGAAGAGGAGAAGGGAAGAGAAGGAAGGAGTTCCCTCAGGAGACCGCTCTCCATCTGTCTATCCCTCTATCCGTATCCCACGGCAACACATGGATACATGTGGCGTGAAGAAAACCAATCTTGATGTGAGACTCTGGATCAATAGTGAGACAAACCTAACACCTACACTCTCCTCTCCCTCCCTCCCTCTCTCTCTCTCTCCCTCTCCCTCCCTCTCTCTCTCATGCTGAGGGTGTGGAGGGTGACTCCTCATCAGGTGTTTGAGTTGGCTACAGAGTCTGTCCCATCTGCATACCCAGGTCTCCGTCTACTATCAGACCAAGAAGACGATGCCCCTGAACCGACACGGCTACGTTTCCGGTGAGACGGGGAACACGCCTGTCTGCATCTCACTGCAAGGCTTCACACTAATGTTTTCATATGACTTGAACAAGAATGAACTTTAGAAACGTTTTATGTGCTCAATTAGGGTTTGGGAAAAGCCTCAAAGGAAAGGACAGTGTTATTATGCAGCGCTGTAGCAGGTGTGGTAGCTGTGCGGGGGAATAAACATTGGAAGGACAATATCTTTTTATTCTGTTCTATTCTATAATTTGCATTAGTATCAAAATCTTTTTTAATTAAATGTTTATTTAGATCTTCAGATTCCTAATTGCCAAATGTCCTTTTCATCCCTCTCTCCTCACCCCTCCATTTCTCTCCTACCCCCAATCACAATCTCGCTACTGGACACTGATTTGCCTGTTAAACAAGGGGCCAATGCCATAACAACCTGCTTCATGAATATTATAAACTCTCATCCTTGGCTGTGGTTGGAGGACTAATCACCCCTGGCTCAACCAATCATTTGAAGAAAAAAACAGGCAGCCCAACAACAGCTGGCTGGAAGACAAATGCACACACACACTCAAACACACTCAGACACATACACATACACACTTGTTACATACCCCGTGATATGCCAGCGACTCTGCAACATGCTTTGCTTTCTGCTGTGGTTCCCTACAGAGCGTGCCAGTATTTTTTCCTGGGCCTTTTCAGCATTTACAGGTTGGAATCCTGTTCAGACCGCTGCATGGTTTTAGACCCTGAATTTATTCGTTTGGATTCAATCTTTGGTTTATGAACTCTTGCCTGTCATTAGATTCCAAGCATGCCATTTTTGCACCTGTTTGCTGTGTGAATTATTAAAACCTCACTTACTGTTTTTGGTCAGTAGCTGAGTCCTTCCTGCCTTGTACCTGGCACACACACACACACACACACACACACACACACACACACTACACACACACACACACACTACACACACACAACACACACACACACTACACACTACACACACACACACACACACACACTACACACACACTACACACACACACACACACACACACACACACTACACACACACTACACACACACTACACACACACACACAACACACACACTACACGCACACATACACACACACCAGAAGGAGGCAAACAGATGAGCACATACAAGAGGAGGTGAAGCTGCATCCAAATAACCTGTTACCACGGCAATCACTGCCAGAAAGGCTCCCCACTGTGTGTGTGTGTTTGGTTGTGTTTGTTGGGGGGGGGGGGGGGGGTGTATGTGTGTGTGTACGTAGCCCTTTTTCATCTCTCTCTCCCTTTTTCATCCCTCTCTCTTTTTCATCCCTCTCTCTCCCTCCCTTTTTCATCTCTCTTTCTTCCACGTTACTGCTGCTTTTAGCAGTAACGTTTGCTCAACTAAGGTTTTGCTTAGTTGAGCAAATGTTTAGCATACTTATGACTCTGGAGTCACATTAGGAATGATTTGCGATGATAAATTGGATGTATTATGCAGCTTTGAGCTCCTTCTGGTTTCTGTTCCAGGTGATGAGTTGTTGTTGTTCTCTGAAATCCAAACCTCTGATGTCATCAGTGAGTCGTGACCCCACAGACTAGAGGTCCCACGCATCTGGTGTGGTCTTACCCACACACACACGTACACACACCTGGGGGTATTCCACAAAGCGGGTTTAGTGAGAACACTGAGGTGGGTAACCCTAGAATGTTTTTTTTTAGAACTCTGGGTTTTCCGTTCCAGAAAGAGAGGTAACGAAAACTTTTGGTCAGTGTCCATGGTAACTGACTCTGTGAACCTAACCTACTCGCTAGCAGGTTTTCCATGACAAACTCTGCATTTCTACCTATCCCCTCCCACTTTCTGAGTCTGATACAGATGGCAGACATGGGGCGTCCTTTCCTGGTTCAACCGACCGATCTTGAACAAAATTGTATTCGCTTAGTTATACGCCGGGAGAGGATTTTAAAACTGCGATTCGATGTGCTTTAATTGTGGGGGTCAGATGGCTGAGCGGTTAGGGAGTCGGGCTATTAATCAGAAGGTTGTTGGTTCGATGCCTGGCTGTACCAAACGGCAAGGCACTTCACCCTACTTGCCTCGAGGGGAATGTATCTGTACTTACTGTAAGTCGCTCTGGATAAGAGCGTCTGCTAAATGACTAAATGTAATTGCCTGATGAATACCTAAGTTAACATTACCGTTTCTCATCACACTTTGTAATTTATTTGAGCAACATTCTCAGCCCTTACATCGCTAATGTTACACACCGTGGACGTGCACTCAGAACCGACCAAATGCTTTTTGTCACTGAAATAAAGACAAATCATTGAAATTGTGGTCTTCTTCATTGCCTACAAATAGAAATCCAACAATGAGTATTTGTATTGGCTATTATTCCTACAATTTACATGATTCACCTGTGACAATGTACCCTCCTGTAGCTGGTGTTCCAGCAAATCAATTTTAAGATTGTAGGGGGCTAATATTGGCCAAACAACCGAAACAATTTCCCCTATGGTTTGAAGGAAGATGGGAAACTGAACAGTCTAACATCAACCAAATAATGCCAATACCAATGGTATTAGTTATTTGTTAAATCAGAGCAAGAATGGTCAAAGTAAGGTTAAATAAAATGAAATCAATTACAAGGCAAACATGTTACAAAATGAAGGTTAACTCTTACCTACTCTACCATGATTATTGTAAACCAGAGATAGAAAGCAAGAGGTGAGGAAGGAGGAGTAGGACAAGCCAGAGCTGAGGAGAAGGTCTCAAGAGATCAAGAATCCACAGAACAATGTTCCACAATTCCTTTTATACCCAAGGAGAACCAATCAGACCCCAATCTTGGCCCTTACTTATCAACATTTGACTAGTCATGCTACAGTAAGTTACACAATGAGGTGCGAGAGCCATCAAGTAGAGACTCCGTCCAGTAACTCCAAATTTTAGCATATGAGAGGTGGGGGCAGGTTGACACCCAGCCTTACAAGATCAGCCTTTATTCTTCTGCCCTAAGTACACCATCTCTTGGTCAGTTTTTGGCACTTGCTTCATGAGATGCAGTTTGTACAACTCCTTTACTGGTAACTGGGAAAACATGAGATTATATTAAATTCCACAGTTCAGAATTCACCTGCCATTAAATGAACATCTCACTGCGTACAGCATCCATGCTCGGTTCAACAGGATCAAAATGTGCAAATCGTTTTTCTATTCATTATTCTCATCATTTCAGTGTACAGCATCCATGCTCTCTTCAACAGGATCACAATGTCCAAATCGTTTTTCCATTCATTATTCTCATCATTTCAGTGTAACTGAAAATTCCACACAAGCCTGTTAATAAAAGTATAGGCTACATGGGGAGAGAACTACTACCATACATATGCCTCTCTGCATCCATCTCTGCGGCAGCAGTCAACATCTCTTCATCATCTTCATCATTATCTTCTTGCTGTGATGAAAAGCATTCTGTTGAGGGTTACTGCTACTACAAGTTGAAATAGGAACCAACTGATATTTCCTTTGTATCATGTCAAATATGATTAAAACCAAGGTGATATAGAGGCTAAAATCACAAGCTTATAGGCCTAAGCAAAATATGCCTTGCCTGTTCGTAGTATGTTTGTATATTTAATATAGCATTTAACATGCTATTTTATTAAAACCACCACTATTTTACCAGTAATGTTAACGGACAGTGTGGTTACGTAAATGTTCAATGTATGGACTGGCTACTGCATTCAGATGTATGCATTGACTCGGCCAGCAATTGTCTGCCACGCCAATTGTCTCTCCTACGCTGCTACAGCCGTGTTGCTTTTTCGCGGAATATGTGCTCAGATTCACCATGAACACATATTAACACTTAAATCTGAAGTGTGGTGAAGTAGGGCAACGGTTTTTGTCGCCCGGTGCCATGATGGATCCTAGTATCGGAGCTCCATTCATGTTGGCTTCTAATAGTTCTCATGCCCGCGCTTAACTCAGAGGGGACGCACTCGTGGTTGATTTAACTAATTCAAATCATCTTTTCTGGAACCGAAAAGTCGGCGTTTCCCATTTTAGAGTCAATCAACTCAGAGTTCAGGGTTAGGTTCACAGTTTGTTAAACCCGCTATCCTGGTCTGGCGTCATACAAACACATACACACCTCTGTTCCTCCTCCTCTCTTTCTTTCTCTCTCTCTTTCTCTCTCTCTCTCTCTCTCTCTCTCTCTCTCTCTCTCTCTCTCCTCTCTCTCCTCTCTCTCTGTGTCTCTCTCTCTCTCTCCCTCCCTCCTCCCTCTGTCTCTGTGTGGTACAGGTATTCTGTAATTACATTCTTATGCTGACAGCTCAGCAGGGATTAGGGCTATATATTACCCACTCTCCCTCTCCCCTCTCCTTCTCCGTCTCTGTCTCCCTCTCTCTCTCTCTCCTCCCTCTCTCTCTCCCTCTCTCTCTCTCTCCGTCTCCCTCTCTCTCTCTCTCTCTCTCTCTCTCTCTCCCTCTCTCTCTCTCTCTCTCTCTCTCTCTCTCCCTCTCTCCTCTCTCTCTCTCCTCTCTCTCTCTCTCTCCTCTCTCTCTCTCTCTCTCTCTCTCTCTCTCTCTCTCTCTCTCTCTCTGTCTCCCCTCTCTCTCTCTCTCTCTCTCTCTCTCTCTCCTCTCTCTCTCTCTCTCTCTCTCCCTCTCTCTCTCTCTTCTCTCTCTCTCTCTCCCTCTCTCTCTCTGCGTGTCTGTACCTCTATCTTTACTCTCACACACACTCCATCTCCTCCCCTCCCCTCCCCTCCTCCTCTCCTCCTCTCTCCCTCCTACAGAAGCAACCATGAAAGCCACTGAAGTCAGCATTCACGGTTACCTTTCTAAGTGGATGTGCAGTGGAAGCCAGCAAAATGAACATGTTTACCGTAAAACTCTTCTTCAAGGCTCTTCACTTTCCTCTGACACAGCAGTTAGGTTTGTCTCTCGCCCCTTTCGGCCATTTGTTGCGACATTGTCTCAAACCCAGACGGGTTAGCATACGGCTCCTCAACTTTGGATTGTGCCGAAAATGTCACTATAGATACTTGTGAAGTCTAACACCTCCCTCTCTCTCATTGTCTCTCCATTGACTCTCTCCATTGAATTGCGACGAATGTTGATCTAGAGTGATCTAAAAGTCGCAATTAGTTCTGACTTGACGGTTCAGACTGAGGTTACCTTGTGAAAAATCAAGACTTGAAATCCGATTTAGGATCACATATGAAAGTGGACGAAATCAGAATTGAAAACATCTGATTACATGTGATTTGGACTTTTATGATGTACTGTATGATATATCATATTAACAAAGCTAATCAGAATTGTGGCCAGCGGTCTCAATGTAACCTTTTGTGTGAGTGAGTGTGTGTGTGTGTAGGTGTGTGAGTGTAGGTGTGTGTGTAAATGTGTGTGTCATGGGTGTGTGAGCTCAAACCCCAGGTCACACCCCCCCCTCTCTCTCCCCCTTTCTCCTTCTCTCCCACTCTTTCTATCTTGTCATCTTCCCTCTGGCTATTCATTCTCTATGACTAAATGCCTCCATCTCATTTCTCATTCTCTATTTCTCATTCCTCCTCCTCCTCCCCTTTCTCCCCCCTCTTTCCTCCCTCCCTTCTCTCTTCCTTTCTCTCTCCCCCTCTCTCTACCCCCCCCCCCCCCTCCTGAATCCCTTCATCCCGTCTCCCGACCTTCCCGTTCTCCCTATCTCTCTCCCTCCTTCTCTCCCTCTTTTTTCTTTACTCACCCCTCCTCTCTACCCCTCCCCCACCTCCCCCCGCTCTCTCTCTCTCCCTCCCCCCTCTCCCACCGCTGTCTCAGTGAACATCACCTGTCATCCAACCTAACAAATCCTGTTGATCTGCTGGTGTGGGAGCTTTGATCTCAACAGACTCCCTCCTACCCCTCGCTGCATCCCTCCTTCCATCCCTCCTCCTACCCCTCGCTCCATCCCTCCTTCCATCCCTCCTCCTACCCCTCTCTCCATCCCTGCAGGAGAGAAAAGGGGAGGAGAGGAGTGGAGAGGTTAATGAACATGGTGAGTGAGTTCTGAATTTAACAGAGGACAGGTCAAAAAGACTTCTGGCCATGTCCCTTAGGTGTGTGTTTGTGGTTGTATGTACAAGTGTGCGTGGGTGCGAGTCTGTTTTGAGCGTGTGTAAGTGTGCATGCGTGTGTGTATTGGAGTGTGTGTCTGTGTGTGTGTCTGGGTAATGGGGTCTTGCTGACCCTCAGTCCTGTATCATGGGTGCAGGTGTGATTCATGTTGACCAGCACACTGAGGAGAGAGGGGAGAGGGAGAGAGGGAGGAGGGGTGACAGAGAGGGGGAAAAGAGGGAAGAGAAAAATAGAGGAGAGGGAGGGAGGGAGGCGGACAGGGAGGGAGAGAAAGAGGGAGGAGAGCGAGGGAGAGGGCGGCAATGTGGGAGAGAGGCAAGGAGAGATGGAGGGAGGAATGGAGAAAGAGAAGGAAGGATAGATGGAGGGAAGAATGGAGAAAGACAGTGAAGAAGAGAGTGATGCTGAAAGGTCACATGTCCTGAGTTCCTTTCCATCTTTCTGAGTGGGCGTGGCTAAAGCAATTATCAGAAGACAGAATCTGAATAACCCTGCTATGACTGTCTGTGAGTGTATGTGTGTGTACCATGTGTGTATGTGTGAGGGAGTGTATGTGTGTATGTATGTACCCCAGTCCTAAAGTAGTATTACCCACCAGTAGCCTACTACAGTAATATTTCCAACCAGTACTATAGTAAAAAAAAAAAAATGCTGAAAATAGTAGTATTACACCTCAGTGCTATAGTACCATTACCCCTCAGTACTACAGTACTATTACCCACCAGTACTACAGTAATATTACCAACCAGTACTACAGTCATATTTCCAACCAGTACTACAGTAGTATTATACTCAAGGTAGTGCAGTATTACCCTTTCAGTACTAGTAGTATTAGGCTCGTGACAGAACGACGTGAACGGGAGGTCAGTTTGATCGATGTGAATCTCGTCCGAATCCAATCTATCAGGACCAGACACATTCCCGCGCTACGCGCCGCGAGGACACGTCTTGATGAGCAAGCACGTTCACCCATGTGTGCGCATGCAACGGAGCGCAAGGAGCCCTGCCAGGTCCGCTAGACAAGGCAATTTTTGTCCACAGACACAAGCGCCTCGAGGGCCCCCCCAAATATGAACCGTGCATTAAATATACGAATGTAGGCTACACTGACTTTCTGTGTCATAAAATATTTTGCCCTGCTGCACGAGGAATACTGTACAGACATGATGACGTTAAGCTCGAGATCCGACTGCGTGCTCTCGACATAAAAAACTCTTGATATCCCTCCAGCCACGAGCCCTGAGAACAGCATGAGAACTGTCGAAAGTGCAACGTTTTGCATTTTGTTCATTTCCTCTTTCATCCCGTGTCGAATATGAGCTGCGTGCCACGAGGGTATTGATTTGCCGGTAGAATATGCAGCTCGCGCATCGCGGCTGGGCTTCAGCACCTTGGAGAGTTCTCCGAGCGCGCGCCGCAGGAGCTTCACGAGCCCCATGCAATTATGCGCCACGGTTTGAACGGCCACCAGTACGGAACACGTCCTATAGCCGTGCCGTGATAAACGAGATGAAAACGGAAAGAAGCATAAGTTGAAGGTTATAGGCTGAAGGTATTCACCGATCACACGGGCTGAAACTCGCTTTTCAAACAGAATTCCATTACTTATCAACAGGGCTGGCGGACGTTGTTTTTCTCTATCGTCCGCGCTTAGTACCACACACACACAGACACACACCAACGCACATACAAACTGAGAGAGGGTGGACTAGAGAGCTTCGGATAAAACCGCCTGTAGAGGGCAGAAGCGTCCTTCAATACCGCGCGCAAACTCTGAAAACAGCAGGAAAGTTGCGACCGGAGCGGAGATTTCGGTGGGATGCGATGTAGACAGTGCTTTTATTCACATTCAACTGCGGTGAAACCAGCGGGAGGGGCGAGGGGATGCTGCTTAGGAGGCGTCACGAGCCTGTAATTGGGTGGTGTCACTGTTAGCGGACTTACATTAAGATTAGGTTAAAATCATTACGGCGCGGGCTTGTGCTCTTAATGACGGATTTAACTTAGCTCATTGCCCCTGGCACTGAACGGACAAACAACAAAACGGGCTTTGTGAATAGTGATTCTCGGTTCACCTCGGAGTGATTCTCGGAGTCCTCTGGTCCGCCTCCACCTCAGAGATACGGTCTCATGTCCGTCTTGTCGTTGTGACAAGTCACCAGGCGAATTCGGGGATTTAGATTTGAACGGATACTGGCGGCTTGGGAAACGGATGAAAAACACTCCACATCCCTGAGTCTGGCGCGTTATAGACTTATTAGATTATTTGATGTACTGTGCTCGTGTGATGGATGGTTGGTGTGGATGATAGACTCCCCTGTGGCCCGAGCCTTTTCCCTCTCTAGTTGAGTACGTATCAGGACTGGGAACTCCGCGTCTGTCGGTAAAAAGGCTCGAGATTAACCAACGCACCCGCTTGCGAGGAATCGAGCTGCGCGCTCTGCCCCCGTTGGAGAGATGGTTGAGTCCGCGTGAAGGTTGGTGTGGGAGCTAAGCAGAGCCGTTCACTTCGAGCTGTGACCGCGCGCCAGCCACAACGGCAGACGCACCGCTACCGGCAGAGGAACGGGAGATCGAAAAGAAAGACGAGCTTCATGTGACCATGAAAACGGGTGATTTAGAGGGCTCGCGCATCGCCTCGACGACGGATTCCCTATCCCCGCTAAAGACAGGATGTGTTAAACACAGAACGGTGGACTTTTTCCAAGCCAAAAAGATGCGGATTAAAACTGGGATTCTATTTTGGAATCTGGTATTCTTGATGACGGTCACGTGTCTTGAAGGTAAGGATGAATCCTGGGATGTGCGGTGTCCGGTAATTAACGTGTGCTTGTTTAATTTCCCGAGGACGGGGCTGTGTTTTCGTGTAGCCTAATCGGGGAGAGCTACGAGGCACCATGATAACAGTCCGGTCCAGGAGACGCTTCCCCCGCCAGCCTAACCGTTCAATGCAGGCATTGAGCGCGAGCCTCAATAAATATTCTTGCAGTATGCTCGAGCGGATACGTGAGTTGCTTGTGTGTGTGAACCCCAGCGAGATACCGCACCAGAATCTTTATCTTTAATCTGGGGGTTAGGGCTCCGCTCAACCAAGTGTCCCTCTGGTCCGGAAATATGATTTCTAATATCATTCCTAGATGTTGATAAGACTGATGAGGTTGTTGGCTGTTGATAAGTCTATGGACGTTTTCTCTGTAATCAAATGACCGACGGCTAGAAAGAGGGGGAGAGAGAGAGAAGGGGGGGGGGGGGATTGGAGGCGCGACACACGGAGATTCGAGGTGCCATGTAGGATGCACGGAGCGAGAAGCGAGGGGAGACGGATTCTGTCCTGTCTGATAACCGGCGCTCTGAGAGAGCACGCTGCAAGAAGCACAGTCACACACACACCTACGTTAACACGCTTTATCTTTAGGTCGGTGCCGTTACACAATGCTTAGATCACAGACCAAGAGGTTCTTGGCGATTCTGGAATATGAAACAGGTTTTCATCCTGGGCTGTTTCCCCGCTCATGTGAAGGTTTCAAGCTCGAGCTTATTTGTCTCGCTCCTCGGGTCGGCTGAACGCCCGACTCTGATTTCAACCGTTTAACTGTTGCGCGCCTTTAACACGCCCCACCGACACGGGTGTATTTTACGGTTGAAACAGAAGACTGCCCATGGAATGAAACATGAATTCTCGAGGCATTTCTCCCTTCTCAGCCCGTGTTGCGGAGAGAGCGCGAGGGCGAGTATACGCACCTGCACTCTCCGGTAGACAATACAGCAGAATGTATTTTTTTTATTTTGTTTATGCGCAGAATACATTTCTTTTTTTTTTTCGTGCTTCCAGTGTTGAGAAGTTGACGTAATTGATGACACGTTGGTCCAGATCGGGGCAGTCTGTATTCGGTTCTGGCGTGGAAAACACTAGTTCTCGCGAGTGGCCGGAACTTAGGTTGCATCAATCTAGGTGTCATCGCACCTCCCACACTTTACCTCAAGAGCACTGAATAAACACATTAGGCTCATTCTTTGGACGTGATCTTTTCTTTCAAAGTCGCACCGCCGTCGTCCGCGCCTGCCCCATTACACGGCGGGATGTTGTTGGCCCACTCAGCGTTTTGAGCGACGCTGCTAATTAATATGCCGCTGCGCGCCTCGCGCTTCGCATCCCCCGCGGCCCTCAGTCCCTCCAGCCCGCAGGAATGGATCATAGCCCCGCGAGCCCAAGGCCGCTGTTAAACTCCGTTATGAGGACAGTTTAGGGGAAACAACTCAGGCACAACAGCTCTCGGGAGAACCATGGCGTTTTTATTGAGACACCAAACCATTTAAGTCTGCAAGCTGCAGAGAGAGAATGCGATAGAGGAAGAGAGACAGAGATATAGAGAGAAGGAAATATGTACGAAGAAAGAGATAGAGGGAGAAGGAAAGAGACAGAAGCGGAGAGGAGATAGAGAAGAGTGAGAGGCAGAGACGGGGTCCTCCTCGAAGCCTATAGGCCCACAGAAGCTGATAACCAGTTGTGTGCTGGCAGTGGGAGTCGATTTGGAAATGAATCCATTCCTAGAATTTCTTCCTTCCTCCCTCTCTCTCTACCTCCATCTCTCCCTCTGCCTCCCATCTCCTCCTCCCCGCCTCTCTCTCCCTGCCCCCCCCCCCCCCCCGCCGTCTCCATCTCTCTCTCTGCCTCCCTCTCTCCCTGCCTCCCTCCCTATATCCCTCCTCTCTCTCCCTCCCTCCCTCCACTACGAAGCCATAGGCATGCTCAAGCAGTGGGATTGTGTAAGCTGGCTACCTGGTTGTCTGTCTGAGGTAAAACCCTGACCAGCCGTTTAGGAACCTCTCCTGGCCTCCTGTTCTACTGGGCTTTCATGTTCCAGTTTGACAGGCGTTTAACCGCAAGTGCAGGTACACTGGAATTCCATTTGCATGTTACATTTCGTCCAGCCGACACCTTGATGCAAAGGCGACGCTCGACAAGGGTTTATGGGAAGCCCAGCTGCAGATAATCAAGGATCAGAGGTGTGTAGTTCTAACAGTATTACAGTGGTCAGAGTCAAGGAACGGCCTGTATTTACCAGGCACAAATCAAAGGAGCCACTTTTCATCTCCAAGGCACGGTGCAACAGTCATTTCTCAACCACAGTATCGCACAGTTCGGCGAAAGCACCGTCATATCTGAAGTACATCGTCAAACAGCGTCGTGGAGTCTGATGAGATGGCGGCACTGTTGAATCTGCCACTCTTCTGTTTCCTAGAAACCTTTACAACTGTGTGAATCATTGTAATGACTATTTTAGATGAAATGCTTAAATAACTGGTATGAGAAAATATAATCAATATTTTAAAAAAAAGCCAAAAAGCCTGTATGAAAATCTTGACTGTGTGTGTGTGTGTGTGAAGTCGGCGTTCCACAAGGTTCTAGAGGAAAGTGGGAAATGTGCAGGAGAAGAGATATTGTGCAGGAGACCTTGTAGGAGATTGCAGTGAGACTGTGCCAGATGTGGTCCGAGGAACTGTGTTACTGAAGAAATATGACAGTTTATGTGTAGCAACACTCTCCAACAAAACACACACACACTCCACCATGACACACACACACTGTCCACCATGACACACACACACTGTCCACCATGACATACACACACTGTCCACCATGACATACACACACTGTCCACCATGACACACACACACTGTCCACCATGACATACACACACTGTCCACCATGACATACACACACTGTCCACCATGACACACACACTGTCCTTCATGACACGCAGACACACACAGACACGAATGTATAGATCTCTCTCTCTGTCCCCCTGCTTTCGCCCTGCCTTCCTCTTCCCCTCCCCAGTGTGCACGTGTATATGTGTGTGTGCATGTGTGTGTGTAAGTGTGTGTAAGTGTGAGGAAGTAGTGCACCTGCCTGCCTCAGCAACATTTACTCTGGTTAGATTCAAACAACTCTTTCATCTGCCTGCAGAAAGCTGAGCCTCATACACACACACACACATACACACTCACACACACACGTACACACTCACCTAAAAAACACATAGATACACACACACCAACGCACACATCCACACACATATTTACACACACACCCACTCACTTCCACACACACACACACACACACTTACACACACACACATGTAACACACACATGCACACACACACTTCAGAATTCCCTTACTTAGGCTGGAAACGTGTGGGTGATTGTGTGTGAACTGGCTCCAGAGAGTGTGTATGTATGCAGTAGGTATTGCTATGTTCGTGTACTGCACATGAAGGCTGTGTATGTGTGTGTGAGTCTTACACACTCACTCAAATGTACACACACAAACATTCACACACATGCATACACTCACACTTCAGGAGTGGAACAAACTATCCCTATCAATCTCAATCTGCTACCATCTGCTGCATGTTGTGTGTGGTTGAATTTGTGTGTCTGTGTGTGCGTGTCTGCAAAGGTGTCTCTGTGTGTAAGTGTGTGTGTGTGTGACCCAATGACCAAGGAGAGGAGAGAGCTGTGTGTGTAAGTGTGTGTGTGTGGATGTGTGTGTGTGTGTGTGTGACCCTGTGACCAGAGTGTGTGTGACTCCTCCTGACAGCAGAGCTTGGCTTTGTTTGGTCACATGGGCTTACCTGTCCACTCGACTGAGGTGGAAACACACACTCCCTGAGCATCCTCTTACCACTCCACCTGTCAGAGCGGGAGGAGAGGGACAGAGACAGAGAGACAGAGAGGGAGAGACAGACAGAGAGAGAGAGAGAGAGAGAGAGAGAGAGAGGAAGGGGGGGAGTGAGAGAGAGATAGCGAAGAAAGGGAGAGAGAGATCTGTGTGACCAGATACTGTACTCTGTTGTATCCTGTCTTTAGAGATCGCATTGCTTGTACTGTGTGTATGCTTGTGTGTGTGTGTGTGTGTGTGTGTGTGAGAGAGTGTGTGTGAGTGTATGTGTAGCCCCAGCTGGAGGCTGCTCTGGACAAGAATGACCTCTGACCTGTTTCAAAAGTTTTCGCGGTGATGGCAGGCAGCCCAGCGGTTCGCCCTGTGCTCACAACCAATCAGCTCATCTCATCTCACCACACACATGGCTTGTCAGTGGCTCACCTTGCCACCTCATCTCACGATAGCTAGGTGGTTGGCTGTGTAGATGGGTAGGTGGCCAACTGTGTTGAGAGCTAGGCTGCCTGTGTAGATAGCTACGTATGTGGCTAACTGTGTACATAGCTAGGATACTAGCCGTGTGGATAGCTTGTCGGCTAACTGTGTGTGGCTAGGTGTTTAGGTGTGTGGATAGCTAGGTGGCTTGCTATGTGGCTACCTACATGGCGGCCACAGGTGAGGATTTCAAGATCGACAAGGCAAAAAAGTTAGGAACACAGTCAAAGCCTTAGGTTGTTTATTTGAAGATATTTTCATTAGTTTTATTCATGTTTTTGATTTGGGATTTGTTTATGAGACAACATATATTTTCATTTATACAAAGAAAAGGGAAATATGCAATGTTTTGTGTAGTTCATGGATTGTTTTGCATGGTTTAATCCCTACCTAAAAAATGTAATTGGATTCTTTAATTTGATAAAGAAAAGATAGGGGAAAATATACAGCATTTTGTCTGACAAATGCTTAAGCAATCTTTTTCAGCCATAGTTTTTCTCAAATCTCATATAGTACATAAAAAACACCTTGACTCCTACTCTGCATGCGCGACCACAAATGAAATATGAATTAAAAAGGTCAATAATGTGTGAAGGAAAGGGGGACTAGTTTGTTCATGTCATTACATATCAGTGTACACTATGTACACTATACCCAGTGTGTGTGGAGGGGGGTGGTTTCTGGGAAAGCCAGGATATGAAGCCAGGATATGAAGGTGTGTGCGTGTGATGGTCCATCTGCTGCCGATCTGGTAATGAAGGATTCAGACACACTGGGGATCGTCCGACTCCTTTTAAAATGTCAAGTGTTTCAGGGTCTCTCTGGAGCACACACACACACACACAGGCACACACACACACAGGTACAGACACACGCACAAAATCCTCTTTTTCCACTTTCTCTCTTTCGCTGTCTCTGTCCTCTCACCCCCCCACCAACCTCCCCCCCCCCCTCTCCAGGGGCTCTGCTGGGGGAGCGATGCCCCCCCCTCCTGGGGCGACAGTATTGATCCTCCTGGTCTGTTAATGACTGTGTCACGCTGTGTTGCTCTCATGTTAGACAACACCTTTCCTTCTCACTCCATTACCCCTTGTTGTGCCCCCAACACACACACACACACACGCTCGTCATACACACATACTCCCCTCGTCAAACACACGTACACGCACACTCACACCCCTCGTCAAACACACACACACACCCCTTCTCAAACACACACACACTCGTGGTTTCGCTACAGCACAGTGGTAGAAGGCATGCAGGTAGATAAACATCTGGGTTAGATCAAGCCTCTTGGTCTTAAAGGAGATGTCTGGGTCTTAAAGGAGATGTCTGGGTCTTAAAGGAGATGTCTGGGAGTGGCAGGTGACCTGGGCTCAAGTCCCACAAGAGTCCCCAACCAGGCAGCATGAACCAAGTAGTGTTAGACCGAGCGTAACTATTAGATCTTCCCCTGTCTCTCTCTCTTTCTCTCTCTCTCTCTTTCTGTATCTCCCTCTCTCCGCCCTTCCCTCACTCTCCATCTCTCTCTCTCCCACTCCTTCTCTCCTTCCCTCACCCTCTCTATTTCTGCATCTCTCCATCTCTCTCCCTCTCTGTCTTTCTCTCTCTCTCTGTCTCTCTCTATCTCTGTCTCCATCTCACTTGACGTCTCTCTTGCTCTCTTTTTCTCTCTGCCCATCTCTCTATCCCCCTCCCCCCCCCCCTCTCTCCTCCTTCCTCCTCTCTCAGTTCCCCCCCCCCCCCCTCCTCTGTCTCAGAACTTGCATAGCGAGGGATTTGTGGCGGCGCCAGTTTATTTCATAACGAGGCAGCAGAGGTGACACGCAAGTCCTGCTGCCTCTCGCCAAGTCCTCTCTGAGCACGCTCAGTCCGGGCTGGGCGGGTTAAGGGGGAGCTGAGATACTGTACACCAGCACAGAGAAACCAAATAAACACATCTCTTTCTCTTTAGAGGAGAGGAGAGATTGGGGAGGAGAGATGGGGAGGAGAAGAGAGAGGAAAGGAGAAGAGGGGGAGGTAGAAAGGAAGGGGAGGAGAGGTGGGAAAGGGGGGAGGAGAGAGAGAGGGTGGAGATATGGGAAGACAGAGAGAGGGGGACTTGACATGGGGAGGAGAGAGGGGGAGGAGAGGAGGGGGTTAGCTAATAGTGAAACTGTGTTTCCTAAGTGGCAGACTTGCTGACATGCTTTTCTGACAGACAATGTTTAGGACCCCCCCCCCCCCTCTCCCTGAGCGGCTCACACACACACACAAACATGCTCACACACACTTACACACACATTCTCAGACACACACGCATGAGCACACACATGCACACACTCGGAGGCGCGCACACACACACACACTGACGCACAATGATGATGAAGTCACTTCAAGAACTGTTTATTTTCATCCCTTTATGCTTTGTTCTCCATAAACAATGACGCCTGCCACACCCATGTATGCGCATGTCCCTGAAGTTAAAGGTAATACTGGGAGCTTAGTCTCCACGGTTACAAACGCTAAGATTTCCCTCGAGCTTTTTGTGTAGGTATCCATGGTTACCTTGAGAATACCATGTACCTTAGTGTCCATGATAGGGCTCTGTCGCCAAGGATATGTCTGTCTGAGGATGCTGGTGGTGATGATGGTGATGATAATGATGATGAAATCAACTCTACCTACTCTACCCCTTTTTAGAAGCAGTCAGAGGGGGCTTCACATAGGCCCATAGAACTGCACCCTAACTAACCTAACCCCCAGACTCACACCCTAACTAACCTAACCCCCAGACTCACACCCTAACTAACCTAACCCCGAGACTCACACCCTAACTAACCTAAACCCCAAACTCACACCCTAACTAACCTAACCCCCAGACTCACACCCTAACTAACCTAACCCCCAGACTCACACCCTAACTAACCTAAACCCCAGACTCACACCCTAACTAACCTAACCCCAGACTCACACCCTAACTAACCTAAACCCCAGACTCACACCCTAACTAACCTAACCCCCAGACTCACACCCTAACTAACCTAAACCCCAGACTCACACCCTAACTAACCTAACCCCAGACTCACACCCTAACTAACCTAACCCCCAGACTCACACCCTAACTAACCTAACCCCCAGACTCACACCCTAACTAACCTAAACCCCAGACTCACACCCTAACTAACCTAAACCCCAGACTCACACCCTAACCAACCTAAACTCCTCTAAGAAGACCAGGAAAAACTCATAGAATAGCTGTTTGAAACCTTGGGAGGAGCAGTTCAGGGTGGGATCTCCTCCACCGGAGACAGATGTTGATGCAGGGAAGTGCAGACCACAGGCTGAACACAATTATGCAGTAAAGAGTAGAGCTAAAAATACAAATGTGCCAATGGATGGTGAATCACAGATATCTGAGTTCTGAATCATAAGAGCATCCGCAGCGCTCTGCATGGGGGCCTTTCAGTCCAGGCAGTGGTCAGACACAGAGTTGGCAAGCACAGGGTCAGGACAGCACCACAGGCCAGCACCACAAAGCAGCACCACAGGACAGCACCAAAAAACAGCACCACAGGACAGCATCACAGGACAGCACTACAGAACAGCACTACAGGACAGCATCACAGGACAGCACCACAGGACAGCACCACAGAACAGCACCACAGAAGAGCACCACAGGACAGCATCACAGAACAGAACCATAGGACAGCACCACAGGACAGCATCACAGAACAGCACCACAGAAGAGCACCACAGGACAGCATCACAGAACAGAACCATAGGACAGCACCACAGGACAGCATCACAGAACAGCACCACAGGACAGTACCACAGGACAGCACCACAGGACAGCACCACAGAACAGCACCACAGGACAGCATCACAGGACAGCACCACAGAACAACACCACAGGACAGCATCACAGGACAGCACCACAGGACAGCATCACAGGACAGCACCACAGAACAGCATCACAGGACAGCACCACAAAACAGCACCACAGGACATCATCACAGGACAGAACCACAGGACAGCATCACAGGACAGCACCACAGAACAGCATCACAGGACAGCACCACATAACAGCACCACAGGACAGCACCACAGGACAGCATCACAGGACAGCACCACAGAACAGCACCACAGGACAGCCAGGTACAGTAGGTGGACAGGAAGGGACCAGGAACTCTGTGTGGTCCATCATAGGAGACTGATGTCCACTTTGGTGACTAGATCCAACATTGGTCCAACGATGAGGATGATGATAGTGATGATGAGGATGATGATGAGGATGATGATGATGAGGATGATGATGAGGATGATGATGGTGAGGATGTTGATGATGATGATGAGGATGGTGAGGATGGTGATGATGATGAGGATGGTGAGGATGGTGATGATGATGAGGATGGTGAGGATGGTGATGATGATGATGAGGATGGTGAGGATGGTGATGATGATGATGATGGTGATAATGATGGTGAGGATGGTGAGGATGGGGATAATGGTGATGATGGTGAGGATGGTGATGAGGATGATGAGGGTGATAATGGTGATGAGGATGCTGATGCTGGTGAGGATGATGGTGGTGATGAGGATGATGGTGGTGATGAGGATGATGGTGGTGATGAGGATGATGGTGGTGATGAGGATGCTGATGTTTGTGAGGATGATGATGGTGAGGATGAGGATGATGTATCCTGGCAGGCTGATATTCTTTAGTCTGATTTCTTGCTGAGTATGTGTGCTTGTAGAAGTGTGTGTGTGTGTGTGTGTGAGTGTAAGCGCTATGAAAAGCTTATTTTCTGTTGTTGACAGTGTTTTAGCTCCCGGCTCAGAGGTAGCCTAGTTTTACAACCAAAATGTTGAACACACACACACTCACACACACGCACACATACACACTCATGCACAAACACACCCACATGCACCCACATTAGTCTCCACTCCAGTGAGGTGTGTAGATGGCTGGCCAGACATTCTGGACTGTGCTGACCAGCTGAGGTCCACTCACTGCCTGTTCTTCGA
The DNA here is from genome assembly GCA_023658055.1 of Thaleichthys pacificus. NCBI lineage: Eukaryota > Metazoa > Chordata > Actinopteri > Osmeriformes > Osmeridae > Thaleichthys > Thaleichthys pacificus. The sequence continues at coordinate 2,606,627 of CM042861.1, read as the reverse complement.
CCACACACACACACGCACACACACACAAACACACTCCTATCTGTCATACTGTTAGGCAGCGGTCCGATTGGGGATCAATAGAGAGTAAACATTATAAAAAGCACATTTGTTTCAATCGGGTTGTGATGTCACTTCACCTCTATAGTGATATCTATCACCAACCCTGGCCACGAGCACAGACACGGAGAGAGAGAGTGGCGAGAGAGGGAGTTAGAAGCAGGGAGAGGGAGAGTGCCACCAAGAGAGGGAGAGAAAGAGCTATGGAGAGAGAGCAATAGAGACCCAGAAGGAAAGGGAGAAATCACACAGCCAGGTGTACTCAAACTGTGTTTCTTTTTATAAAGCAAAGAGACAGAGAAGTGCAGGGGGAGGAGGGCAGGATGACTGGGTGGAGGAAGAGAAAGATGAAGAGAGAGAGAGGGAGAGAGAGAGTGCGAGAGCAAACGAGAGTCTGATAGACTGTCAAGAGAGAGAAAGAGATATCACTGTATACGATGTCAAAAGTTGCAAGGTAGTGATGGGACAGAGGGATGCAGAGGAGGAGAGAGAGGGATGCAGAGGAGGAGAGAGAGGGATGTAGAAGAGGAGAGAGAGGGATGTAGAGGAGGAGAGAGAGGGATGTAGAGGAGGAGAGAGAGGGATGTAGAGGAGGAGAGAGAGGGATGTAGAGGAGGAGAGAGAGGGATGTAGAGGAGGAGAGAGAGGGATGTAGAGGAGGAGAGAGAGGGATGTAGAGGAGGACATAGAGAGGGGTGTAGAGGAGGAGAGAGAGGGATGTAGAGGAGGAGAGAGAGGGATGTAGAGGAGGACATAGAGAGGGGTGCAGAGAATCCAGGTCAGTAATATGAAGCTGACTCCCTGTTATAAATCTAAACTAAGAGAGAGGAGATGAGAGGGGAGGAGAGAGGGAAGGAGGGTAGAGGAGTGGAGGGGAGAGGAGAGGAGAAGAGAAGAAAAGAGAGGAAAGGAAAGGGGAGAGGACACAGGAGGCAGCTGCAGCTTAAGATAGCCTGTGTTACACAACAGAACAGTGTATAACACACTATCCTACAGTACTACTGCACAATAGAATACTCCACTTGTGTGTGTGAGTGAGTGAGTGAGTGCAGGGGTTAGGGTGGGGGTAGAGGTGGAGGCAGGAGTGGACTGTATTTCTCAGTGTTTCATCATAAGGCTGTAAGGTTCTATACACTGACGGAAGGCAGGGTTTCCCACAGAAAATGTGTTAGTTAAGGTGGTACGGTGGGGTTTGCCGTCAGACCGGGGGGGGGGGGGTATTTTGTGTGATTGATTAATGCGGAGGGGGGGGGGGGGGTAGTTTGTGCGATAGACTAATGCTTTCTGCAGAGAAGGGAGACTGGAGTTTTGGAATGGAAGGGATATCGCTATTAAAAATAAATTGTCGTAGTTAAGG
>CM042861.1:2565213-2602713 GCA_023658055.1 Thaleichthys pacificus | reverse complement strand
TCACTGAGTCATACATGCAAGGAACCTCTCCTCCGCTCCTCTCCTCCTCTCCTATCTTCTCCTCACATTTGCTCTCCTCTTCTCATCTCATATATATCCTCCCCCCCCTCCCCAGTAAATATAAATATAAACACCACCGTTTATATTTCCATAAACTGTTTATTGTGTTTTGAATTGAATCTCAGTGCTGAGTTACAGAGAGGCCTGTGCGCCAACCTGATTGGTTCTCACAGACGCATAATCACGGCTTCAGACTTCAGCGGAACCAATTAGAAATGATCCAGTTAAGTCCTCTGGTGAGGAGGAGAGGATGGAGGGAATGGAGAGAAGGAGGGAGGGACGGAGGGGCTTGAAAGTGCAAGGAGAGAGGGACTGGGAGATGGTAAAGAGGGGAAGAGTTATTGGTGAGTTGAGTGGAGGGGGAGGGGGAGTGGGAGGGAGGGACTGATGGAGGGAGAGAGATGAAGGAGGAAGGGATGGAGCATGGAGTCGAGGAGGGGGAGAGATAGGAAGGAGGATGGGCTGGAGGAGGGAGAGATGGATGGATGACAGAAGGAAGCGGTTCTCTGTCAAGAGGGGGAACACTGTTGAACACTCTCTGGTTGCTCCCCTGTGAACACACTCAGACCCTGATGACGCGCGTGTGTGTGTGCGCACGCTAGCACGTGTGTATGCATCCGTGCGTGCGTGTATTAGCACGTGACGCGCGTGTCATCGTGTTTGTGTTTGTATTCGGATGCATCGATGTGCGTGTCTGTGTGTGTGCATCGCAGTGTGTGCGCGTGTATGTGTGTGTGTGTGCATCACTGTGTGTGTTTGCGTCACTGTTTGTGCTAGTGAGCATCCGAACTCAGACTCAGTCCCAGTCATGTTGAATTTAGTCTTGACTGAGTTCTTGGTAAAGGTTCAGGTCAGTCCTTGTCCATTTTTAAAGTGGGGTTAAAGACCTTTTTATTTGATTTGTCTTATAAAAATGAATGTTGATGCGGTTATTCTGTTTGTCTGTGTCTTATCATGTTGTGGTCCTATTTCAGTACTCTGTATAGCACAATGGTCAACGGAAGTTGGGTTTAATTGTGCTTTATAAATAAAGTGATTGATTGATTGATTGAGAGCTCAGGGGACTACTCTATAAATATATCAATATCTCACTACACAAAGCTCTGGGTAGGGTTAGAGCTTTGGGGACAACATATATATATACATAAATATATATCTTTGATGATGCTGCACTTGTATGCAGTATGTATATATAGTGTTTTGAGATAGACAGTGTGAGTGTGTGTGAGTGTGTGTGAGTGTGTGTGTGTGAGTGTGTGTGAGTGTGTGTGTGTGAGTGTGGTTGCCCAGAAGCCAGGAGAGAGGAGGTTGCTACCATGGAGAGAGCTGTTCAGCCTTCCCTGATCTCACCGCTACAGCAGTGGACATCCCATTTAGATGGGTAACGTAAGAGAGAAGAGGTGTGTGTGTGTGTGTGAGAAACATGTGTAAGCGCGGGTTGTGTGAATAGGGTCGGATTGCCAGAGGGAATGAGCTCCATGCAGAGCCCAAATTGGACCAGGCCCATAGTGTATGTGTGTGTGTGTGTGTGTGTGTGTGTGTGTGTGTGCGTGTGTCTCTCCCTCTGCCAGCCCAGGGTGGTTTCACTCAGGTCCTCCCCCACACTGATTACTCGTTTAGCCGACGAAAACCGTCAAATCTCTGATTCTGCGTCTGTGTCTCCCTCTCCTCCCTCCATCCTTCTCTCTGTCTCCATCTCTCTCTCCCTCCATCTCTCTGTCTTCATCCCACGATCATTCTCTCTCTCTGTCTCTCTCCTCCCTCCATCTCACTCTCTACTCTTGATTCCCCTCTCTCTACATCTGTCCCTCTCTCCTATTTCCATCTCTCTCTCCTCCCTCCACCTCTTTCTCCCTCCTCCCTCCATCTCTGTCTCCCTCCTCCCTCCATCCCCCAGCCCTCTACAGCAGACCTGTACACCTGGATTAAAGAGGACAAATGAACTGTCGGTGTGTGTGTGTGTGTGTGTGTGCATGTGGGTGTGTGTGCGAGAGAGACTTCAATTGTGTATGTGAGGGAGAATGCGTGTGTGCATCAGTAAGATTGTGTGCGTGTGAGTTCCAGCATGTGTGTGTGTGTGTGTCTGGAAGGTTAAGGCAGATCTTGGCGAGGATGGCAAGATGCCAGTCTAATTAGTTTAGGATGCAGTGGGCAGGGTGCCCAGCTCGGGACATAAAAACAGCCTCTGTGTGCAGGGGCAGTAAATGCAGGGCAGTAAATGCCACCACTACAACTGATAGCAACAATAATTCTATTAGAGGAGAATTCATTCCTCTGATGTAGCTCTGTGCTCCAGCCATGACAGAACAACAACAAAAGCTTTTCTGCTGTGTGGTGATCTGGCCTTTTAACAGACTGCTCTGTCTGGGGACTGTGTGTGTGAGGGGGGGGGGGTGTGTTTGAGGTGTGTGTGTATGTGGGTAAAGAATGAGAATTGTGTTAATTTATGCGCTGAATTAGCTGGTGAATGGTAAACAAAGAAGCTCACATCTGTGCCTGTGTATAGGTGTATGAGGGTGTGTGAGGGTGTGTGTTCGTTAGTGTGTGTGTGGGGGGGGGTTGTCTGTGTGTGAGTGTGTGTGTGGGTATCTGAGTGCGTGTGTATGCGTATAGAGAGAGGAGAAGCATCATTAATCAGAGGGACGTTTAAACAACCTGTGGATTTGGGGTGTATCCATGTGTGTGTGAATCAGTATGTGTCTATGTGCATCTATCCGTATGTGCTTGTGTGTGTAGGCATTTCTGTGTATGAGTGTGTGTGTGTGTATGTGTGTGTTACTGTGCGTGTATCCATATCTGTTTGAGTAGGTGTGTATATCTGTGTGTGTTTGTTTGTATGTATGTGTGTGTGTGTAGCAGACCAACAGGGGACTGCTCAGTGCAGTTCATTACCTCTAGTCAGTGCTTCTGATAGCTTGGCTGACAGCAGTGGGCCACAACGCCATCCAATAGACTTCATTTCCCATGATGCCCTTATCCAGCCCTGGGAGAGATGCTCTTAGATACAGCACTGATCTTGGGTTAGCCTGCCCCTCCTCCCATTTCAGCCAGCATGGGGTGTGTGTGTGTGATCTGGCAGACCTTGTAGCCAGTCATATGAGGACTCTGGTTTGATCACACACACACCTACACACACATATACATCTACACATACACACATTCACATGAGGTGGGGTAAAGGTGGTGGGTAAGGGGGTGAGGGGGGGTGAGGGGTGGTGGGGTGGGGTGTAGGCGGTGGGTGAGGGGTGGTGGGGGTTTGAGGGGGTTGAAGGGGGGGTGAGGGGTGGTGAATGTGTGTGTGTGTATGTGAAGGCCATCAGACCAGGTGTGTGTGTGTGTGAGAGAGAGAGAGAGAGACCAGAGAAGCAGGAAGGGTTGGGTGTGTTCAGGGCGTGCGTTACATAAGCTTTCAAGTGGTGTCGGTTCTCTCTTCCTCCATTTCACTGCAAATACACAGTAATTAGTTTATCTTCAACTGCGCAAATGAGGATGTCCCGCTCTCCTTCTGCACTCAATCGTCCTCCTCCTGTCCTCTCATTATCTCAATACTCTTCTACTGTTCTGTTTCTCTGTTCCTATTCCACTCTCTGGCACCTTCTATCTCAGCTTCCAGTCTCTCTGTGAGTCGTCCTCCTGGCTCCAGTAGAGGCCCTCCCCTCTCCCCCTCGCCTACTCCCTCCATCCTCCCTTCTTCTCATCCCTCCTCCTCCCCTCCCTCCCTCCTCTTCCTCTTCTCCTGCTCCAGTTCCTACAGTATCACTAACACAGAGAGTGTTTGTTTCTCTCACCCCCCCCCCTTTTTTCTTCATCCTCCCTCTCTCTCCGTTCCCTCGCTCTCTCTCTCCCTGGCCGTCTCTCCCTCCCTCTCTCTCTCTCTCTCTCTCTCTCTCTCTCTCTCTCTCTCTCTCTCTCTCTCTCTCTCTCTCTCTCTCTCTCTCTCTCAGTTTTCTCTGTTTTCCTCCCAGACTTTCTGTCTGACAGGCTCCCTGCACTCCCTCCTCCGCCTGTTACCTAGGTTACTGCCGGCAGAGCAGCCAAGGCTGCTGGCTGTGATGTCACAGCGTGTGATGTCACAGCAGGAAGTTGGCCTTCCGAGGGAGAGGAGAGGGAGGAGAGGAGGAGAGAGGAGAGGAAAGGCAAAGAGAGGAGAGAAGAGGTGAGGAGGGGAGGATGGAAGGAGGAGGGGAGGGGAGGGGAGGAGAGGAAGAGGGGAGGAGAAGTGGAGGAGAGAGGAGAGGAGAGGAGAAGTGGAGGAGAGAGGAGAGGAGAGGAGAAGTGGAGGAGAGAGGAGAGGAAAGGCGAATAAAGGAGAGGAGGGGAGAGGTTGCGGAAGAGGGAAAAAAAGAAAGAGCGGGAGAGAGGAGTGGAGGGGGAGAGAGGTGCATTCCAGAGAGAGCTCCTGACCTAACTGGCTGGTCATGATAGCTCCTGGAAAAGCTGCAGGCCAGATATGCCTTGGGTGTCCATGGCTGGTGCTGCCAGATTAGGTTGAGAGGGTTTTCAGGGTTGCCAGATTTGAATGGAAAATGGTTGGCCAGGTTTGTGGGAGTGTTCATGGTTTCAGCACAGATGGACAAGGCCCTCTGGATGAGACTCAGACCAGGCACTGACCACAGAGCCTCTGCTGGCATGCTCACACACACACACACACACACAGTCCGGCTGAGGTCAAGAGGATGGGAGGCTCAAGTGCTGGGCAGCTTGTGTGTGTGTGTGTCAGTATGTGTGTGTGCCAGAGTATTTGGCTGGTGGAGGGTGTGCATATCACAGTATGAGTGTGTGTGTGTGTGTGTGTGTATGCGAGGTTATGTGTATGTCGGTGTGTGTTTGATTTGCAATGTGGCTCGGAAATGCAGAACATCTTTGACTTTTTGACTCCAACCGCTGATATACTTTTAGAACTGTGCACTTGTGATCCTTGATCTCCTGCTGTACCTTCTAAAGGCAACTTTAGAAAAAAGCATCTGCTGAATGATGGAGATGAAGCTTCTCTGTACATGTGTGAGCACACGACTGTTTGTGAGAGTACTGGATTGGAGACACTGGATCGAATGTGCATGGGTGTGTGTGTGTGCGTGTGTGTGTATGTGATGCTTCGTTTAACCACTCTTGTGGGGACCAGAAATCCCTGGAATGTACGTTGTATATAGGTGATCATATGAGATCCTATGACATACGAAGAGAGGAGGGGATGGAGGGGGGGGGGGGGTGGAGAGAGGGGGAGGAGGGATGGATGGATGGAGAGGGGAGGAGGGGTGGAGGAGTGAGAGGGTGAGTAAACAGAGGCGGAGGAGGTCTGAAGGGTGACAGACGTGTTGAAGGGAAAAGCAGTCTGAGAGGGGAGAGAGGCTGTTCCTGAAGAGGAGAGGAGGGGAGAGGGGAGACGGGGGAGGGAAGGGAGGCAAAGAGGAGAGGAAGGGAGGAGAAGAGGGAGGTGGAGGGAGGAGGGGAGGAGGGGAGAAGGAGGAGATGAGAGGGAGGGAGGGAGGCAGGCAGGCAGGGAGGGAGGGAGGGAGGGGGGGAGGGAGGGAATTGGAGCGAAATGAGAACGAAACGTTGACAGGACAGAGGAGGGTTGCCATGGAGAACAATGAAGTCACAGGGGGAGGGATAATCCCGGGTATGAGTGTGTGCGTGTTTGTGTGTGTACATGTGTTTGTCTTGTAAGGTAACATTTCAAAGAAAAGCATAACGTAGGCCTATCCTACCCCACTAAGGGAACTGGAGTTGACAGTCATATTGATTGTCAGATTGTTACAGGCAGTCAGAAGCTTCTTAATTCTCTCCACTGTCCCGTACCCTCTCAGGGGTAGAGCCAGAGAGAAAGGAATGGGGAAGATAAGAGAGGGAGACCGTCAGAGAGAGGAAAAGAAAGAAGAGGGAGAAATACAGTGAGAAGGAGCTCCAGAATGAGTGAAAGAGTGAGAGACCAAATGAGGGAGAAAGGCCGAGAGAGCGAGAGAGAGAGAGGATTAGAAAGGTGTGGGGCCTAAATTGAATCATTAGAGTCAGATTATTGATCAAGCTCTTTGTACTACATCAGCTTACTAGAGGCCAATTCCCTTAATGAACCCCTGGACACACACACATACACACTCGCAGGACTCACACACACACACGCGCACACACACACACACACACACACACACAGACAGTGTACACACACATGGTAACCACACACACTGTACACACAAACTAGCCAGGGACTAAACTCAGTACACTAGCCACTAAACTAGTGTAAGGCTGGGTGTCACTCTGCCCCTGCCTCTCATTGGCTAAAATCTTGATGGGTCTCACACCTCATTGTGTAACTTACTGTAGCATTGCTAGTCATATGTTGATAAGTAAGTCAAGATGTGGTGTGGTTGGTTGTTCTTGGGTATAAAGGGAATTGTGAAGCATTGGTTCTGTGGATTCTTCATCTCCTGAGACCTTCTCCTCAGCTCTGGCTTGTCCTACTCCTCCTTCCTCACATCTTGCTTTCTATCTCTGGTTTACAATAATCATGGTAGAGTAGGTTATAGTTGAAAACCTTGCAAACATTGAAATAATGTTTGCCTTGTAATTGATTTCATTCAATATTAAACCCCCTACACTAGCTAACCATGAACCTCCTTTATGTAATTATGGAGCAGGTGACACTTTGAATCCAAGAAACGACAAAGCCAGAACAGAAACCATACAAGGGGTGAAAACAACTAAAGACCCAAGACGAGAGACAGACAGAAAGGGGAGGAACTGATGAGGAGAATGGAGTCCAGGTGTGCGTAATGGTGATTGACAGACTGCTGGCATTCTGCTGACCTCATGCCGCAGGGAAGGAGCAGGAGAAGACGTGATCATTTATGTTAAACTCATTTGCCACTAGCGTAGCCTCAGGTAGCACTTTGGAGTTTCAAATAATACTTTTGAAAGAAGGACCTTTTTTTTCATTTTGTTTTTCAATTTGGCATACATAAGGTGTATGCATAATCTTCGGTGAGTTCCTTTTTTTCATTGCTGCAGCAAATCATCTTTAATACATGAACCGAAGACACGTCTTGACCGATAATAGGGTCTGGAACTGCTGGAATGCTTGATAATGGAAGTAAGTGCGTATATTTTAAATGAATTTGTAGATCTCAGTGTTAGTGTTTATCATGGCATCCCTAGCTGGGATAGGGCGAGGCAGATATTGGTAAACACACACACTCATCAGGGAAATCCAAAGGTTTCTGTCAGACTCTGAAAACTCTTGCCTTCCTAAGAGACTCACCATTCAATCACAAAGGTCAGCGGATCTTCTAGGAATGGTTTCCGAAAGAACTGAGCTGTCAGTAGGCAATGCTTTCATGCAGGTTAGGTTAAATCTACATTTACATTTAGTCATTTAGCAGACGCTCTTATCCAGAGCGACTTACAGTAAGTACAGGGACATTCCCCCCGAGGCAAGTAGGGTGAAATGCCTTGCCCAAGGACACAACATCATTTTGACACGGCCGGGAATCGAACCAGCGACCTTCTGATTACTAGCCCGACTCCCTCACCACTCAGCCACCTGACTCCCTAAATGTAATCTAGAGCATAAATTGCCATGCCAATGTACCCTGGTTAAAAGGGAACCACTGTTGAGACACTGGAACCCCGGGGTTAAACCTGAAGTTCCCTCGCTAACCCCCAAATCCTGCTTGGTAGTGTGGATCACCTCTCTGGCCTGACCCATGTTAACGCTCCTACATCGCTGTGTTGCCAGTACCGCCTGTCTGAGGCACGAGTGTTGGGAATGTGTTACACAGGATAGCATATTGTTGCAGCCACTAATCCGCAGATTTGGCAACGTTAAGGTAATCGCACGTGGGCGTATTAGAGGAAAACTCCATCTTATTTTGACTCCTTTCCATGTTGGCTGGCTGTGATTTTGCAGCTATTCTGACTCTATGATTGGGTCCGCTTCTAAGTCCTCTGCTATGCATCCAGCAGGGAATCTGCTTTGATGTCTGAATGTGGTTCTGTGTGTGGATGTGGTTCTGTGTCCGGGTGTGGTTCTGTGTGTGGATGTGGTTCTGTGTCTGGGTGTGGTTCTGTGTCTGGGTGTGGTTCTGTGTCCGGGTGTGGTTCTGTGTGTGGATGTGGTTCTGTGTGTGGATGTGGTTCTGTGTGTGGATGTGGTTCTGTGTGTGGGTGTGGTTCTGTGTGTGGGTGTGGATCTGTGTGTGGATGTGGATCTGGGTGTGGATGTGGTTCTGTGTCTGGGTGTGGTTCTGTGTTTGGTTCTGTGTGTGGATGTGGTTCTGTGTCTGGGTGTGGTTCTGTGTCTGGATGTGGTTCTGTGTGTGGATGTGGTTCGGTGTTTGGTTCTGTGTGTGGATGTGCTTCTGTGTGTGGATGTGGTTCTGTGTCTGTGTGTGGTTCTGTGTGTGGATGTGGTTATGTGTCTTGGTGTGGTTCTGTGTGTGGATGTGGTTATGTGTGTGGATGTGGTTCTGTGTGTGGGTGTGGTTCTGTGTGTGGATGTGGTTCTGTGTGTGGGTGTGGTTCTGTGTGTGGATGTGGTTCTGTGTGTGGGTGTGGTTCTGTGTGTGGATGTGGTTCTGTGTCTGGGTGTGGTTCTGTGTGTGGATGTGGTTCTATGTGTGGGTGTGGTTCTGTGTGAGGGTGTGGTTCTGTGTGTGGATGTGGTTCTGTGTCTGGGTGTGGTTCTGTGTGAGGGTGTGGTTCTGTGTGTGGGTGTGGTTCTGTGTGTGGATGTGGTTCTGTGTCTGGGTGTGGTTCTGTGTGTGGATGTGGTTCTGTGTGAGGGTGTGGTTCTGTGTCTGGGTGTGGTTCTGTGTGTGGATGTGGTTCTGTGTGAGGGTGTGGTTCTGTGTGTGGATGTGGTTCTGTGTGTGGATGTGGTTCTGTGTGTGGATGTGGTTCTGTGTCTGGGTGTGGTTCTGTGTGAGGGTGTGGTTCTGTGTCTGGGTGTGGTTCTGTGTGAGGGTGTGGTTCTGTGTGTGGATGTGGTTCTGTGTCTGGGTGTGGTTCTGTGTGAGGGTGTGGTTCTGTGTCTGGGTCCTCCGTAGTGGTGCATCATAGTTGCTCTCTCCCAGTTCAGTTTCTTTCTTTTTTCCCTCCAATTCAATGTGCTTTATATGCATGAATGTTCAGGTTAAACAGTGTTGCCAAAGCAGTCCACAGTGAAGGGCTAACACATGCAATTATTAACCCATCCTAGAACTTAATCATCATCAATCATAAAACAAATGTCCGGTCAAATATAATGATGCAAAGTAGCAGATAATGTATGTGTGATTACAAAACTTGAAGTCTTTATCTCTCCCCCACTCACCCTCTCACTCTGTCTTAATCTCTCCCTGTTCCTCTCTCTCTCTCTCTCTTTGTTTGTCTCTCTCTGTCTCTCCTTGTGAGAGAGACAGAGTTGGAGGTGAGTGGCTCCACAGTGGAGTGCAAGGCTGGCAAGGGCAGGTGTGACTCTCTGATTGATTCATCATCTCAGGAGAGAAGGAAATACTCTGAATCTAACAGCAGTGGTAACACAGTGAGCCTCTAACTCCCTCTCCCTCTCCCTCTCCCTCTCCCTCTCCCTCTCCCTCTCCCAGACCGCTATCCTGGTCTGGCATCATACAAACACATACACACCTCTCTTCCTCCTCCTCCTCTCTCTTTGTGTAGGCGGAACATAATTCCGCCTACACAAACCATTAATTAAGTTAAAAATAAGAAACATTTAAAAGTGATGAATACTAACTAGACAATCTTATCACCATTGGTTTTTAAACTGCAATTATTTTGGAGTTTGTGTGCATGCAGGCGCACTGGAAGACATTCTGAGTTAGGGGAGCTGCCATGCAAAACCACACTTGTAACTTTGAATCGGTTCTTTTAAGTTGCTCATTTTGTTATGTTTGTTCCAGACAATGATTGAATGTTAAGTGATGGCAGCATTATTTTGCTTCCTCTCATGTGCTCAGCTCTCATTGTCATTTCTCCGTCTCTCTCTCTCTCTCTCTCTCTCTCTCTCTCTCTCTCTCTCTCTCTCTCTGTCTCTCTGTCTCTCTCTCTCTCTCGGTGGCAGGGTCATGCTGGTGTCACAGAATGTAGACATATATGATTCATAGAGACATGATTCACACTGACACAGATAGGAATGGTTTGAGGTGTGTGTGTGTGTGTGTGTGTCTGATGATTTGTACAGTTCACTGAGCTCATAACATATGGCTTGATGTAAGTCCTTTTACACCCAGGGGGTGGGGGGTGACTGGGTCGGGGGGGGGGGGGGTAGACTGCTTTGTATTCTAGTGATTGTTCAAAGCGAAACCAGTTTGTAGCTGCATTTGTGTGTTTGTCCGTGTTGTCGGTATGTGTGTTGTGATCTGTGTGTGCTGAGGTGTGCTAAAGCATGTAGACGTGTATGTTTTTGATATATTAGCATGAGTGTGTGTGTGTGTGTGTTGTTGTTGTTATGTCTAGGTGTGTTAGTGTGTCTAGGTGTGTGTGTATGGTCACTTTGTGTTTAGGCAGATGTGTATTCTTAGTGTGTCTAGTGTGTTCACGTGTGTTGTTACTGTGTGTATTTTCCAAAGGGACTCAGGCAGGTTCAGGCAGGTTCCATCACACTTTCTCCTTCTCTCACACACACTCACACACTCACACACTCACACACTCACACACTCACACACTCACACACTCACATCTACAGTGGTGTCAGGGTGTGTGTGTACATGAAGGCTGCTCTTCAAAGAGCTGTCAAGGGTGAGTCAGTATTTACAAACTCTGATTGCCTCCATCAGTATTAAACAATACTAAGACTATGATTAGATGTCTTAGTATGGGTGACTGGGATTGTGTACGGGTACTTTTATCATAGGGCTGGTTACTGTAATCATAGGACTGGTTACTGTTATCATAGGACTGGTTACTATTATCATAGGACTGGTTACTGTAATCATAGGACTGGTTACTGTTATCATAGGACTGGTTACTGTAATCATAGTATGGGTTACTGTAATCATAGTAGGAGTTACTGTAATCATAGTAGGAGTTACTGTAACCATAGTAGGAGTTACTGTAACCATAGGACCGGTTAGAAATGATGGGTACCATAATTGGAAAGTTACACCCTATAAGACAGTCCCCTTGTTCATTTTACAGTTCTCTCAGACATGGGGTGTGTGTGTATGAGAGAGAGAAAGAGAGGGAGAGGGAGAGGGAGAGAAAGTAGTGCTGGCTTGGGCTCCATCTTTGTGGAGGAATATATCTCGATCTGTCCGTCTCTCTTTTTCTGGCTCTCTCTCTTAATTCAAAATAAACAAATAGGCTTTATAAGCCTCAATGTTCAGGTTAAACAGTTTTGCCAAAGCAGGTTACAGTGAAGGGAATTACAAATGTACTTCTTAACACGACTAAATCATCATCAATCATGAAACAAACAATTATAAGAATGCCAAGTTGCATATAATGTATGATTATAATAAGTTATAATCTATGCCTTTTTAATTAAAATTGTGCATGACGTGTCAAGAGATTTTTGTAATATTGCCAAAGCGAACACACTGTACAGTGTACAGATATGCAAATATATATGCACATCTACTTTTGCATAGACACATGCATAGATGCTGTCTTTTTCTCTCTCCCCCCCCCGCCCCCCCTCCTCTCTAAGCCTGCTGCTCTTCAGGGATGTGTAATTCTGGAGCCGGTGGAGAATAAAGCCGACTGCTCCTAGAAAGCTCCTCTCTCTCCCTATTTTCCCTCTCCTCCTCCTCCTCTCTCTCCCTACTCCCTCTTTCTCCTTTTCTCTCTTTCTCTCCGTCTCTCTCCCCCTTTCTTTTTCTCCTCTTTCTCATTTCCTCTCTCTCTCTCCATTTCTCCGTTTCGCTCTCTCTATCTCTCTTACTCTCTCTGTTTAGTTGGCGTCCTGTCTCCCCACCCCTAACCACACCATCCTATCAGTATGCAGCACCACCTGCCCTGTCCTCCAATCCCAAGCCTGTTCTTAGATCATCCTGTCTTCAAGAGCCCTGTATTAGAGACAGATACCACAATGATATAATGTGTGTGTCTGTGTGAGAGTGTGTGTGTGTATGTGTAGTGTGTCTGTAGCCTGGGAGATGCTACATTGGTGTGTGTGTGTGTGTAGTAAGTGTGTCTGTAGCCTGGGAGATGCTACATTGGTGTGTGTGTGTGTGTGTGTGTGTGTGTGTGTGTGTGTGTAGACTGGAAGATTCTACATAAAGAAATTGGCTAAAGTGGCAGGGGGGAAAAACCTGAAAATCAATTTGATTCGTTGTCAGTCACAATCCAAGCATTGTGTGTGTACGTCTAGTCCATGGTAAGAGGAAGATGAGTGGTGTGTGTGTCTGTGAAAGAGTGTCTGTGCGTGTTTGAAAGGGTGTGTGTGTGTGTGAGAGAGTGTGTGTGTGTTTGAGGAGTGTGTGTGTGTGAGAGAGAGAGTGTGTGTGTGTTTGAGGAGTTTGTGTGTGTGTTTGGGGAGTGGGTTGTCCACTGTTCACCCAAAACACAGAGGTGTAGGTGAGATGTTACTCAGGAACACTGACAAGTGTGTATGAGGGAGAGGGAGAGGGAGAGGGAGAGGGGGAGGGGGAGGGGAGGGGGAGGGAGAGGGAGAGGGAGAGGGAGAGGGAGAGGGAGAGGGAGAGGGAGAGGGAGAGGGAGAGATATCCTTTGTGTGTGAGTGTGTGTATGTGAGAGAGATAGTCTAATCTTGTTTCATGGTGTACTGAGTGCAGCCAGGTTAGAGAGTGGAAGTGTCAAACAGAGGGAGAAGGAATGTGAATTTGGCCTGCAGTTATGTGTGTGTGTGTGTGTGTTTGTGTAAATGTGCGTGCATGTTCAAAACTCAACGTTGCCTCTTCTCCCTCCATCCTCTCTCAATAATAAAAATAACATTACACTAGGCTTGTACCACGTTTTTCTAAATCCTATTTCGAAAGACAGAGTAAAATATTTTAAAAGGTGTGTTTATTTATATATATATATGTAGTTCACAACGAGGAGGGAACTGGAGGGAAGAGGGAGAAGGGATGGAGGTTAACTGGTGAACGCAAGATTGAAAAGGTGGGTGTTGAGGCCCTGTTTGGAGGATGACCGGGTCTTTCCCCGTCAAATGTAGCTGAGGAAGGTGTTCCAGAAGGAGGGTGCTGCTACTGAGAATGCCCTGTCGCTCCAGGTCTGGAGTCAGGTCCTGACGCTTTTCAGTGTGGCTGCATCCACAGACCTGAGGCATCGGATCGTGGTGTGGGTCAGCCATGTTACTCACGGCTTTGTAGGTGGTGAGTAGCATTTCAAAGGGAATCTTCAGTGATGGGTGGAGGTGAGTTTACGGTCAGTGGACTTCTATATGTATTGAAGGTTGTCGGGGTTTTTGATAGGCGAACCAAAGACGATGCTGTTTCAGCAATCGAGTCTGGAAGTTATGAGGTGGAAGAAGGCTCTTTTTTTTGTGACCTGGTGGATGTGAGGCAGAAACGAGAGCGTGGGGTCAAGGAGGATTCCAAGGTGGTGGACCAGGGATGGAGGGGGTGAGGACGCAGCCATCGATGTTGAGTGAGAAGGTCTGGGTGGAGTATGTGCTTGGGCCGATGATGAGGTAGTCAGATTTATCGCAGTTGCGTTGGAGAAAGTTCCATTGCATCCATGCTTTTGTGTGGCAGGCGGATGGAGGGTGGAGTGATTGGCTGAGGTGATGGTGTTGAAGGAGAGGTAACAGCTGGAGGTTATTGTGGATAACCTATTGAGTTGATTGTCATCAGCATAGCCGTGGAAACAGAGGCCATGACGACGGAGGAACTGTCCAAAGAGGAATGATGTACAGGATGGAAGAGGAGGGAACCAAGCACTGAACCCTGGAGGACACCATGGTGACTGGTACTGAACCCTGGAGGACACCATGGTGACTGGTACTGAACCCTGGTGGGACACCATGGTGACTGGAACTGAACCCTGGGGGACACCATGGTGACTGGTACTGAACCCTGGAGGACACCATGGTGACTGGTACTGAACCCTGGGGGACACCATGGTGACTGGTACTGAACCCTGGGGGACACCATGGTGACTGGTACTGAACCCTGGAGGACACCATGGTGACTGAATCCTGGGGGACGCCATGGTGACTGGTACTGAACCCTGGAGGACACCATGGTGACTGAACCCTGGGGGACGCCATGGTGACTGGTACTGAACCCTGGGGGACACCATGGTGACTGGTACTGAACCCTGGAGGACGCCATGGTGACTGGTACTGAACCCTGTGGGACACCATGGTGACTGAACCCTGGGGGACACCATAGTGACTGGTACTGAACCCTGGAGGACACCATGGTGACTGAACCCTGGGGGACACCATGGTGACTAGTACTGAACCCTGGGGGACACCATGGTGACTGGTACTGAACCCTGGAGGACACCATGGTGACTGGTACTGAACCCTGTGGGACACCATGGTGACTGGTACTGAACCCTGGGGGACGCCATGGTGACTGGTACTGAACCCTGGAGGACACCATGGTGACTGGTACTGAACCCTGGATGACACCATGGTGACTGAACCCTGGGGGACGCCATGGTGACTAGTACTGAACCCTGGAGGACACCATGGTGACTGAACCCTGGGGTACACCATGGTGACTGAACCCTGGGGGACACCATGGTGACTGAACCCTGGAGGAAAACACAGGGACAGGGGGCAGTGAAGGATTTGCAGTTATTCATGGAGATGTATTGGTGGCTGTCTGAGGTAATTGCCAGCCACCAAAACAAGCTAAATAAGGAGCCGTTTAGGCCGAGGGAGAGCTGAGGGAGGATGGAGCTGTCGACGGTATCAAAGGCGGCGAGGAAGAGGACGGCGAAGGAGGATGAGGATGGTGAGGAAGCCAGAGACAGCAGAGAGAAGTGTATAACTGATGATCTTCAGCGGGGCGGCTTCTGTGCTGTGTTTGGAGTGGAAGACAGATTGGTTATTGGTTATTGGATTCGAGGTGGGATTTAAGTTGATGCGGGACAACTGGCTGGAGGATTTTGGACCGAAAGGCAAGGTTGGAGATGGGTCTGTAGTTGTCGGGTGGACCCAGGTCAAGTCCAGGTTTTTTTGGTATGACGGTGAGCTGGATTGTGGGGGAATGAGGCAAGTGTGCCGGAAGGAGTTCATTACATCGGCGATGAGTAGGGAGAGCGTGGGGAGCAGGAGAGCGTGGGGAGCGGGAGAGCGTGGGGAGCGGGAGAGCGTGGGGAGCGGGGAGAGCGTGGGGAGCGGGGAGAGCGTGGGGAGCGGGGAGAGCGTGGGGAGCGGGGAGAGCGTGGGTGAGAGCGTGGGGAGCGGGAGAGCGTGGGGAGCGGGGAGAGCGTGGGAGCGGGGAGAGCGTGGGGAGCGGGAGAGCGAGGGGAGAGCGTGGGATGGGAGAGCGGGGAGAGCGTGGGGAGCGGGGGAGCGTGGGAGCGGGGGAGCGTGGGAGCAGGGAGAGCGTGGGGAGCAGGGAGAGCGTGGGGAGCAGGGGAGCGTGGGGAGCAGGGGAGCCAGGGAGCGTGGGAGCAGGAGAGCGTGGGGAGCAGGGAGAGCGTGGGGAGCGGGGAGAGCGTGGGGAAGGCAGGGGAGAGGGACGTGGGGAGCAGGGAGAGCGTGGGGAGCAGGAGAGCGTGGGGAGCAGGGAGAGCGTGGGAGCAGGGGAGCGTGGGGAGCGGGAGCGTGGGGAGCGGGGAGAGCGTGGGGAGCGGGAGAGCTGGGGAGCGGGAGAGCGTGGGGAGCGGGGGAGAGCGTGGGGAGCGGGGCGGAGCGTGGGGGAGCGGGGAGAGCGTGGGGGAAGCGGGGAGAGCGTGGGAGCGGGAGAGCGTGGGGAGCAGGGAGAGCGTGGGAGCAGGAGAGCCGTGGGGAGCAGGGAGAGCGTGGGGAGCAGGAATGTAACCAAACGTCTAAAAACATATTAGGATGAGCACGTATATGAGCCTGAAGGGTGAAGGGACAAGTTGTCACCCATTTCTCTAGCTAGCTAGCATGGGGGGGAAACCTGCAACAATTTGGCTCGTGTTGATTGCTTTTCTATTTCAGAAAACAGTCAAGTGCCCATTAGTACTAATCATTTAAATGTGTAATCCCTTTAATGAGCAGACCCAAAAAGAAACATTTCACTAAACACAATAAATGACACGACTTTCGTGTTGGGCTCAGCCAACTTCTGGTGTCCATCCTAATTCAGATCCAAATAAAAAATGATATTGTACAGATACAGAGGATGGCATCTTGTTACACCTCTAGTGGGGAGAAAGGCCTTGACTGGAAAGGAGGGCATAGAGTCAGTGGCACAGGCTGAGGACTTCATGCTAGTGACTATGGTGAATTGGTCAGAAGGATGTACATGCTTGGATGCAGTGGGGAGGGTGGTGCAGGGGTGGGGTGATGGGCTGAGGGCCAGGGAGGGTGGTGAAGGAGGAGGCAGCCATCTTGTTGTGTATTGTGCCAATGTTGGTTTGGAAAAGAGAAAGAAGGGTGGGTGGAGGGTGTAGAGATGGTGTCCAGGGGTTATCTCCTTGTGGAAAAGGAGTTAGGAGTTAGAGATGGTGTCCAGGGGTTATCTGCTTGTGGAGAAGGAGTTAGAGATGGTGTCCAGGGGTTATCTCCTAGTGGAGAAGGAGTTAGAGATGGTGTCCAGGGGTTATCTCCTTGTGGAGAAGGAGTTAGAGATGGTGTCCAGGGGTTATCTCCTAGTGGAGAAGGAGTTAGAGATGGTGTCCAGGGGTTATCTCCTTCTGGAGAAGGAGTTAGAGATGGTGTCCAGGGGTTATCTCCTTGTGGAGAAGGAGTTAGAGATGGTGTCCAGGGGTTATCTCCTTGTGGAGAAGGAGTTAGGAGTTAGAGATGGTGTCCAGGGGTTTGAGGAGTTTGTTGATGGCGGAGAAATGCATTTTGGGTTGTTGCAGCCAGATTGGAGTGATGGAGGAGTAGTGAGAGGAGCTGCTCCTTTCCCCTCCTCTCCTCCTAATCTCCTCTCTCCTTCCCTCTCCCCTCCCTTCCTCTTTCCTCCCCTCTCCTCCTCTCCTCCTAATCTCCTCTCTCCTCCTTTCTTCTCTTCTCCCCTCTCTTTTCCTGGCAGAAATGTTTTAGCCAGAGAATGTAGAATGCTGCAGCTGTGCCTCCATGGAGTTTGTGTGTGTGTGTGCTTCCATGCAGTGTGTGTGTGCTTCCATGGAGTGTGTGTGTGTGTGTGCTTCCATGCAGTGTGTGTGTGCTTCCATGGAGTGTGTGTGATGATGCACGTCATCTCTCAGTCTGGGAGCCTACCTCACACTTACCCTAATGGGCACTGTGTGAGTCATTTTGCAACACACACACACACATACTGATACACATGCACACAGATATATATATATATATATATACACACACAGACAGACACACACTGATACAAACACAAAAAACACAGACACTCAAGCACATAAACACACACACAGCATGGCTTAAACAGCCTCTATTCTCACCTCAACTAATTACCCCTTTGGGGGAACAGATAAACTCACATAGCTTTCAGTACATGTGTGCATGTTTTGTGTGTGCATCAGTATGTTTGCGTGTCTGTGTGTGTGTGTCTGTGTCTATCTGTGTGTGTATTTGTGTGCATGTGGATGTGCATCAGTGTGTATATGTGTCTATATGTGTGTGTATTAGTGTGTGTGTGTGTGTTATCAGTACCAGCCAGCAGACAGACAGTGTATTGTGTTGGCAGACATGAGGTCATCTGTTCATTGAATCCAACCAATGGAGCCTTCACTCAATCATCTGCAACTAACCTCTCTCTCTTTCTCTCCCTCCTTTAACTCCTTTAATTCGTATTTCTCTCTCTCTCTTGATACTTTTAGTTTAAGTAGTTTTTAGCTTTTGATAAACTCTCTGCAGTTCTATCCCAGTAGGTTGTGTTGGACCAGCGATCTTGGTTGTAGTCCTAATGTGTATCTTGGTTGTAGTCCTAAGGACATTCTTGGTTGTAGTCCAAATGAGCACCTTGGTTGTAGTCCTAAAGATCTTCTTGGTTGTAGGCCTAATGAGCATCTTGGTTGGAGAAGGCCCTAAAATCTATGTTGCTCTGAAAGACATTTACACACACACTCCATAGTCATACTCTTACCACACACAGGCTCACTCACAAACACAAATAAAATACATAAATACACATCCTACACACACACACACACACATGATCACACATATTCACAAACATAAAGATATATGCACACATGCTCTCATTTACACACACACACCAACAGCTCATTACTGTTAGGGTTACTGTGTGTGTGTTGTCTTCCTATCCTCATTTGTCAGAATGGCATCTGTAATGACCAATGACAGGCTGTGGTGCCATTAGAGCCGGGAGCTCGGCAGCCCTTCCCAGCCAATCAGGTCCAAGATGACTAGCAATGAGGAAAGGCAGGCAGCCGACCAGCATATGCCTGCCTGCCTGTGTGTGTGTGTGTGTGTGCCTGCCTGTGTGTGTGTGTGTGTGTGTGTGCCTGCGCCTGCCTGTGTGTGTGTGTCACAGACCATTAGCTAACTGGAGCTTATGTAATCATAGTTGAGTATTCCACAGGCTGTATGTGCTTCAGCACATGCATGCTCCCTCTGGTGCACAAATCACTGCTGCCAACGGCTCGGAGACAAGATCACACAGACATGGTGTGTGTTCGTGTGTGTGGAGGTTTCTAGGTAATTGCCCAGGTGTATCTCTTCGGATCAAGTGAAATGAGAGACTGAGTGACCTAGAGTAGAGGGGGAAAGGAGATGGGGGGGGGGGGGGGGTAGGAGGAAGAGGAGGGCTGGAGGAAGAGGGGGAGGAGGGGGAGGAGGGGGAGGAGGGGGAGGAAGAGCAGGAGGTGGGAAAGAACATGAACACGTTTTCGGTTTCACATACCGAACAGTACAGTAGAGAACGGGCATCGTTGAAATCATGAATCAATGAAGTAAGACCGTGAGAGAGAGCCAGGCAGGAGAGTCTGGATGTGGAGGATGTCCCAGGGTTTCCACTGGGCTCCTGAGCTTAGCCGATCTCCCCCGAGGTGTCTGGACAGCACAAGAGGAGATTCTCCTCCTCCAGGTGTCTGGACAGCAGAAGGGGAACTGTGGAGTCCAGCAGGGGAGGGGGTGGGATGTGAAGGTAGAGACATGCCGTCTGTTAGCTACATGATTCACAGAAAGCATGCTAGCTCTCTGTTAGCTCCATCGATCACAACAATAATGCTAGCTATCCGTTAGCTTATTAGGGTTGCCACGCATCCCGGATTTCCCGAAGATTGGCCATGTGTATACTTTTATTTGATTGGTAGCCGAAATACGAAAGCTTGCTTACCCTCCACCCCCCCGCCCCACCCCCACCCCAGTCGTCGTCCGAACGTTCTGTCCAAGTGTCCAGTTTTCACTGCTAGCATACTAGCTATTTGTTATCTAGATTCTAGCTTCGCCATAGTGTTTGAACATGAATCACAGCAAGCAAGCGCGCTACCTCCATGTTTCACCGCAGGTGTGTGTCTGATGTGTTGGGTCAAGCTTAATTAGTGCCCACCAAAAGATAGGAGGTGGTCTAATTGTGATGTGACCGCACTTAGGGAAGCTCTCTATCACACGCATGCACACACAAGCCACACACACACACGTACACGTACTCCACACACAGACATTGTGGCTGCTTTGGTTTAAAGACAGAGACTCACACAGTTGAGAGTTGCAAGCTTCAATACCCACACTATCTACTATGTTTTACTATCCATACTACTATTCTATCTACTATGTTTTAATATCCATACTACTATTATATCTAATATGTCTATAGGGACAGCCTTACAGGGAACCCTACTAGCCAGGAGAGGATACCAGCCCTGTACCCTGAACCCTACTAGCCAGGAGAGGATACCAGCCCTGTACCCTGAACCCTACTAGCCAGGAGAGGATACCAGCCCTTTTACCCTGAACCCTACTAGCCAGGAGAGGATACCAGCTCTTTTACCCTGAACCCTACTAGCCAGGAGAGGATACCAGCCCTGTACCCTGAACCCTACTAGCCAGGAGAGGATACCAGCCCTTTTACCCTGAACCCTACTAGCCAGGAGAGGATACCAGCCCTGTACCCTGAACCCCACTAGCCAGGAGAGGATACCAGCCCTGTACCCTGAACCCTACTAGCCAGGAGAGGATACCAGCCCTGTACCCTGAACCCTACTAGCCAGGAGAGGATACCAGCCCTGTACCCTGAACCCTACTAGCCAGGAGAGGATACCAGCCCTGTACCCTGAACCCTACTAGCCAGGAGAGGATACCAGCCCTGTACCCTGAACCCTACTAGCCAGGAGAGGACACCAGCCATGTACCCTGAACCCTACTAGCCAGGAGATGATACTAGCCCTGTACCCTGAACCCTACTAGCCAGGACTGATCCTGTGGTGGCTGCTTGCTCTGACAGAAAACATGCAGCTTTTCTCTTTATGTGATGTAATTCAGCTTGTCTCTGCATTGTCACCTGGATGCAGACAAGAGAGAGAGAGAGTGAGTGTTCCGAAGAGCTCCATTCATCCTGCAGACGCACCTCTGCTCTGGACTGGACTGGACTGGAGAGGGGAGGAGGGGAGGGGAGAAGAAAGGGGGAGGATGATCAGGAGAGAGAAGATATGGAAATGGCCTTCTCCTCCTCCCCCCCCCCCCCTGCTCTCATTCCTCTATCCCTCCCCTCGGCCTCTTCTCTATCCCTCCCCTTCTCCATATTCTCTATCCCTGCCTCTCTCCCCTCCCCTCATCCTGCCCCTCTTCCACCCAACACAGCCCCTCCCCCTCGCTCAGAGAAGGGACTGATATATTCCTCTCACGGCCTGCTAGTAAATTACATCTGGAGTGTATTACTAACTCTGGACAGGGGAAGGCCAGACACACACACACACTCACCACACACATTCACACACACACACACACACACACACACACACACACACACACACACACACACACACACACACACTCACCACACACATACACACTGCATGGCTGCTGGTGGTATAGTCTTGTGATGCTTGGTGTCCAACCCTAACCCCATCACCCCTCCATCACCTCTTCTCCTCCCTCTGTCCATCCATCGCTCCCTCCCCTGTACTTTTCCTATCTCTCCATCCCTCCCTCCATCTCCTGCCTGGATTGATTGGACATGAGTGTGTAAGTGTGTGTGTGTGGAGATGTGTGTGTTTCTGTGTGTTTTTTTGTGTGTGGAGGTGTGCGTTTGTGGAGGGAGGGTTTTAAGGTGTGTGTCTTTCATGTGGTGTTTGTGTGTGCGTGTGTGTGTGTGGGGGGGGGAGTTGAGTGTGTGGGTGTAGAGGTGTGACTAATAGTTTAGTGACTTCCTGCTGAGTGATTGTGTATCCTGCTGGGCTTCAAACAGGACATGCTGCTGCCGGAGACCAGCTACAGCACACCATCCTGGGTGTGTGTGTACATCCTGGGGAGAGCCCAGCTCTAGAGGACATCATCCTGTGTGTCTGCTACTACTAACTGTGCATTTCTGATCCTTGATTTTCCGCTGTACTTTCTACTTTGTATACAGTATGCACAGTTTGTACGTGTTTTGGATGAAAGTGCCTGCTAAATGAATAACATGTCATGTAGATTATATGTGCACCTGGGATGCAAACTGTATAAACCGAGAGAGGGGAGAGAGTGATGAAGGTTCGAGTTCACCTGGTATAGAATATGCTCATATACTCACCTGGCAGAGACCAGCTAAAAGTTGTTGTTCCCCCTGTTGGATTTGATGTTTCTAACTTCTCTTCCTCCCCTCTTCCTCCCGCCCTCTCCCCTCCAGGCTTCGTGTATACATGTGGGGGGATGCTAAAAGGCAGGAATGGCACCATCGAGAGCCCAGGTTTCCCGTACGGCTATCCCAACGGTGCCAACTGCACCTGGGTCATCATCGCCGAGGAGGGCAGCCGGATACAGGTCCTCTTCCAGGCCTTCGCCATCGAGGAAGAGTACGACTTCCTGTCGCTCTACGACGGACACCCCCACCCCGCCAACTTCAGGACCAGGTGGGAAGGGGGGGAGAGAGAGGGAGGGAGAGGGACGGGAGACACCCTTGCTGTTTGTTCTTCCAGGCTCTCCCGCCTGGAGATCCTTTCTCTTTATTTATTTGGCTTTTCCTACCTTTCTTCGCTCCTTCCCCACGTCTTTGTGGAGGTGTCTCACTCGCAATCCTGTCTCTCTCTGTCTCTCTCTCTGTCACTCTCTCTTTCCCTGTTTCGTGTCGCTGGGTTAGAGCAGCGTGCCCTTCACAGGAAGTAGAGCAGGACAGAAGGTTCCACTGGTGACATTTCCACAGATGCTGCTCTCATTAGTCACTTCCTCCGCCGGCCCCAATGTGACCACCTGATTGGTGGACGATTCCATCCTCTGTGAGAGGAGATGGAGAGGAGAGGAGCGTTCCCTTCTTAGACACGACAGAGAGAAATCTCTCTAGGGTTAGGGTTCAAACAGCTGCAGATCCGTTGTCAAATGAGAACGTTCCGGAGAAATCCTTCTCAGTAATTAAGACTACAGACTAGAGCAAGACTATTAACGAGTTACTGTAATTACTCTCCCAGCTTGATTAGCATGTGCCAGACACACACACATACACACATACTGTACATGTCCTCTCCGGCAGTGTGTTAGGCTGGAGCAGAATCCGTGTCTTAGCTTTGTACCTGAAGCAGGTTATCATGTAGGGAAACGTGTGTGTGTGTGTGGGTGTGCAAGACACAGAGAGAGAGAGATAGGGAGACAGAGACAGAGAGACAGAAGGAGAGGGAAAGATTAGAGCTGCCACTGATATTGCCCTCTCTAAATCTGGTGTAATATCCCTTTAAGCTGCTCTTGAAGCAGGTGGACATAAGGGACTGATCTCGTTTAGCTGCTCAAATACAATACAGACACCATGGTGTGTGTGGGTGTGTGTACGTGTATGTGTGGTCATGTTTAACCACCCTTGTGGGGTCTAGAAATCCCCACAAGGAATTGATTTGTAAGGTGGGTTGGGGTTAGAATTAGTGTTAGGGTTCAAATTAGTTTAAGGCTTTAGGTTAGGGTTAGGGTAAAGGCTTGGCTGTTCACACGGTTTTGAATGGGAGTGAATTGTCGGTCCTCACTGGGATAGTAAAATAAACCTGTGTGTGTGTGTGTTTGTCTGAGGGGGGCCCTGTCATGTGGAACTTGGACACATCTGTAGCTCTTCAAACTGCCTAAAAATAACATCCTGCTCAGAAATGCAACAGTCGGGGAAAAGACAGACCAGGGAAATACCTTAGTCTGCAGTGATGCCCCTCTCTCTCCCCCCTCTTCCTCTCCATCTATCTGCCCTCTTCCTCTCTCTCTCTCCCTTCCTCTCCTTATCGCTTTCTTCCTCTCCCTCTCTCTCCCTTCTTTCTCTCTACCCATCTTTCTCCTTCTTCCTCCCGCTCTCTCTCTCACTCTCTCTCTCATTCTGTCTTCCCTCTTCCTGTCTCTCCCTCTCTTTCTCCCCCTCTTTTTCTCTGCCTCTCCATCTTCCCTCTCCCTCCCTTTCCCCTCTCTCTCCCTGTCTCTCTCACTCACCTCTCTTTCTCTCCAGGGTAGGGAGGAGACTTAAAAGAGCCTAATTAAACAGTTAAACCTGTGAATAATGTAGATCTCTTTTGGCAGGCAGATATGGCAGACAGGCAGAGATGGCAGACAGGCAGACAGGCAGACAGGCAGACAGACAGACAGACAGACAGGCAGGCAGGCAGGCAGGCAGGCAGGCAGGCAGGCAGGCAGAGACAGACAGACAGACAGACAGACAGGACAGACAGGCAGGCAGACAGGCAGGCAGGCAGACAGGGACAGACAGACAGACAAGGAAGTAGACAGACTTGAGAAGCAATACAACTTGAAAAGCAGGACCGTGTGTGTGTGTGTATGTGAGGGAGAGAGAGAGAGAGGGAGAGAGAAAGAGGGAGGAAGAGGGAGGAAGAGGGAGGGAGAGGGAGAGAGGGGGGAGGGGGGGGGGAGTTCTCTTAGGGCGTGAAGTAGTTCTGGAAGCTAAACTACCATCTATCTGTTCCTGCCTAGATTCCTCAGACACCCCCCTCCCCCCCAACATACACACACATACAGACACGTACAAAAGACACTCTTCCTTAGCTGTCATTTACACTGTATACTCTCAGCATCTCTGCTATTTCTCTCCCTTTCTCTTCTCTCCTTCATCCTTCACTCTCTTCCTGTCTTATTGTTTCAGTATTATCTGTGTCTTTGCTACTACACAACAAGAGAGGTGGAGAGAAGAGGAAAGGAAAGAAAAGGAGAGGATAGGATCTCCAGTCTCTGACAGTGCTACCTAGTGGTAGACTGTGTGTACTGCATCTCTGTTCACTGCACTAAATCCTAGGGTAATTGCATTCTAGTGAGAATCTTAAGGTCTATCCTAGCCCAGATCTTGCCCCACTAACTACAGGGGCTTACTAGATAGATAGCTACTAGAACAGGGGACCAACTAGCTAGGCCCTAGATCAAGGAGCTAGCTAAGGCTAAGATAGAGGGTTAGCTAGGGTGGGGCTAGTGTAGGGGGGTCAGATGGCTGAGCGGTTAGGGAGTTGGGGCTATTAATCAGAAGGTTGTTGATTCGAGTCCCGGCTGTGCCAAATGACGTTGTGTCCTTGGGCAAGGCACTTCACCCTACTTGCCTTGGGGAGAATGTCCCTGTACTTACTGTAAGTTGATCTGGATAAGAGAGTCTGCTAAATGTCTAAATGTAATGTAAATGTAATGTAGTTAATTATTTAAGGACTTGGACAGTGGCTTAGGTAATTACCTTGGGGGCTTGTACAAGGGCTTGGCTAGCTAGCTAGCTAGGGTCTAACTCAGAGGGCAAGCTAGGGGCTATGAGATGGGTCTAGGTGGCTAGCTATGCAAGTGCTGGAACAGGGGGCTAGCTATCTAGGGACTTGAATAAAAATAGCTAGCTACTTAAGGGCTGTGGGGTTAGCTAGCTAAATAGGGGCTAAAGCTGTGCTTGCTAGCTAATTATGAGTTAGGACAGGGCTAGCTAACCAGCTACAGGCCAGAACTTGGCAGTAGCTAGGGGAGACAGGGCTAGTTGGCTAGTTTGTGTGTTAGGGACTAGAATGGAGCTAGTTAGTGTGTGTTAGTGACTAGGATGGAGCTTCTTAGGGGGTAAGACAGGGCTAGCTAGCTAAGGGTAGGACAAGACTAGTTAGCCAGTGTGTGTTATGTACTAGGATGGAGCTCTCTAGAATGTGATAAGGACTAGGATGGAGCTAGCCATGGGCAGAGGGGTGTGAACAGCCCTTTAGAGTCTTTAAATATCTTGCCTCGTCTAGGTGCTAAGTGGCTGCCTCTGTGGACAGATCCAGCCACTACATCACCGTCTCAGCGTGGTGTGTGTGTATGTGGGAGATGGAGAGAAAGAGAGATTGTGTATCTTTATTTGTTTGTGTCCATGTATATGAGACAATGTTTGTGCTTGTGTTTGGCGAGAGAGACATTGTGTGTGTGTGTGTGTGAGCTTGTGTGTATGTGTGTGTGAGAGAGAGCTAGACACTGTGTGTGTCTGTGTATGCACCAGTCACCCTCTCCCTGTCTGGCTGGCTGGTTGTATCCTGTAATTATGTCCCTTTGTGAGAGAAATGGCTGTTTAAGCTGCTTTGCTGGACTTGACTCTGTGAAGGGGAGGGTTGAGCGGTAATGTGTGTGTGTGTGTGTTTGTGTAGAGCAGTGTTTCTGCCTAACCCTCAGGCTGGTTGAGAGAATGTCTTGATCTTCTGCTTTTGATCAAAGTTAGTCAAGTAACGCCCGTAATCGGAACATGAAACTGTGTTCGCCCACTTCACTAAAAGCTTCATGGTAACAGTGCTCCAATCACATGCCTCCTCCAGCTGAACAGTCCTCCAATCACACGCCTACTCCTGCTGAGCACAGGATGTGAATCATAACAATCCTCCAATCACATGCCTCCTGCCGAACTCAGGAAGTGAATAATAACAGTCCTCCAATCACACGCCTTCTCGCATGCATCTTATCTGATATGAGACGGATAATTACTCCTGTATCAGCTATTGTGTGGGTGTTTGTGTGTGTGTGTGTGTTTCCAGATAAAAAACCTGTTGACAGTGAAACTAGCATCTGTGAAACACGCGTGTAATGGTTTCCCCCTGTACATGCAGCTATCTGACATGCACACATACACACCACACACACTACACAATCACACACACACACACACACACACACACACACACACACACACACACACACACACACCACAGCTGGACTGACCCAGATTCCTCAGAGGTAGATTAGGTGAAATTCACTTCTCCTCTCCAGTCAGATCTGCACACTGCCTTAATAGGTGTGAAACACAACACAGAAACCTTTGATGTTCAACACTGCCAGTGTGGAGGAATGGGTGTGTGTGTATGTGATGTGTGTGTGTGTGTGTGTGTGTGTGAGAGAGAGAAAGTGTATATGTGTGTGTGTGTGTGTGTCTGCGCACGTCAGAGTGGTGTTTACCCCCCAGGAAAACAGTTTCATCTCATCTACATTAGTTCCGACCCTGAGGGGGCTTCTGATGATGTTCTTGATAGACACACACATAGACACACACACACGTAGACACACACAGACACACAAAGACAGTCTCTCTCTCTCTCTCTCTCTCTCTCTCTCTCTCTCTCTCTCTCTCTCTCTCTCTCTCTCTCTCACTCACTCACTCACTCACTCACTCACTCACACTCTCTCTCTCACTCACTCACTCACTCACACTCTCTCTCTCTCTCTCTCACTCACTCACTCACTCACTCACTCACTCTCTCTCTCTCTCTCTCTCTCTCTCTCTCTCTCTCTCTCTCACTCACACACACACACACACACACACACAGACACAGACACAGACAGACACCCGTATCAGGTACGTGGTGAATGCTCTGTGTGCAGCTATGCTGATTACACCCCATAACACACACATACTCACATACAGACACACACAAGTTTAAAATTATTGTGGGGACTCACAATTCTTGATGCAAAACCCTCACTAAAGCTAAACAACCCTGAGCTAATGATGATGGTAAAAATCATAATCACAAAGATGAATAAAGATATGGAGATCACAATTATTTTAAGTGATTACTCACTGACTTTGGAAGCATCTTGCTTTCATTGAACTCAATGGGGGGAAAAAAGCGGTCTGGTTCTTTTTAGTCACAGAGAATGTCATGGTGGGTAATAAAAACAAGAAATCAAGAAATACAGTGGATGTGAGGAAATCGTCTCTCATCGAGGTGCTCGTCTCCCAACGTCTCACCCAATGGGTATCCTGACGAGGAGAGAGAGAGAGAGAGAGAGAGAGAGAGAGAGAGAGAGCTGATGCTCTGCTGCAGTGTGCCACACTCGAGGGAGAAAAGGAGCGTATTCAACAGCACACAGCTCTCTTTTTTGGGGATGGCTAATTTATGTTAGTGTACCTGCATGCCCTCACTTTGAAAGACTCACCGGCAGTCAGATACCCCATACTCTGGACTAGCATTTGTGACAAAAGTGCTAGCTAAGTATAAGAAAACCACCCATACAAACACTGTGTTATGCATGCTCGTCACAATATCCCCTTATCTTGGCTGAGCAACACTGAACATGCCTGGCTGAGGGTGATTTGGGGCTTTTAGGGAGGGGTGAGAGCCCACCGCTGTAAAGGAGAGAGGGGCGCTGGATTTACAAGACCAGACGAGCGTCACAACAAAACGGAATGTGGGCCGGTAATCATTCTAATCTCGATGATCTTGTTTCCATGATCGTTTGAAGCTAGAATCGTAAATTAAAATTAAATTTATCGCCCAGCCCAACACACACAGACATACACCAATGTGTGTGTGGGGGGGGGGGGGGGGGAGTATTTCTGTGCTGTCAGTCCTAACCGGGCCTCCATTTTCATAGATAAGACATCTATCCCCTGGAATAAATCCCTTCTCAAAGCTCTTAACACCTCAGCTTGTGTGTGTGTGCGTGTGTGTGTGTATGTGTTGCCCTATGCCACCTGTGTGTGTCATTCCAAAGGATGATTCAGTGGAATCATGGTTAATCCCCCCCAGCAGTCATTAGATAGGATGGCATGGCCACAGGGGGAGTCACACACACACAAATTCAAACACGCACACACACAAATTCAAACACACACACACACATGCCCACACAAACTCACACTCTCACGCACACACTCACACACAATCCCCCAGTAACCCTCTGACTCGACCATGCTAACAGTTGGTTCATGCCCTCTGTGTGTGCCTGAGATTGTGTGTGTGTGTGTGTGTGTGTGTGTAACTGAGATACAGAACCAAGATAATGCTGCCTCTTACTTCTGCTCATTACATTATACTGTGTGACCATCAGTCAAACAAGACACAGTGCGCTCACACACACACACACACACACACACTCACACATCTGTCTTTTGAAACAGGACCACAATCTCACTCATGTTCCACATCTATTATGTATGGCGGTTCGATTGACACACACTAGAGCGCACACACACGGTTACAAACACACACACAGAGACTCAGACAGACTGACACACACACACACACACGCAGGGGCGAGAGCCCAGGGAACGTGTAATCTCACTTAGGGGACATACTGCGGCAGGCTCAAAACCACACAGTCAGCAACACCCTCAGCTAAGCCCTACCAGATCCTCTCCAGCACCATCACTCATACACACACACACACACACACACGTTCACACTCTCTCTCACACGCACACATTCACACTCATACACCCTCTCATGCACGCACACACATTCACACTCACTCTCAGACGCCCTCTCATACACACCCACTCATACACACTTTCACATACACACTCTCATAAACATGCACTCATACTCACATACACACTCTCATACACACAGAGAACATCCAGATCTTAAGGCAGTAAGCGCTCACTAAGGTGTCCAGGTTGACTCCAGAAAAGCTTTTCAAACTGGAGCCAGTACAACTGTAAACTGTTAAACACTGTACCGAGAATAGAACCTTCTACTCTGAAATAGTCGTACTACTGGCACAATACTGAGAATAGAACCATATACTCTGAAATAGTCATACTACTGGCACGATACTGAGAATAGAACCATATACTCTGAAACACCAACACTATATTGACACCAAACTGAGAATAGAACTACATGCTTTCAAATATTCATGTAATGCTGACACTGTACTGAGAATAGTACTGCATACACTAAAATATTCTTACTATACTGAGGATATAATTGTATAGTCTTATATACTCGAACTATAATATATACTACACACTAAGATGTAGTGTATAGTGTAGATGTATATTTGGTAGCACAAACCAGGTTAATTCCAGGACACTACTATTACACCTGTTAGATCACTGAAAGGTCTACTGTGCAACATCATACGTAACAAAACACCTTATTTGTGCATCGTTAGTTAGGGTGGGGTGGTCATTTACTGTAGAACACATATACATGCGCACACACACACGCTAGGACATTCACTCACACAAGCGCACACATTCCCAGGCCGGCGAGCGACAGACCCACAGGGCGTGTTTAAACAACTTGTTAATTGCAACGTCGTCGTGGGACATCCACACCCACGGAGCCGTCTGGCCTACATGAGCTACACCACGCTGCTAGATTGCTAATCACTATGTTGCTAGCATGCTTGTCACTGGATCCACTCTGCTAGCATGCTAATCACTGTGCCGCGAGCATGCCAATCACTACAGCCACGTTGCTAGCATGCTCATTTCTACATTGGTAGCATGCTAATCACTAAGTTGCAAGCATGCTAACCACTATGCTACATTGCTATCATGCTTATTACTACAGTCCTACCTGGGTATGCTGTTTTTACTATTATAATTACTTATAATAACCCTAACCCTTATAATTCTAAGCATATGGCAAATTACCAGGCTAAATGCCAGGCTAACCTCTGCTAAACGCTAGGCTAACTGCTTGTCTAATCACAAGGCGGGCTAGGCAAAGTATTAATTGATGGATCTAAAATAGAAGATGGAAAACTAACAGAAAATATCAAGGGAAAGTCTTAACTCTTCTAGTTCTATACTCTATAAATTATATACAGCCGAGGTTCTATATTTTAGAGGATATATATATATATATATATATATATATTCTAAAGGTTCTATAGGCCTACTCCAAAATACTCTGGAGTAGGCCTATTGTAGAGCTTTTACGTTCTTGAAGTTCTATCTCCATAGGTTCTATACTCTCCTAGAGGTTCTCTACTCTAGTGGTTCTATAGGTTATATATTCTAGAGGTTCTAAACTAGAGGTTCTACACTCTCTTAGATGTTCTAATCTAATCTAAAGAGGTTCTAAACTCTCATAAAGTTCTTAGACTTTAGATGCTCTACTATTGATGTTGTTGTAACCACGGAGAGCAACGGTGCAAGTGCGGATGTAATCAAGGTCGGACAATTTAGTCGGTGGCAGTTTTACGCACCGGGGTGCGGTTTATTGATCCCAAAAAGCATTAACAGAAAAAGAATGGTATGAGTGAGCTGGCCTCTTGTATCCCTTGGCCAGCTCCCTCGCTGGCTGAGTCGTTTCAACTGCGTCCTTTTCTCGCCGCTCGTGTGGGTAAAGGCACGAATCGACTCCTATGAAGCGCTCTCTCAGGCGGCCGTGCCTCTGTCCGTGGTGCTGAACGGCCCGTGGCAGCCCCTTCTCTCTCGACTCACACACTGAGCAGAACACTCTCAGGTGGCCGTGCCTCTGTCCGTGGGGCTGAACGGCCCGTGGCAGCCCCTTCTCTCTCGAGTCGCACACTGAGCAGAACACTCTTGAGGTTCTATTCTCTAGACCAGTGGTTCCCAAACTTGAACAGGCATAGCTGCAGCTATCCAATGTGGTGGTCACACCAAGGCCGTAATCATAATATATATTGGGGGGACACAACAATATTCACATCTGGTCACAATGTCCCCCCCCCCAATATATTGATATAAAAATATAAATACAAATATAAATGTGCTATGCTACGACAGGCAACCACCCACGCTGTCTGAAATGATCATAAAACATTTAATTCGTCCCCCCCGATGTTGACTCCATGGCTACGGCCTTGGGTCACACCCCCCCATATGATCAGAGTAGCTGCTTCAATCAACAGGGCTCTGCCGGTGCAGTCTCCCGTTGTCCATCTGGATGTGGGCTGAACTTTTTTTCATTAACGTATCCTTTATTATTTACCGCTTAAAGGTCAATGATGAAGAGCATCCACAGAGGGAACGTCGTTTTCCTTGTAGCGAGAGCATTTAAACACTTGTGATTAGTCAAGAGGCTCTCAGGCGCTCATAGACACAGGACGATGTTTGCGTGTGAGAGAGAGAGAGAGACAGAGAGAGAGAGAGAGAGAGACAGAGAGAGACAGAGAGAGACAGAGAGAGACAGAGAAATGACAATGAGAGCTGAGCACATGAGAGGAAGCAAAATAATGCTGCCATCACTTAACATTCAATCATTGTCTGGAACAAACATAACAAAATGAGCAACTTAAAAGAACCGATTCAAAGTTACAAGTATGGTTTTGCATGGAAGCCCCCCTAACTCAGAATGTCTTCCAGTGCGCCTGCATGCACACAAACTCCAAAATAATTGCAGTTTAAAAACCAATGGTGATAAGATTGTCTAGTTAGTATTCATCACTTTTAAATGTTTCTTATTTTTAACTTAATTAATGGTTTGTGTAGGCGGAATTATGTTCTGGCAACATTCAAGAAATGGGTTCCAGCTAAATTTAATGACCTACCGCAAATCACACATTGTCTCTTATTTGTAGTCTGATAATATTTATAAAATACCAAGAGTTTTAAACTCTGTTGGAGGTTCTATACTCTCAAAGTTCTTTAACGTTTCTATTCTTTAGAGGTTCTAATGTCTAGAGGTTTTATACTCTTGATATTCTATAAAGGTTCTACTCTCTCTTAGAGGTCCTATACTAAAGGTTCTATACTCTAGAGGTTCTATACTCCCCTAGAGGTCCTATTGTCTAGTGTTTCGATGCAGTCTAAACTGTACTAGATTAACTACGTTTTCCTAGAGGTTCTACCCATCTCTCTGATTCTAGTAGTTTCTGGTGTTCTCTGGAATGCCTACGTTTAATTACACACAGAGATGATAGAAGTACTGACAGACCTTCAGGCCTTGTACACTCACTCACACATGCTCGTGCGTACACACACACACACACACACACACACACACACGCATGCACACTTACACACCCGCACATGCTGTCTCACATAAGCATGCACTTATGCACACATACACACTCACACACATGCACACTCACACAACAGACACGCATTAATTCATTTATTCACATTTTCTAATATGGCCCAAAACAACCCCAGGCTCTCATGGCTGCCTCTGTCTGCCTGGCCTCAATATCTCTGCAGCAAAATTGTGGAGGACATGCACACACTCTCTCATACATACACACACACACTCCCACGCACATTCACACACGAATACATACACACACTCACACACAATAACACTGGCTTGCACACACCACACAGTAACACGGGCTCACACACACACACACACACATTGATTGACACACAGTAGACCACAACAGACAGAAACAGGCTGGATGAGTAGTTTGACTGCATCCTTAAGACAGCCTTTCCTTATTATGTCTAATCATCTCCCCTCTCCTCCTCTCTCCTCTTCTCCCACTCTCTCCTCCTCTCTCCTCCTCTCTCCTCTACTCCCCCCCTCTCCTCCTCTCTCCTCCTTTGGATGGGGGAATTCACATGGGCAACGAGTGGTTAATGGAATATTGAAAAGATCAAAACACTTTTTGTCCCTTTTGTGTTGTATGCCTAGCTAGAACGAAGTAGAGAGATGGATAGAGGGGGAGAGGGAGACATGGTGATGGAGAGGAGAGGCAGAGAGCTGGAAAGGGGGGTGTGAGGGAGGACAGGACAGGACAGGAGAGGGGGAGGATGGGAGGGACGAGAGGAGGATGGGAGGAAAGGAGGTTGTGTGTGTGTGTTCAGAGAGAAGACTTTGCTGAATGCTTCACTGGTCCAAACATTACCTCAGCAGCACAAATACTCATATTCAATTAAATAGCCTTGTAACCTGACCCTGTGTGTGTATGTGTGTGTGTTTTTGTGAGTGTGTATGTCTGTTTTCATTGCCTTCAATTAAAATTATACCAAAAAGAGTGGATTTACTGTGTTGGTGTGTACTGTATGTGCGTGAAGGTCCAAGAGTGTGTGTGTGTCAGATTCAGAGTGGACTTTTCTTTCGACGCCCTTGTGAATTTCCAACCTTCTCCTTATCTCTCTCCACACTCTGCTGAACCACTGCCAACGCCTCTCTCTGTCTCTGTCCATCCCCCCCCCCCCTCCTCTCTCTCTCTCTCTCTCTCTCTCTCTCTCTCTCTCTCTCTCTCTCTCTGTGTCTCCATTTCTCTCTCTCTATCCCCCTCTCTTTAACCATTTCTCTCTATTTCTTTGTCTCTTTCATACCTCTCTCTCTCTATCCCTCCATTTCTCTCTCACTATCCCCCTCTGTCTCGCTCATCCCCCCTCTCTCTCTCCCTTTCTCTGTCCCCCTCTCTCCCTCTCTCTTTCTCTCTGTCCCTCTGTCGCTCTCTCTCTGTTGCTCTATGGACTTTTTATTTATTTATTTATTCATTGTGAGAGCTGCTTGTCCTCTGTTTCTCTCTCTCTGTGTGTGTGTGTGTGAGCGTATGTGTGAAAGATGAGCGGGAGTGTGTCAGTGTGTGTAGTGTGTGTGTAAGTGTACAAAAACAGTAAGATTGGAGAAAGCTTTCATAGTGATTGCTGATAGGACAGTTTACCAGGAAGTCCACAGGGTCATGACTGGGTATGAAGTGCATCTCTGGTTCCTGTTCTCCACACAGACTAGACCCGTGTACCTAGAACACATGGAAAGAGGAGACTTGAAGAACATGAACAATTAATACAGACATGCATCAAATACACAAAGGCTGACTTATACAGACACACACACATTGGATCTCTCTTTCTCTCCCTCTCGCTCACAAACACACACACACACACGCGCACGTCCAGTAGAATTCTTGTGAAGCCCAGGGCTGTTGTGTATATGATAAATATCATGCATTTGTATCAAATGACTTCTGTCTACAGCATATCAGACTGTAATGGCAGCCAGTGAAATATTCATCAGCTTGTTATTAATGAGGTGTACGTTCTCGAGCAGCCTCCAGACACAGCCTCATTCCATGTCTCCTATCAAAAAGGCCCTGCTCCGAAGAGAAGTTAGCTTCCACACGTGACTCTGTGTGTGTTTGTGTGTGTACAGGAACACTGTCCGTCTTCATCCAATTACCTTTTACAGCACACACACACACACACAAAGACCATTAAAAGCTGTGTCACAAGCCTGTCAGTGTCGTGTGTGTGTGTGGTTAGGTCTGTGTGTGTGTGTATGCACGTGTGTGTCCAGACATGCAGCTTGTGCTCATTAAGGCCAGCTAGGCTGAAACACTGACCACGCCTGAACGAGTTTCAGTCAACGCCACTGCTCCTTGTCCAGTCTCACACAAGCACTCCTCAGGATGGCTAGAGCTCAGGGGGCCAGAGCATCTGACTGCAGATCCAGAGGTTGCAGGTTTAAATCCCCCCCGTACATCGCTTTGGATAAAAGCGTCTGCAAGATGAGAACGTTAGAATTATTGTGAGTATTCTGATAAAGTATTATAACAGCTCTTGTATCTTCAGTCACATGTTAGAACAAGTTCTGGTAACAGTGCAGTCGGTTCATAACATTGTTCATGTTGCTGCGGCGTTCTGACTGAGGCACTAATTGGTTGTGAGGAAAATCAGATGATTTTAATTTCCATCCAATCAATATTTGAGCGAGGCCTTTGAAGTGGCTCCTCAGAGTGAGACTGGAGAGACTGTCTTCTGAAGGGTTATACAAAAAGATGAGAGATGGGGAGAGAGGGAGGAAGATGGAGAGATGGAGGAAGATGGGGAGAGGGAGAGAGAGAGACATTTGTCATTTCTGGTGTTATGTGAGAGACCAGCTGGAGTTCTGTCTGCAGAGAACCATACATATACACTGAGAACCTTTAGAACATTGATTCATACCACTCTACACCAGCAACTTTAAAACAGAACCATACAATGCACACACCAGAACCTTAAAAACATCTAACTGTGTAAAAAAACAAGCATACAAATATCATTTAATAAAATCATTACAGACACAGAACATTACAACATGAATATAGAATCTCTGTCTCTCTCCATCTCTCTCTCTCTCTCTCTCTCTCTCTCTCTCTCTCTCTCTCTCTCTCTCTCTCTCTCTCCCCCCCCCTCTGTCTTCATCTTGTCTTCTTTCTCAAATCACCATCACTAAAGGAAGGTCTTTGTTAGTTGAACATTAGCATTTGATTGATGCTGTGTTTAATTGCTAACCAGTGTGAATTATATTCTCATCTAAAACATCATTAACATAAATATTGTTTTGGTCACATTACTATCATCATCATTATTATAACCCAATGATCATTTGTCACGACCCAGACTTTAAACACACCCACACACACACACACACATACTCACACACATGCACATGCAGGTTTGTTTTACTATCCTTGTGAAGACCGACACTTCACTCCCATAAAACAAATGTCTATACCTAACCCGAACCCTAACCCTTCATGTCATTCTAACCCTAACCCTGAAAATCTCTGAGAAACGGCAATTGAAGTTGTGGTGATCAAGGAAATGTCTCGACAAGCGACAGTTTGCGTACACACCAATACACACGCACAAACCACTACACACACACCAGCACACACCACTACACACACAGCAACACACACCAGCACACACCACTACACACACACCAACACACACACCACTACACGCACACCAACACACATGCACACACACACCAACACGCACACACCACTACACGCACACCAACACACACGCACACACCACTACACACACACCAACACACACGCACACACCATAACACACTGACCATGCATGTCAAAAGGCATACTTTTTCCTTTGAGCACGTACTGCAGCTGCCGGTGCAAAGTAAGTACTGTTGCATGCAGTATGCATACAATTGGGACATACTGCATAAACATTGTGCTCTGAACTTTGACCCTCTTTGTTCCACCATCATTCACATTTCTTAGCGCTAACATTTTTACAGTGTCGAAAAAAATGATTAGTGATGCTTTTTTTTTCTGCCCGGAGATACAACATATTAAATAGAACCCAGTGCAGACCAGACACTTGCATACTGTCGGAGGGCATCCGGAGGGCTGTTGTGACTTTGGGACGTCTGTAGTGACATATCTTCCACTGCCCAGAGGATTGTGGGTCAGAATAGCCAGAAAAACATGTTGGCTTGCACACTGGAAATGTGACCAGACCATCTGGACCATGACCCGAGTATCTGGATGAAGAGGATGTTGTGTGACTGGAATCATAGGCCTGGTAACCCTGGTAACGACGACTGACGCTGAGGAACGTCCAGTAATCATGTCATACTTGGCATTTAGCCTCATTTGCATATAACAGTTCAAGCTGTCCAATGATATCCATGTTCATGCCAGCTGGGGGCTGGGATTGATCCAATTGAGGTCCTCAGGCCCAATCGTACCCTGTGCTGATTGGTATGCTAATTATTTCTGAAAAGTATGCTAATATGTTTGCTCGTTAATCCGGTGACATCAGAAGATGTTTACTCTCTAATGCTCCAGTGTTCTAATGGCTTTTAGAGATTCCCTCCAACCACACATATCTTCCATGTTGTACCAGATCTTCAACCACATGCCATATCTCCCATGATGCACCAGATCTCCCATGATGCACCAGATCTCCAACCACACGCCATATCACCCATAATGCACCAGATCTCCAACCACACGCCATATCTCCCATGATGCACCAGATCTCTATCATTCACTTATTTAACTATTATAAATCCATCTAATGGCAATTCAGTATGCATAAGCCACCTTATCTCAGTATCCGATTGCACTATGTTGACCACTCACGCTGCTCATTCTATTCTTATTTTTATATATATTTTATTTTATATTTAAATTGTTGTATTCTTAGATTGTTTAGCTCTTAGAAATAGTTAAACTTTTGTACTTTTACTTAATTTAAGATCCGTATATGTTTAGTGTTTTGCACCTCCCTGCCACAGTCAATTCCTTGTTTGTACAACATACATGGCGAATAAACCGAATTCTGATTCTGATCTCCATCCACACGCCATATCTCCCATGATGCACCAGATCTCCATCCACACGCCTTATGTCCCATGATGCACCAGTGTCTCTGGAGACCATGCTAATGCCAGACAACATGTCCACTTGTT
>CM042861.1:2540213-2560213 GCA_023658055.1 Thaleichthys pacificus | reverse complement strand
CCTCTCCTGTCCCCCTCTCCTCCTCTCCTCTTCTCTCATGTCTCCTCTCATGTCCCCTCCCCTCCTCTCCTCTTCTCTCATGTCTCCTCTCCTGTCCCCTCCCCTCCTCTCCTCTTCTCTCATGTCTCCTCTCCTGTCCCCTCCTCTCCTCTTCTCTCATGTCTCCTCCTGTCCCCTCTCCTCCTCTCCTCTTCTCTCATGTCTCCTCTCCTGTCCCCTCTCCTCCCCTCCTCTTCTCTCATGTCTCCTCTCATCTCCATTGGAAGCCATCCTGGCTAATGGGCGGTGTTTCACATAAACAGACTCAAACACTTTCAACCGCACACAGAGAGACACACACACACACCCAAACACACACATGTGGCCATTCACATATGCACAAGTGAGGCAGATAGTCATGAACACACACACACACACACACACAGGCGTCTATGACGTGTGTTTGTCATGGCCAATTTAATCCCGTTGTTGTCACAGTGTGGCAGCTGTCTTAACGACACTCGTAGTGTTCTGGAATCACGCTGATTAATGTTGTGTTTGTTCCCAGTGTGTGTGTGTGTGTGTGTGTGTGTGTGTGTGTGTGTGTGTGTGTGTCGGCTCATGTCATCTTAATTAGCCCACATTCTCTCAGTTCAAACAGCCGTTCATTCACACTCATTAAGTGTAAACTGCGATTGTGCATCAGGACTGAATCACCACCCCCCCCCCCCCCCCCCCCCCCCCCCCCCCCACCACGTTCAACTTGTCGCCATGGTACAGCCCTGCTGTGTGATTGTCTGTCTGGACTGTTCCACTGCAGGGTGACAGGGGGCTGTGTTGTGTGTGTGCCTGGCAATATTAGAGGGCTGGAGATGGGCCTACTGCTTCACGGATTAGGAAAGGATATGCATATGAATGAGCTATCACTTTTCATCATTTATGAATGATAGGCGTGTGTGTGTGTGTGTGTGTGTGGGCGCGCATGCGATTGAGGGCTTCTCAGTGAGTGAGTGCATATACATTATATATGTATACTGTAGGATATATGTCTATCTTGCCCTCAACCTCTCCTCTTCCTCCTCCTCTTCTCATGTCTTCTCTCTCTGGTATCAGACAGGTCTTGCATGAACATGCTCAAACATGCCTTTTACACTTACACTGTACACACATGTACCTATTAACCCCCCCCCCCCCACACACACACGCCATGAACACATGAAGAACTCTCCCGTCGGACCCTATGAAACATGGAACACGCCTGCGTCCCAGAATAGAAGCCAGAACCCAGAACGTGGTTCTATTGGAAACACGGAACACGTTTCCCATATCTCCCCGGCAAAGTTAACAAGACTGGAAAGATTGATCCAACCAGACAATCTACCCGTCTGCCTACCTGCCTGCTTGCCTCTATGTCTTGCTGGCTGTCTGGCTGTCTAACCCACATCTACCTGTCTGTCTACCTGTCTATACCCCCATACCCATCTGTTTACCCACCTGTCTGTCTAGCTAGCCGTCTATCAAGTCTAGCTGTCTATCTATCTCCCTTTCTACCTCTCTCTCTCTCTCTCTCTCTCTCTCTCTCTCCTCTCTCTCTCTCTCTCTCTCTACCTGTCTGTCTACGTGGCTGTCGGGTAGACACCAGCTGCAGGCTGCGGCAGAAGGGCGTGCGTGTGCGGTGCAGCCCGACAGAGTGAACCATTTCTTCTGTGGTTGTGATCAATACTAACTAGGTGTCCGGAGGATCTAGGGTTGTTTTTCTGGGACTGGGAATGGAGAGTAGTTTTACTGCTCCACATCCTGAAGAGGAACGGCGTCGGCCTCACGTTAATCTCATGACTGCAGATGGACGGTACTGATAAGTGGAAGCGCATGCATGCAAGCAAGCACACACACACACACACATGCACTCAAACGCAGCCGACCTCACAGACACCCTCTTCCCGCCACACACTAACACACACACACACTCGCCGCACACACCTGTGCACTAACACGCACGGTCACTCACTGCACACACATGCACTCCCCCAACCCCCCCCCCCCCCCCCCAACCCGCACGCCCGCACACAACCAGTGGTGGGATGGAGGTGCTTCTATGTGTGTGTGTGTGTGTGTGTGCAGAGAGGCAGGACTTGGTCAGGCAGGATGGTCACTAGGTTTGCTGTTCTCCCTTGTTCCCCTGTTTCTTTATGTAATAAATATCCCTTTTCTGCTTGGAGAGCATTGTGTCACTTTGTGGTGGCGCAGACTCCAAACACGGCTCAGATATTAGGTAGGACTCTCTCTTCTCTCTCCCTAGACAGGGACACACACCACAGAGAGGGTCTGACAATGTGTGTGTGAGTGCGTGTGGCGTGTGTGTGTGTGTGTGTAGTATGAGTGTGTAAGTGTGTGTGTGTGTTGTCCTCAGGCTTCTTCATGTAAACATGTTATTGATGTGATCATCCCTCAGACCCCCAGGCTGAACTTCTATGAAAACATCATTCATCTTCTACAGCCTCTCTCCTCTCTTTCTGCCCCGCCACACACACCACAACACACACACTACACACACCACACACACCACACAATCACACACATATACAGCCGTGGCCAAAAGTATTGGGAGCGACATACATTTTTTGTTAGCAAAGCTTGCTGGGCCTTGGCATAAAATGACTGCTAACATAATTTCAGTCAGTCATATCAGCAGCACAGGGGAAAGTGTGAACTAGTTCTAGCCAGGTGAAATCACTCTATCATTCTGATTGGATTTTACAGTAAGAGCAGATTGACTGCTGTAAAAGAGGGGACTATTTGCATATATTTCAAATGTTCACCCCCAAAAATATGAAATGTGCCTTATTGTATTCCAGTTTTCTATAGAAACATGTGAAAACATTTTCCTCAAATACTGAACCAGCAAACTTTGCAAAACACAACATTTGTCATTGCCAAAACATATGGCCACGACTGTACAACCCACACTCCACACACACACACAATCACACACACCACCACACACACACACACAGCGCAATCACACACACACACACACACAAAGACACACACCACACACATACATACACACATACACCACACACCACACACTCCACACACACACATGTTCAAATCAGCAGGACCCTGCCTCTCACTTGTTTCCTGTGATTGACAGCTGTGCTATGATTGGCAGCTCTGGGCCTCGTTAGTAATTGGCAGTAATTAGGTATAGATTAGTGAAGCACCAATTATAGACCGATATTACTGACCCAACCATGACAGAGGGGTGGATTTCTCAGTAGCCAGTGAGGAACAGGAGGGGTGAGGGAGAGGAGAGAGGAAGAGGAGAGGAGAGGAGAGAAGAGAAGGAGGGAGTGAGGGATGGAGAGGATTACAGAGGGAGGAGGAGGAAGAGAGAAGGTAAGGTGGTGGAGGGAGGGAGGGAGGGAGGGAGGGAGGGAGGGAGGGAGGGAGGGAGAGAGGAGGGAGGGAGAGGAGAGGAGAGGAGAGGAGAGAGGAAGAGGAGAGGGAGAGGAGAGAAGGAGGGAGTGAGGGATGGAGAGGATTACAAGAGGGAGGGAGGAGGAAGAGAGAAGGGTAAGGTAAAGGAGGGGAGGGGGAGGGAGGGAGGAGGGAGGGAGGGAGGGAGGGAGGGGGGAGGGAGGGAGGGAGGGAGGAGAGGAGAGGAGAGGAGTAGGAGGGAGAGACGGAGAGGACAGCGGGAGAGAGAGGAGAGAGAGGTGAGGAGGAGCAGCTAGCCTCCTATATGTAATTGAATAAGCAGTCAGATAAAGGCTGTCTAACAGGTCTCAACACAGCTAGAGGAAAGGCTTTGTTAGATCAATACCCGACTCTCACACTCCCCAGAACCAGAGGTTGTGTGTGTCTCTGTGAGTGGGTG
This sequence comes from Thaleichthys pacificus, assembly GCA_023658055.1. Taxonomy (NCBI): domain Eukaryota; kingdom Metazoa; phylum Chordata; class Actinopteri; order Osmeriformes; family Osmeridae; genus Thaleichthys; species Thaleichthys pacificus. Next base: position 2,556,354 of record CM042861.1, on the reverse strand, counting down.
GTGCCTTTGTGAGTGTGTGTGTGTGTGTATGTTTGGGGCGTGGGGGTGTCTCTAAAACCAGATGTGTCAAAAGAAGCCTCTTTCCTCCTCTAATCAATGCCTTCTCCAGCTCCAGTTCAATAAGACATGTAGGGCACAGCGCCCCCACCACAACACCACACACACGCACACATGGCTACCATACCCCCCAATCACACCCACAAAAACACACAAACCCCCACAAACCAGACACCCACAAACAACACCACACCACAAACACACACCCACAAACACACACCCACAAACACAGACCCCCACACAACACACACCCACAAACACACACCCACAAACACACACACCACAGGCCTGGATGCCTGGCTCTTGTCATTCATTAACGTTCCGCATGATCCCTGCTTGCGACTGCTCACATCGACATCTGACCTCCCCGCCCCCCCGCCGCCAAACCCTTCCCCCTGTCCCCCCCCTGCTCCGCCGCGGGGCCCCCCTGCCCCCCCCCCCACCACCCCCGCCCACCCCCCCCCCCCCCCCCTTCTAAAACCTTCTAATGGTGCGCAGCGTGGTTTTTCCCACCGGCTCTGGGGGAATGCAGACGCCGCATCATAGCCAGAGCTGGGACCTCTTCTGCCTGCTGTGTGCCTGCGAGGTCCTGGACTGGGGATAGCTACGGGTCCCTGGAGGGGAGTTGGGAGAGGGAGGGAGGGAGGGAGAAGCGGAGGTTGTAGCAGGAGAATGGCCCTCTCTTCAGAGAGGTGTACAGCTGTGCTGTGGGGAGCTGCAGAGAGAGGTGTACACTGTGCTGTGGGGAGCAGAGAGGTGTACACTGTGCTGTGGGGAGCAGAGAGGTGTTACACTGTGCTGGTGGGGAGGCAGCAGAGAGGTGTACACTGTGCTGTGGGGAGGCAGAGAGGTGTACCTGTGCTGTGGGAGGCAGAGAGGATGTACACTGTGCTGTGGGGGAGCTGCAGAGAGGTGTACACTGTGCTGTGGGGGAGCAGGAGGTGTACACTGTGCGTGGGGAGCTGGCCAGGAGAGGTGTACACTGTGCTGTGGGGAGCAGAGAGGGTGTACACTGTGCTGTGGGGAGCTGCAGAGAGGTGTAACACTGTGCTGTGGGGGAGCTGCAGAGAGGTGTACACTGTGCTGTGGGGAGCAGAGAGAGGTGTACACTGTGCTGTAGGGGAGCTGCAGAGAGGTGTACACTGTGCTGTGGGGAGCAGAGAGGTGTACAACTGTGCTGTGGGGAGCTGCAGAGAGCTTGTACACGTGCTGTGGGGATCAGAGAGGTGTACAGCTGTGCTGTGGGGAGCAGAGAGGTGTACACTGTGCTGTGGGAGCTGCAGAGAGCTGTACACACTGTGCTGTGGGGGATCTGCAGAGAGGTGTACACTGTGCTGTGGGGGAGCAGAGCAGGTGTATCACTGTGCTGTGGGGAGCTGCAGAGAGTGTACACTGTGCTGTGGGGAGCTGCAGAGAGGTGTACACTGTGCTGTGGGGAGCGCAGAGAGGTGTACACTGTGCTGTGGGGAGCTGCAGAGAGGTGTACACTGTGCTGTGGGGAGCTGCAGAGAGGTGTACACTGTGCTGTGGGGAGCAGAGAGGTGTACACTGTGCTGTGGGGAGGCTGCAGAGAGGTGTACACTGTGCTGTGGGGAGCAGAGAGGTGTACACTGTGCTGTGGGGAGCTGCAGGTCCTCTTGACTCGGCCCCTGTGTCTCCTCACATCTCCCTCCTCTATCACACACGGCTCTCTTCCAGCCTGTCTTTCTGATCCAACTCCCAGATCAATCTCTTCTTCTTTCTTTCCCCCCCTCTCCCTCGCTCCGCTGCCGTGAAGCCACTCGTCATCCAACAAGGCCTCCCCAATGATGTCATAGCTGAATAGATTACATCACGTCCTCCCCAATGACGTCATAGCAGAATAGATTACATTCACAGCCTCCTCAATGAGGTTAAAGCAGAATAGATGACATCACGGCCTCCCCAATGACGTCATAGCAGAATAGATTACATCACAGCCTCCCCAAAAACAGAATAGATTACATCATGGCCTCAGATGATGTCATAGCAGAATTGATGACATAATGGCTTTCCCTTGGTATTATAGCAGACTAGATTAAATAATTTCCTGTCAGCTCCTTCATATCTCTGTCCCAGCTACACACTGTGACCTCATATACAACAGGGTCTGGTAAAAAGGCCCACAATTTAAATACAATTAAAAAATTAATTAAATTACATTTTACTATCTTTTAACATTCTTTTTTGCATACTACTCACATTAAAGTGTTCAAGACATCATTCAATATAATAAACATGTTTAGGATCACTGAATACCTTCGTCATTTGTTGCTAGTTTAGCTATGCTTCCAGTCAAGTATGGGGGCACTTGATGCGGGGGTTGTTTGATTAGCATCTCAGGTTTCCATTGGCTGTTGTTTTAAGCTTTGGTCAGCGAGCCCTGCCCATAAGTAAACACAAAACACTCACACCCTGTGTGAAGGCGTGAAAAGGTTTTGAATCTTTCAAGGGGAACTTATCTGCTAGCGGATTCCAATATTCAACTAGGCCTATCTTCTTGAGCTATTTTCAATGCATGACACATCATCTGAAAGCTTACAATCTGCACATTCATAATCTGTAAAGAAAACTGGAGAAACAACCTTGCCCGACAATGGCACCACTTTACCAGACCCTGTCACACATCTCATGCACTCTCTCTCTCTTCTTTCTTTCTTTCTTTCTTTCTTTTCTGTCTCACTCACTCACTCTCTCTGCCTCTCTCGTCTCGTCCCCTAGACATTAGACCCAGGTAGGCTTCATGTTGAGCAGATGATATGGCGTGTGGGAGGTAGCTCATTCTCTCACTTCTAGCTCCACGAGCCTGAGGACAGAGAGATTGTTCGGGGCCAGTCTGACCTTCAGATTCAAAGCTTTTTCGTCTGTAAAGCCTCCATTTATAACAGGTTTCAGGATGTGTCGAGTCAGCGTTTTCACCGCAGCACCAAACTCAGGTGCAGCGTCCATGGAGACGACCATCCCTCCATCCGTCTCTCTGTCCCTCACGTCCTCCGCACCTCTCTCCCTCTGTCCCTTCATCCCTCTCTCTTGCTCCAGCTCTCCACCCCTCTCTCTTTCTCCATCCCTCCCTCTCTCTCTCTCTCTCTCCTCTCGTCTCTCTCTCCTCTCTCTCTCTCTCTCCCTCCCTCCTCTCTCTCTCTCTCTCTCCCTCTACTCCCTCCCTCCCTCCCTCTCTATACCTCCCTCCCTCCCGCCCTGCTGCAGTTGATGTGCAGCCTCCTCTTCTAAGACTCTCACCTCACCACAATTAATTAAAGCATGTGGATGCTAATATGGTTGCGATCAATGCTGATCGATTAGCACCCGAGGGCAGGCGTGGGTCGATCACCAGATCTTCACTGCGTGACTCGGCTCATCTACAAACACTCACAACCTGGTACACACTTGCTGACCTGGAACAGGAGGAGGAGAGGAAGGGAGGGAGGGGAGGGAGGGAGGGAGGCTGGAGGGAGGGAGGGAGGGAAGGCGGAGGGAGGGAAGGGGGATGGAGGGAAGGGTGCTATACTAGGCTAGAAAAAGTGAGGAACAGAGAAAGAAGAGAATAGGGAGAGACGGGGAGAGAGAGAGCAGGTATGAAAGGGTGTAGGCTTATTGATCAGGACAGTGATGACGGCCGTGATAGTTAAACGTGGACATGACACTGCCATGACACCACGGTTGATGCTGTGATTGTCTGGAGATCAGGCTAAGACCCCTCTCCTCCCCTCCTCACCTCTCCTTCCCTCCTCCTCTCCTCCCCTCCTCACCTCTCCTTCCCTCCTCCTCTCCTCCCCTCCTCACCTCTCCTTCCCTCCTCCTCTCCTCCCCTCCCTCCTCACCCTCTCCTTCCCTCCTCCTCTCCTCCCCTCCTCACCTCTCCTTCTCTCCTCTTCATCCCCTCCTCACCTCTCCTTCTCCTTCCTCTCCTCTTCTCCCCTCCTCACCTCTCCTTCTCTCCTCTCCTCCTCTCCTTCTCTCCGTCTCTCCTCTCCTCCTCCTCCTCTCTCCTCTCTTCCTCTCCTCCCCTCCTCTCTTCTAACCTCCTTACTCATCTCTCCTCTCCCCCCTCTCCTTCGCTCTCCTCTCCCCCCTCTCCTTCGCTCTCCTCTCCCCCCTCTCCTTCGCTCTCCTCTCCCCCTCTCTCCATCGCTCTCCTCTCCCCCCCTCTCCTTCGCTCTCCTCTCTTCTCTATCAATCATGTGAATGACAGGGGATCGAGACTGGGTCTCCAGTGAGAAGAGGGATTAAGCTGAGGTATTCTTTCAGCAGGGGCTGCTAACATTCTCCAGATCTCAGTCTAGCCCAGCACACAACATCTGCTACCCTCTCCCTCCCTCTCCCCCCTCTCCCCCTCCCTCCATCCATCCCCTCTCCCTCCCCTCTCCCTCCTCCCCTACCTCCCCTCCATCCCCTCTCCCTCCCTCCCTCCCCTCCCTCCCTCCCCTCTCCCCCTCCCTCCATCCCTCTCCCCTCCCTCTCCCCATCTCTTTCCCTCCCTCCCTCTTTCACCACAGACAGGGCAGACAGGCACATAGGCAGTTTCCAAGGCTGTCTGCTCCACACACACACACATTACACACAACACACCCACACACACACAAACACATTACACACACCCATACACACATTCCACACAAACACATTCCACACACACCACACACACACATATACCTTACGTACACACACACACACACACACACCACAGACAGGGCTCTAAGTTAATGAGTGTGTGAACTCGGGTGTGACTCAAACACTCAACTAAAGACCCCCATGACAGAGAGAGAGAGACAGTGAGAGAGAGAGGAAGGTGGAGAGGGGGCAAGCTAGCATCAGTAATCATCACAGTTTATAGTCAGATAACACAACATAGCACCCTTGATTGGAAAATTACAAAAAAAACTCCCACATGCATCCGTTAATAAATTATTCTGATGGATATGACTCCAGTACAATAGGGGGGCCGCTCTCCTCATATCTCAGGGAGGGTGAGGTTCTGGCAGGCTGCGCCCCCCTCCCTCCTGTACCCCCCTCCCCTCCTGTACCCCCCTCCCCTCCCAGTTCACCGCCCCTCCCCCTCCTTCGTACCCACCCCCTCCCCTCCACTGTACCCCCCCTCCCCTCCTGTACCCCCCCTCCCCTCCTGTACCCCCCCCCTCCCCTCCTGTACCCCCCTCCCCTCCTGTACCCCCCCCCCTCCCCTCCTAGTACCCCCCCCCTCCCCTCCTGTACCCCCCTCCCCTCCTGTACCCCCCCCTCCCCTCCTGTACCACCCCCTCCCCTCCTGTACCCCCCCTCCCCTCCGTACCCCTCCACCCCTCCCCTCCTGTACCCCCCTCCCCCTCCGTACCCCCCCCCTCCCCTCTCCTGTACCACCCCCCCTCCCCTCCTGTACCCCCCTCCCCCTCCTGTACCCACCCTCCCCTCCCTCCGTACCCCCCCCTCCCCTCCTGTACCCCCCTCCCCTCCTGTACCTCCTCCCCTCCTGTACCCCCCCCTCCCTCCTGTACCCCCCCCCTCCCCTCCAGTACCCCCCCTCCCCTCCTGTACCTCCCCTCCTGTACCCCCCCCTCCCCTCCTCCCCTCCTGTACCCCCCTCCCCTCCCCTCCTGTACCCCCCTCCCCTCCTGTACCCCCCTCCCCCCCTCCCCTCCTGTACCCCCCTGACCCTCCCCTCCTGTACCCCCTCCCCTCCTGTACCCCCGCATCCCCTCCTGTACCCCCCTCCTGTACCCCCCTCCCCCCCTCCCCTCCTGTACCCCAACATCCCCTCCTGTACCCCCCTCCTGTACCCCCCATCCCCTCCTGTACCCCCCTCCTGTACCCCCCCTCCTGTACCCCCCCATCCCCTCCTGTACCCCCCTCCTGTACCCCCCCTCCCCTCCTCTCTCACACCTAGGGAGGAGTACATTAATACACTGATAGAACCAGTGTATATTAATAGTCTGATAGTACCAGCCTGGAGTATATTAATACTCTAATGGTATCAGTCTGTCATTGGTCAGTGGTCTAAGTCACATGGGGAGTTGGAGAGACAGACAGGCTTACATGGGATTCATTTAGCAGGTGCGCTCATCCAAAGTAACGTACAAATAGTACATGTTGAAAGTCTAGCAGAAAATCAAGGAGCAGATCACCCTGCACAGAACTGGGATGTATTAAAGTGGGCCCCACAGCGGAGCTGGATGTGTTGTGAAGGGGCCCCACAGCGGAGCTGGATGTGTTGTGAAGGGGCCCCATAGCGGAGCTAGATGTGATGTGAAGGGGCCCCACAGCGGAGCTGGATGTGATGTGAAGGGACCCCACAGCGGAGCTGGATGTGATGTGAAGGGGCCCCACAGCGGAGCTGGATGTGTTGTGAAGGGGCTCCACAGCGGAGCTGGATGTGTTGTGAAGGGGGCCCACAGCGGAGCTGGAAATGTTGTAAGTGGGCCCCACAGCGGAGCTGGATGGGCCCCAGGATGCAGCTGTGTTTTCAGGCTGAGTCAGCAGGAACATCCGTTTGGGTTTTGTCCAACCTCTCCTCCCTTCCTCCCTTCCTCTCCCTCTCCCCTGCCCCTGGTTCATCTCCATCCCTCCATCCCTCCTTCATCTGTTTGTCTGTCTGTGTACCTGCTGTGTATGCGTGGCATGGTGGTAGAAGGCTGGAAGAAGTTGGCAGCAGTGTTTGTGTGTGTGTGTGTGTGGGGGGGGGAGGGGGGGGGGGGGAGTGGTATGCGTGCGTGCGTGTACATCCATACGTGTGTGTTTGTGGGAGTGTGTGTGAGTGTGTGTGTGTGTGTGGGTGATTGATGGCTCTGCCTACAGCCTGACCTTGCAGAGGCTGGAACAGCGAAGAGCTGCATTCATGCTGTTGATAATGAAGAGGGTTGACGCGCGCACACACACACACAAACACAAACACACACACACAAACCCAGGCTCATGCATGTTAGTTCCATCAGTCAACTGTCTCCTATCACACAGTAACTCTGATTTCCCTCTGCATTCCAGCAGGTCCATAGAGACAAGCCCCCGCCCACACTTGCATGTACAGGCACACACACACGCTCACACACACATGCATGCATGTACATGCAAAGACACACACACACACACACAGACCACAGGCAGGGAGACCAAAGGTGTGTCAATACTGTCCATGTGGGCGTTTACTGCTGCATACTGATGTAGTCTAGCTAGACCCCCTCTATCTCTCCCTCTATCTCTCCCTATCTCACTCTTCCCCTCTCTCTCCATTCCCCTCTCTCTCTCTCTCTCTCTCTCTCTCTCTCCTCTCTCTCTCCCTCCCTCCCTCCCTCCCTCTCCCTCTCCCTCTCCCTCTCCCTCTCTCTCTCTCTCTCTCTCTCTCTCTCTGTCAGTGATTGTGAATACAGGACATGTGTTGTGGTCCAGGGTTCCATCCCCAGGAGGTACAGCTCTGATAGAACAGCGGACGGCCAGAGGGTATGCCAGGACAGCCAGTCAGAGCAAAGTTGAGTTGACGTAGACCAATGGGGATAGAGGGTGGAGGAGGTGAAAAATAGAAAAAGGAATTAAAAGCCAAGTTTAATCATCAGGATCAATCCAGAAACTAGGAGTAAGAAAAGCATACAGACAGACAGGTGTACAGACAGACAGATGTACAGACAAACAGGTGTACAGACAGACAGGTGTACAGACAAACAGACAGGTATACAGATGGACAGACAGGTGGACAGACAGGTGGACAGACAGGTGGACAGACAGGTGGACAGACAGACAGGTGTACAGAGACAGACCGGTGTACAGACAGACAGACAGACAGCAGGTATACAGACAGACAGACAGGTGGACAGACAGACAGACAGGTGGACAGACAGACAGGTGGACAGACAGACAGGTGGACAGACAGACAGACAGACAGACAGGTGGACAGACAGACAGACAGACAGGTGGACAGACAGACAGACAGACAGACAGGTGGACAGACAAACAGACAGACAGGTGTACAGACAGACAGGTGGACATAGACAGACAGACAGACAGGTGGACAGACAAGACAGGTGGACAGACAAACAGACAGACAGGTGGACAGACAGACAGACAGACAGACAAGAGGCCTGGCGTGTGTCTGATTCCTCAGTCTGTTTGATGTCAGTGTGTCTTTTCTATTTCTGCCTCCTCCATGGAGAGAGAAAACTTTCTCCTCTCTAGCTTTCTCTGTTCCTGTGTGTGTGTGTGTGTGTGTGTGTGTGTGTGTGTGTGTGTGTGTGTGTGTGTGTGCGTGTGTGTGTGTGTGTTGGTCCTGTGAGTAAAAATCTTCTTCTCTCTTCTGACAGCCCTCCATCTTCACTCAAAGTCTGTGGACTTGTTAGGAATCACTTAAATCCACACACACGCGCACACACACACACACACACAAACACACTTACTTACACATATATAGACCCCCCCCACACACACACACACGCAAACAACCTCCCACACACACTTTCTATATATCTCTCAGACACACACATCGATGTCTTGGTCTACTGGTATGACTCCAACAGGATAATGAATCAGTAGCCTATGTATTAAACATCTGACCATGTGACTGTGTGGCCTCTTCTAGGGACTCCCATTATCATGGTAATGACTCCCCTCACTGTGTGTTTGGCCTGTGACACGCTCTGGACTGCTAGTCACGACCACAGGCCCCGGCTCTGGGGGGACTTTTATTCTGAAGGCCTTCATCTGCAGGATGATTGAGTCTGTTCTTAGTGAGCGTCTGGCTGGACTCAGGGTCACATCACTGACAGGGGACTCTGCTACACTGTTAGACTGTGTAGTGTGTGTGTGTGTGTGTGTGTGTGTGTGTGTGTGTGTGTGTGTGTGTGAGAGGGAATGATGTCTTGCCTGTCCCTGTGTGTGAGAGGGTGTGTCGGGCGGAGGAGGGGTTTGAGCGCGTGTGTGATTTCCTGTCTCTCCGTGTGTGTGTGTCTAATGAGATGACTGAGGTTAGCAGGGAGGTCACACACATCAAGCCGTCATGTTGGAGCATCGGCATCATTATCTCCGTGATTGTCTCTCTGTCTGACAGACATGACCCAACCTGTCACACACACACACACACACACACACCCACACTATGTGGTATTTAGAGTGAAGGAGCCAATTCCTTCCAACAAATCAATACACAATAAAGTTGTGTGGTGACCTTCCCCTTCTCCACACACACGCTCACACACACACGCTCTCTCTCACACACACACACACACACACACACACTGCAGGCCGCAGATTCATCAAATCTCTGGCAGAGCTGCTGCAGACCCACTGGTGAGGGAGAGAGGGAGGGAGGGAGGGCAATGTCAAGTATTCACCCTGCTTTCATCTTGTGTCCAGGTTAAGGAAGGGAGAGAGAGAGGGGGGGGGAGGAGGGAGGGAGGGATGGTCCAGGTTAAGTCAGGGTCCAGTCCCTCGTGTAGGTCCTGATTACAGGGAGCAAGACCAGGGCTTGGCATTGACACACACAAACACACACGCACATGCCCTGGGAGATACACACACACTCACACACATGCACACGCATACTAATACACACAGATACACAGCACACAAAGACACACAATGCATATTGTTATTGATCATTTGAAGTAATAGTAGTAGAATATAAGATAACTACCATAGCTACAGTGTGTGTGTGGACTGGCTGGTGAGGACCAGAGCAGCGATTATCTGAGGCCATGGTAGAGATCCTCCCTGGGCTTGGCCCTCCCTGCTCCTCTCTGAATCAGAGTCAGAAAGGGTTTTAATGGCCATGAAAGTTTGCACAGACAAGGAATTAACTTTGGCAGGAAGGTGCATACATTCAACGTATAGGAATCTAAAATCAAACTGAAATACGTGGTCTAACTATACTCAAGGTACAAAGGCTGCACCTGGATGGCTCCTCTCCCGAACAGCAGTTTGAGCTTCACTCCGACACACTCCCCGGGCTCTTGCTATGTCCAGGGTTTTTCTTGTTATCTCTCTTTGGTTCTCGCCTCTCTCGCTCCCCTTCTTCTCCTCCACCTTCCCAATCCTCCAGTTTGCTGTGTCATCTGTCTCCACAATAAAGCATGATTGAAAATGTGCCTGCAAGGATTCTCCCCCTCGGGTCTCGAGTTAGCTGTGCACCCTCTCTTCCTGCTCTCCTCGCCTTTTCTCCTCTCATCTCCTGTCCTCCTCTGCTTTCCTCTCCTCTCACCTCCCCCTCTCCTCTCCTTCTCGCTCCTCTCCGCCACTCACCTCCCCCTCTCCTCTCCTTCTCGCTCCTCTCCGCCTCTCACCTCCCCCTCTCCTCTCCTTCTCGCTCCTCTCCGCCACTCACCTCCCCTCTCCTCTCCTTCTCGCTCCTCTCCGCCTCTCACCTCCTCCTCTCTTCTCTCCTATGCTCTCCTCCATTCCTCTCCTTCGGTCTGGCTGAATGCAATCAGGTTCCAAGGTTGACTTTCCGGCATTAAGGCCCCTTCAGGATAGACGGAGCCACTGGAGGAAAAAGAAGAGGAGGGGTAGAGAGAGAGAGAAAGGGAGAGAGAGAGAGATGAGGAAAGAGTGTGGGAAAGAGAGAGGGAAAAGACGGACAGACAGAGGGAGGGAGAGCGAGAAAGGGAATAGAGGAAGGGAGAAGGGGAGAGATGAGAGAGGCTGGTAAGGAGAGGACGGATGCCGCACCACTTAAAACCTCAAGGACACAATGTCAGTTTTTAATTCTTTCCCCTTCACAAAAAGTGTATACACAGCTCTGTCATCACTCTCTATCTCTTCCTCTTTCTCTTTCTTTCTCGCTCTCCCTCACTCCTTTGCCCCCCCCCTGCCCTCGACCCAGATGAGGTCCCCCCCCCCCCACCCCCTCCCCTCCACTTCCTTTCCGCTCGTCGATCAGAGACTTGGTTAATATTAAATAGGATCCATCATGCAGCTGGTTTCATAAGCGGGATGGTGCACTGGACTAACAGGGCTGGAGGAACACACACACACCTCCTCACACACACACACACACACAGTTGTAAGTAAACTTTATCCTCTTTCACACACACATTAAGACAGCAGTTTTTCCGTATACTTTATTCAGTGATGAAATGGCTTTTTAGATTTTAGATAAAGATCAGCCGTTTTAAGTGTGTGCATATGTGTGGCGTGTGTTCGTGTCTGTGAGTTAGTGTGTGTGTGTGTGTGGGGGGTTAAGAGGACTTCTCTGGGGAAGCTTGTCATTGTCTTTCTCACTGATCTTCTAAGATAACTGAGGTGATGTGACCTTTACCTAAAGCAATCTCCTCTCTTCTCTTTCTATCTCTCTGTCTCTCTCTCTCTCTCTCCCTCTGTTTCCCTCTGACTCTCCCTTTTCCCATCTCTTTCTATGTCTCTCTCTCCTTTTCTCTCTCTCTCTCCACTTTTCTCCCTCTAAATGTTCTTGTTCTTTTTCTCTTCCCTCTGGTTTCTACTCTATCTGCTACATCCTTTAGTCTCACCCCCAGCCCTCCTCCCCCCAGCCCTCCTCCCCCCAGCCCTCCTCCCCCAAGCCCTCCCCCCCAGCCCTCCTCCCCCCCCAGCCCTCCTCCCCCCCAGCCCTCCTCCCACCAGCCCCTCTCCCCCCCAGCCCTCCTCCCCCCAGCCCTCCTCCCCCAAGCCCTCCCCCCCCCAGCCCTCGCCATTTCCTCCCCCCTTCAGTCTCCAGCCTGTTATCTTGTCCTCCCAGCATGCACCTTATCCAGGTAGAGAGCCCAAACCTTCTTTCCTCCACCGCTCCCCCCCCCCTTTTCTATCTCTCCTCATCCCTCCCTCCCTCTTTTTCCTCTCTTCTCATCCCTCTCTCTCCTCTGTCTCCTTCTCTCGTCTCCTCTTTCCTCTCTCTCTCTCACTGCTGGTCCAGGAATGGAGAACTCGTCTGCTAGTCACGGCTTTAATCTCAGGAGAAAGAGGAAGAAGAGAGAGAGAGACAGAGAGAAAGAGAGAGAAAAGAGAGGGAGAAAAAGTGCTCCTAGTCGCATGTGTTGTCCAGACATACATTTTAAGGGTTTTAAACTTAAGATCTTCTAACTGAACATGTCAGATTTACAGCCCGTGTGTCATCTCCGTAAGCTGCTCTTGCTTGATGTTCTAACAGAACAAGACAGACGTCCCTGTCCAGAGAGCCAACACTGTTAGAGTTGATTCAGTCAGGACCCTGAGCTAACTAGCTAACTGGCGACTTGGGAACTTAGCTGACTAGCTAACTGGCTAACTTGGGAACTTCGCTGACTAGCTAACTACCTAACCAGCTGACTTGCGAACTTAGCTGAGTAGCTAACTAGCTGACTTGGGAACTTAGCTGACTAGCTAAATAGCTAACTTGGGAACTTCACTGACTAGCTAACTAGCTAATCAGCTGACTTGGGAACTTAGCTGACTAGCTAACTAGTTACTTGTTGACTTTCTAACTTGATAACTTAGCTCATTAACTGTCTAGCTAAGTAGCCGATGAGCTGTAAGCAATTGTGTCTGACCCTCTCCATCCCTCCTCCTCAGTGCTGCAGAGCAGTGCGTGTGGTAATCCCGGGGTCCCCCCCAAGGGCCTGCTCTCTGGGTCGCGCTTCAACGTGGGGGATGTGATCCACTACTCGTGCGTGACGGGCTACGTCCTGGATGGCCACGCCCAGCTCACCTGCATCACCAACGCCGGCAACGCCCCTATCTGGGACTTCCCCGTCCCCATCTGCAGAGGTGAGCTCACTTCCTGTCTCGTTTCCTGTCTGCTGTTACGCCGCCCAACGTTGCCACGGAGACTGACCTGGGGGTGCGGTCTGGGGGTCAGGGACCAATGGTGGCTAGCTTCCTGGTTTGTAGGGAATTCAGGAATCTGGTATTAAGATATGGTGCTGTGTTTTTCTGATTATCTTGACAACTTTTTTGTTGTTGTTTTATTAGACGTTAAAAAGATAGATACACTGTGTATCTATTTCATTTGATAAAGATATTCTGTATATTTATTATTTGTATTTTCAGTCATTAGTCCTTTACCCCAGACTGTGGCTCCAGTGTCTTTCAATCTTTGTGACATCTGCATGATACCTGTGTGTGTGTGTGTACACCTAAAAAGGACTATACACATTGTGTGTGTGTAGATGTACGTGTTTGTCTTAATCAGGACTCTGCCCTCCCCCCACATACCTCTACAAATATAGAACTCATTCCTCCAAACTTTCCCTTCCAAATGGCTGCCTCGGAGACGGTTGTCAAGCAGCGTTTTAATCGAGGGTCCGGCAGCCACTGCATTATTCATGAGAAAAGTCCTTCTGCTCATGAATATTCATGAGCACGGGCTGCATCTTCAAGATCATGTAGACATTATAATTCAGTATAAGGAGCTGGCACTGTTGGAGTGTGTATGTGTGTGTGTGGGTGTGTGTGTGAGAATGTGTGCGTGAGAGTGTGCATGTGTGTATGAATGTGTGAGTGTGGACTCTGTGTGAGAGTATGTGCATGAGAGTGCACGTGTGTGTATAAGTGTGTGTCTGTGCGTGAATGCTTGTGATGTATGCTGGCAAGTGTGTGTGTGTGTGTGTGCAAGTGTGATTTGATGAGCATGGCTGTGCTTGGTTTTCAGAGACCGTGTCATCACAACAAATAGAAGTAGACCAGCAGAAACACACACACACGCACACACACAATCGCTCCGAGGACGACCACACTGGAAACACGACCAGTACTCCCTGGAGGAGGGAGAGAGGGGGGGGGGATGGAGGAGGGGGAGGGAAAGGGAGAGTAGAGAGGCAGAGGTGGAGGAGAGAGAAGGGGAAGAGGTGGAGAGGGAGGCAGAGGCAGAATCAGGAGGGAGAAACAAAGAGCAGTTGCTTTGCATTAATGTTCACGCTGGGAAGCTAATATGTGACCTGACAAAACTCAAAATGAGATTTGCAATAGAATGCGAAATACTCCCCAGTGCGTGGGCATGTGTGTGCGTTTGAGTGTTTGTCTGTGTGTGTGTGTGTGTGTGTGTGTGTGTGCGTGTGCTCACTGTTTGAAGGGCTCAGGAATGCATAACTCTCCTTCAGGATTGGGCATGTCATTGATCTCTACTACACTGCTGCTCAGGACACACACACACACACAGGACACACACTCACACACACACACAGGACACACACTCACACCCACACACAGGACACACACTCACACACACACACACAGGACACACACTCACACACACACACAGGACACACTCACGCACACACAGGACACACACTCACACACACTTTTTTGGTGTTGCACTGTGTTGAAGGCAGTGAATTGGAGTACATTTCCATCTCACCACATCTGTAAAGTTTGCGGCGATCACCGTGTAACAAAATAATTGTCCGCCATGTATATTATGTAAACATATATATAGTATATATATATATACACACAAATGTAATAAAATATACTGATAATGAACTAAGTCCTAACCTCATGTCTGAGCCTGGTGAACCGGCTGTCTGCCATGGGTGAACATCCTTTAATGAACAGGAACTCCATCAGAGAGGTAACCACAGCAACAGCTGAGACCAACCATCTAAAAATATGATGCTTCTGATCTTTGGTGACTTGATACTGTTAATATGGCAGGTGTGTGGGTGCGAGTGTGTGTGTGTTCCTATGCAGAGAAAGTGTTGTTCAACTGAAGCCGTCTAAGGACACGCTCCTGCCTGACTGGATACACAGACACACACATACACATGCAACACACTCAAACTGACAGACACACACACAAATGCACACACACAAAAACCCACCTGCACAACTTTTCTCTCAGCATGGGAACACAGAAGTCTGTACAAAGCCCAAGGAACTTCTGCTCTGTGTGCATGTGTGTGTGTGTACGGCGTGTGTGAGTGACTGTGTGTGTTGTGAGTGTGTGTGTCTGTGTATGTGGTCTATGTGTGTTTGTGTGTGAGAGTATGTTTGTGTGTGTGTCGGCGTGAAGCTATGAAATCTCCAGGACGCCCAGGTGGAAAGGAGGGAAGCTTGCTGCTGTGACAACGCTCAGCTCTGGAATCACAGGACTGTCAATACCTGTCATCCTGCTGACACACACACACACACACACACACAGACAGACGCTTAAGCAAACAGAAACTCACATATCCAAGTCTACAAGCCTCAGGAAGAGAGAACGAAGATAGGATGTAGGAGATATGTGACAGGAGATAGGGGATAGGAGACTGGAAACTGAAGACAGAAGATAGGACATAGGAGATGGTACACAGGATGTAGGAGATAGGAGACAGGAGATAGGAGATAATACACAGGATGTAGGGGATAGGAGATAGGAGATAGGAGATAATACACAGGATGTAGGAGATAGGAAACAGGAGATAGGAGATAATACACAGGATGAAGGAGATAGGAAACAGGAGATAGGAGATAATACACAGGATGAAGGAGATAGGAAACAGGAGATAGGAGATAATACACAGGATGTAGGGGATAGGAGATAGGAGACAGAAGATAAGAGAAAGGATATAGGAAGAGAAGATAGGAGCAGGAGATGGAAGATGGAAGAGAGGAGGCAGTTTAAAGACACAAGACACACACTCACAAACTGACAGGCAGACACACACACACACACACAAATGACCGACAGACAGGCAGACAGAAAACGACAAAATACACATCCTCACACACAAACCCACACTCACACACTGACCCCAGTATGTTTGGTCTATAAATAGGCATTGCAGAAGTTGCAGGACAGGCTGGTGTTTCCTGCAGAGCATGGGGGGGGGGGGGGGGGGGTGTATCGAGGGGTGTATGGGGGCAGGAGGGGGGCGGGGGGTGGGGTCAGAGACGCATCACTGTTCATGAAGTTATGTATCAATGGAGTATGCAGTTATGGTCATGTGTGTATGGATATGGATGTGTGTATATATGCATGCCTGTATGTGTGTATGCATGTGTGTGTGTGTGTTGCAGGCTGTGAGAGTCTGCAGGAACACACACTCAGACAGATGATTGAAGTCCGTTTAATCTCTGTCTGTCTCCTGAGGGAACCAGGCTTACCCTGTGGAGAACGCAGCCCTGCTCTCACACACACACTCACACACACACACACTCACACACACTCACACACACACACACACAC
>CM042861.1:2490136-2535113 GCA_023658055.1 Thaleichthys pacificus | reverse complement strand
CCTCATCCCTTCACCCCCTTTCTCCCCCTGCTCTCCCCTCCTCCCCCTCCTCTTTCCCCTCCTAACCCTCCCCCTCCCTCCCTGCTCCAAATGCTTATCCCTCCATCAGACTAACCAAACAACAATTTGCTTCCCTTCCTCCGCCTCCTCTTCCTCCTCCTCCTCCTCCTCCTCCTCTTCCTCCTCCTCCTCCTCCTCCTCCTCCTCCTCCTCCTCCTCTCCTTCTTCCTCTTCCTCCTCCTTCTCTTCCTCCTCTTCCTCCTCTTCCTCTTCTTCTTCTTCCTCCTCCTCCTCCTCCTCCTCTTCCTCCTCCTCCTCCTCTTCCTCTTCTTCCTCCTCCTCCTCCTCTTCCTCCTCTTCTTCCTACTACTTCTCCTCCATCCTCCAGGCTGGGCTGCCTAGCAACAGTTGACCCCCATCCTCCATGCCTCAGTGTTGTGTTGGTCCTTGTTTCAGCCCTGCCACAAGCGCCCCCTGTGAGTCTGGGGTAGAACTGGGTCAGGCACAGGCTCATCACTTTGACCTGTACACTCAACCAGGGCCAACCTCAGACCTGTACACTAAACCAGGGCCAACCTCAGACCTGTACACTCAACCAGGGCCAACCTCAGACCTGTACACTCAACCAGGGCCAACCTCAGACCTGTACACTCAACCAGGGCCAACCTCAGACCTGTACACTCAACCAGGGCCAACCTCAGACCTGTACACTCAACCAGGGCCAACCTCAGACCTGTACACTCAACCAGGGCCAACCTCAGACCCTGTAAATCATATATCTGGGATTTTTTGTTGTAGAAGGGCAACATTTAAACAACTGTTTTACTGAGATTTGAATGTTGGGTAATTCAAGCATAAGTGCCCCCTGGGCCATGGGGAAGTGTGTTTGGTTTGTCTGAGAGGCAGCACTAATGGGACTGTCCGGTGGCTTGATTGCTAGATTTGATAGAAATTAAACACACTTGAAATTGCAGCTTTTAGGATCCAGAAGTTAACAGTGGAATGGAAGAGAATTAGGGTCACGCAAAACAAGAAGTTACTGTGTTTCTAGAATGAACCTGGACTTTTAACTTGCCTTGTTCTTTACACTCTTCAGTATGGTGGTAATTAGCAAGAAGTGGATGGAGAAAAATGTGTTGACTGGCAAGTTCAGCTACAAAGCCTTGCCAGATGGTTCTGTGTACCAGACCAAAGTTATTGCAGTTACTGTCAGTGAGAGTAGAGTTACCACCTGGTCCTACATCTAGTCCTTAAATACCATTTGCTGCAAGCACTCAGCTAACACAGAGAACCCTGTTAGCCCCTGAAACATTTCGCTTGCAGCAGAGTGTCACAAACTATGCAGATTATATAATGGAAGTGTATTATCACAAAGGAAAGTAGCTATAACAAAAACTGGGCAATTACTTATAACTGGGTGAAGTCACTGCAACGCGATTTTCAGATTTGCAAAATGTTCACGGTTCTTTTTCGATTTTAAAAGGGCTGGGGGGGGGTCTACGACATGAAGGAAATATGACGTAACCTGGTTGGTTAAATTTAATTGAGGGACAGACAAACATGTATATAAGCACTTTGAATGGTGTAGGAATATAATTGCTTTTCTTCAGTTGCATTCAAATGAAATATATTTGTTAATTCCTGTAACTTGCACAGTCTAATTGTGTGCTACTGAATCACCAGAGGTGAAAAGCATCCATGTCTTGAGCTATGGGAACGGAATAGAAATGCTTATTTTTCAAGTCTTTTTGAAGCCATCATATCAACATTTTAGAATACCTCTCAGGATTAGTTACCTGTCCCACTTTGTCCCACACAAGCAGACACTCTGTCCCACATACGACTGCATGGTCATCCTACCGGTGTAGCAGTCGTACAACGACTCTGTTGTCTTTAGATTCGTGGGCTTTCTTGAGTTTGCCATGCTCTGGGATTTGATTAATTACTATACATACATTTGCATAAAGGAAAGTCATGTTGTTCACTCACCATGTAAGAAGAGAATGCAAAAGATAATGACAGCAGTCCTTTGCAATTTACGATGGTCTGTCGTGATTCTTTGCGCTAACAAAAAGGAGTGGCTTGACTATATGTGTTGAGCATATCCATTTCTAAACTGTATATTCACATGTATAGTATAGAAACATTGATCATGTATGTAGAGGCATGGCAATCATGTGTTGCTTCCTGCCCCTCCTCCCTCTCTCTTCCCAGCTAGGAGGCTGGAAGAGAGAGGGAGAGAGAGAGAGAGAGAGAGAGGGGGGGGGGGGAGAGAGAGAGATGGAGAGAGAGAGAGGAGAAATGGGATGCTGAGAGAGAGAGAGAGAGAGAGAGAGAGAGAGAGAGAGAGAGAGAGGAGAGAGAGAGAGAGGGGGGGGGGGGAGAGAGAGAGGGGGAGAGAGAGATAGAGATGGAGAGAGAGGGAGAAATGGGATGCTGAGAGAGAGAGAGAGAGAGAGAGAGAGAGAGAGAGAGAGAGAGAGAGAGAGAGAGAGAGGAGAGAGAGCGAGAGAGCGAGAGTATGAGAGAGAGACGAGAAAGAAGAAAGAAAAGAGAATATGTGAAAAAGAGTTTTGGAGGACCTTCTGTCAGTCAGAGAGGATTATTTCTGTCCTTCTCCCCCACACGGACAGACTAATAGGTCAGCCTTCACACACACACCAACAGACACAACACCACAGACAGTCTCAGCCCACACAGGAGAGACAACATGAATGAGTCATTCTCTCTCTCTCATAACCACTCATAATGCTGAACAGTGTGTGAAGAGCTGGACTCCCTCTTATTCATACAACACCAGGAGAGGAGTAGGGGGTGAGGAGAGGGGGTGAGGAGAGGGGATGGGAGGGGGAGGACAGGGGGTGAGGACAGGGGGGTGAGGACAGGGGTGAGGAGAGGGGGTGAGGAGAGGGGGTGAGGAGAGGGGTGAGGAAGAGGGGGTGAGGAGAGGGGTGAGGAGAGGGGATGAGGAGAGGGGGGGGTTAGAGGGAGAGGGGTGAGGAAGGGGGTGAGAGAGGGGGTGAGGAGGGGGGGTGAGGAGGGGGTGAGGAGAAGAGGGGGGTGAGGGAGAGGGGAAGAGAGGGTCGAAGAGAGGGGAGGAGAGGAAAGGAAGGGAGGGAGGGGAGGGGGAGATGAGAAAAAAAGAAGGAGGAGAGGGAAAGAGAAGAGAGGGGGATGAGAGTCATAGGAATTGAGAGTGGAGAGGATGAGAAATGTAGGGTCTTGATTCTAGTAATGTCTAGTTGGCCTACATAAAATCAAACTCAGATTGCTAGTTTTTCCTCAGGAGTAAGAGAAAGACAGCAGAATAGCTAGGAGGCCCTCCCCAGGCTCAGCTTCTGTACAAAGCAGCACCACACCACCAGTTAGGTATAACACGCCCGCCTGGGAGATCTATCTGTCGCTCTCTCTTTCTATCTCTCTCTGTTTTTATCTCTATCAACTCACTCCTTTCTGCTCTCTCCATATTTATCTCTCATTCAATTTGGTTCGATGGTTCATAGACATTGTTCAGGTTAAACAATGTTGCCAAAGCAGTCCACAGTGAACACATGTAATTAGTAACTCATCATCAATCATGAAACAAACAATCATAGAGTACCAAGCAACATGTGATGTATAAATAACAACTGTTGTAAACTCTCAATTTTCAAGTAACAGTTATTTTAAGTGCTTTTTTTGACATGTTAAGAGATAGAAAATAAAATTATAATCATACTAATAATTTGTAAAAAAATATATATATAAATATATCAGCTAATGTGTATATATAAATTACATTCAAATGCAAATACATACTGCACTGACTCTGTAAATCATTAAGATCTTCCTTTTTTGACGTTTTTGATCACATATATCACCTGTGTTCACTTGGTGTTTTACTGCTCGTCGTTCTATAGGTCAACCTCTATGTTCCTGTGTCTGAAAGTAAGAGGGGATCCCCATATATCTCTGCAACAGCATACAGAATCTCTCTCTCCGAATATCTCTCCCTCATTATCTTACCCTCTATCTCCCCCTTTCTGCTTTCCATCTGTCATCACCACAGAAAATGTAGTTTCGATTTATATTTTACTATAAAATCCGTCAGTCATCATCCAATCACAGCAGGCTGCAGCCCCGTTCCTCGGGAGGGGGACCAGACCATAATAAACAGGAATGAGGGGACCATGGCGACCAGGCCATAATTACCAATGGTGAGGAAGAGAGGGACGAGAGAGAGTCTCCCTCCACCTCCGGGCAAAAGGCTTTCTGTTCAAAATGTTTGAAACACCCACGGCCACACAC
Source organism: Thaleichthys pacificus (assembly GCA_023658055.1). Classification (NCBI taxonomy): domain Eukaryota; kingdom Metazoa; phylum Chordata; class Actinopteri; order Osmeriformes; family Osmeridae; genus Thaleichthys; species Thaleichthys pacificus. The sequence goes on along the minus strand of CM042861.1, from coordinate 2,530,826 downwards.
CACACACACACACACACATACTCTCGACACACACACTCTCACACACTCTCACACACACTCACACACACATACACAGAGCACAATGATTTGGTCGATGATTACTTCTTTGTGTTTGTGACTTTCTAAGTGAATGAAACAGAAAGAGTCTGTAACAGTGAAATAAACACCACACTGGAACATCTGCTGGAGGGGGAGGGGGGGGGGGGGGGGTGGGATTAGGGGGGTGAGAGGGGGAGGGGGGGGGGAGAGGGTGTGAGGGTAGGGGGAGGAGCAAGAGGGTAGAGGGAGGAGGGGGGGGATCCAATCTTTCTCTCCTTGTATATCCACCTCTCTTCTCCTTTCATATTCAGTTCAATTCAATGTGCTTTATAGGCATGAATGTTCAGGTTAAACCGGTTGCCCAACGCATTGTCCACAGTGAAGGGACAACTCGTCATTATTAAGCACATCATAGAACTTAAGTCATGATCAATCATGACAAAAATGTAATATAATCATGCAGAGTCCATCGTTCCTCCTCCCCCATCTTTCTTCTCTTTTCTCCCTTTCAATCAGTTTTAGATACAGAAAATGTAAACAATTATGCATGGTGCATTTTCCTGTCCCTTAAGATGTGGACAATGGGACAAAGTCTATCTCTCGCGCCCCCTCTCTCCCTCCACCTCTCTCTGGCCCACTCTCTCATCTCCACTCCCCCCACTCTCTCCCTCCACCTCTGTCTTCCCCTCTCTCTCCCCCTCTCTCCTCTCCTTGTATCCCCATTTCTCTCTACTCTCTCACTCTCTCTCTCCTTGTCTCCCCCTCTCTCTCCCCCTCGTCTCTCCCCCCTCTATCTCTCTCTCCCCCTCCTCTCTCTCCTTGTCTCCCCCTCTCTCTCCGTCTCATCCCCTCCCTCTCTCCTTGTCTCCCCCTCTCTCTCTCCTTGTCTCCCCTCTCTCTCTTCTCCCCCTCCTCTCTCTCCTTGTCTCCCCTCTCTCTCTCCCCCTCTCTCTCTCCTTGTCTCCCCTCTCTCTCTCCCTCCCTCCTCTCTCTCCTTGTCTCCCCCTCTCTCTCTCCCCCCTCTCTCTCTCCTTGTCTCCCCCTCCTCTCCCCTCCCCCTCTCTCTCTCCTTGTATCCCCTATTCTCTCTCTCCCCTCCTCTCTCTCTCCCTTGTCTCCCCTCTCTCTCTCCCCCCTCCTCTCTCCTTGTCTCCCCCTCTCTCTCTCCTTGTCTCCCCCTCTCTCTCTCCCCCCTGCCTCTCTCTCCTTGTCTCCCCCCTCTCTCTCCCCTCCCTCTTCTCCTTGTCTCCCCTCTCCTCTCTCTCCTTGTTCTCCCCTCTCTCTCTCCCCCTCTCTCTCTCCTTGTCTCCCCTCTCTCTATCCCCCCTCTCTCTCTCCTTGTCTCCCCCTCTCTCTCCCCCTCTCTCTCTCCCCCTCCTCTCTCCCCCTCTCTCTCTCCCCACCTCCTCCTCCTCCTGTCTCTGTCCATGTGCAGTATCAGTGAAGGTTCTCGAAGTGTGTCTCCCAGACCGGATGTGACCCTCATCGGCTTCGACCAGCTCTGAAAAGATCAGTGCTGTGTGTGTGTGTGTATGATAGGTAGACAGACAGACAGACAGACAGACCGACAGACAGTGCCTTACATAAACCCACATATTCCATGGACACAAAGACAACCATTGATAATTGAAGCTACACACAGGCACAATACATCAGCTATACTTACTTATACACAGCATTGTTCCATATCCCAGTTGCCGGGGTGTTGTTTCTCAATGATGCTCTGGCACAGGGAGCAGCTGGAAGCAGTGTGAACAATGTGTTGAGGGGGCGTCTGGGTTCATGTGATGCAGTGCGTGCTCTGCATGTCCTGGCTGTGCTGTGTGAGGTGTGAGGGGAGGTGTCAGAGTCATTGCTGTGGATGATACGTATCGGGCACATATGCATACAGACACTGTTACACAGCACACACACACACACACAGATCTCAAATCCCCAGCACACACACTTCAAACCTCCAGCACAAACACACACTTCAAGCCCCCAACACACACACTTCAAACCTCCAGCACAAACACACCTCAAACCTCCAGCACACACACACATCTCAAACCCCCAGCACACACTACTTCAAACCTCCAGCAACAAACACACACCTCAAACCCCCAACACACACACTTCAAACCTCCAGCACACACACATACACACACAAAACACCTCAAACCTCCAGCACACATGTACTACACAACACCTCAACCCCCAGCACACACATACAGACACACACGCAAACACACACCTAAACCCCTTACCTCCGACACAGACACACACACCTCATACACCCAGTACACACACCTATTCACACACACAACACCTCCAGCCCCTTCACCTCCCTAACACACACATCTTAACCCCCCAGGCACCCACACCTACACACACATACACTTAATCCGCTCACCTCCCAGCACACACACCACACACACCTCACCCCCCCACCCCCAAAACACACACAAACACTCAATGCTCCACGCTCCAGACTGGCGGTCATGCATCCCTGCCCCCCCAGTGAGGAACATGTCATGAGGGAAGGAGCGAGGAGGTAGGATGAGGAGGAAGAGTGGAGGAGTGATGGGCACGGGGGGTCGGAAGAGACGTGAGTGTGAGATGGAGGAAAGGGGGAGGAGGTGAGGGGAGGATTAGAGAAGGGGGGTCGGACACCGGAGAGAGTTGAGGGTGAGATGGCGGAAAGTGGGAGGAGGTGAGGGGGAGGTTAGAGAAGGGGGGTCGGAGAGAGTGAGGGTGAGATGGAGGAAAGGGGGAGAGGTGAGGGGGAGGTTAGAGAAGGGGGGTCGGAGAGAGTGAGGGTGAGATGGAGGAAAGGGCGGAGGGGAGGAGGTGAAGGAGGAGGAGGTTTAGGAGGGGGTGAGGATGAGAGGAGGAGGAGAATGAATTGGGAGAGGAAGAACAGGAGAAGGGGAGGAAGAGGAGGAGGAGGCTGGGGGGGGGGGAATCAGGTTTCACATCGTTCCTGTTGTCTCCAGTCACATGACTCGTTATCCCGTGTTCTAGAAACAATCCGGACTGTCTCTCAACAACATGGTTGTCGGAGTGAGAAGGCTCTCGTGGTGTCCCTATCAGACAAGGCCATGTTTGTCTTCTCCCTGACAGCTAGACAACATCCCATAATAATAATTTACATGCATGTATAATCAGCCGTCCGGCTGGTTGCCAACAATGAAACTACCGGCCGTTGCTGTCAAGCCAGTCGTGATACCAGACGGAATGAAACTGTAATTAGTGATGTTGTCAGGGCGCCCGTTTTAACACCCTGTCACCGTGGGTGATGGTTTGGATGGCGCAACGGAAGCCTGCAAGGACATTTTCACGATTGTGACGTGTGAGTTATGGGGTGGAGAGGAAATGTCATGGATACCTGGTGGAGAGGCTGCGTGTGGGGGTGAGAGGTGCGTGTGTGTCTCTCCTAGTCTACGCCCCCCTCCCTTTGCCCTCTTTAGTCTACCCCCCTTTCACCTCTCTGCCCTGGGTCCATCAGGCTCTTACCACAGAAACAACTCCTTATAGCCCTGTTAACCTACACTGCCCTGGGGACCGACTGAGAGAGAGGAGAGAGAGAAAGAGGGAGGGGGTCGTTAAAGAGAAAGAGAGAGGCATTCATATCTAAATCCAAGTGGTTTGGTAGCTTGCTAACCTAAACGAAAGTCGAAACAAAAGTGGCTTATTTAACGTTAGCTATTCTCACACATGAACACATTCTTCATCTGAGGAATCGTTGGCTACTTGTGTGACGACAGGCTTTGGTCTTGATGAAGTGCACGAGCAGAGGGTGAAGTGTTGCATTGTGGTGTTTGTTATTATGAAGAAGTGGACACTACATTTGGTTTTGCTTTATGGGATATTTTGAGTCCACTGTACAGGGTGCACATTTGGTTTGCTGGAATTTGGACACTCAAACTAAAAATGGCGTAGCATCAATGCTCCCTAATCCCTATACAGTAGGGAGCATTTCAGACACAGATTAGCTAACCCGACATGAACTAACCTTACAGAGAGTCTTGCTAACACTAACACAAAGTCTAACCAACCGTACAGGAAGTCTAACTAACCTTACAGGAAGTCAAGCTAACCTTACAGGAAGTCTAACTGACCCTAGCGGAAGTCTGACTAACCATAAAGGAAGTCGGAACGAACTCAACATGACATCTAACTAACCATCCAGGAAATCTCACCCTAACCATCCAGGAAGCCTAACTACTCACAACTATGCGAAAGCTCCGTGTTGCCCGTGAATACACTTCTGTAGCTTGAGCTGGCTTCATCGCACAGAAATCAATTTGTCATTTGTGCTCGTATTTATTCATGACAGCCGTGCGACCCCAGGGCCAGTGGATGGATGTGATGAAACCTTTAGGCTTCACTAATAAGAGTCCTCGTTGACACACTCATTTGTCAGTACCATATGATGCCGGAATGCATGTGTGAGGGAGGGGGGAGGTGTGTGTCCGTGTGTGTGTGGGTAAGCGTACTGTGGTGTGTGTCTGTGCTTGTGATTGTTTGTGGGTGGGTGTAAATATAAATGGGCTCCGGCGTGCATGTGTGCGTGCATGTGTGAATGCCTTTGGTGTTTTTTAATATGGTCTCCATTACTTGTGTGCTAGGGATGGCTGTGGTGATTAATGGTGAGTTAAAGAGGGCGTAACTAGGGGGGGGGGGGGGGGATAATAAAGGGAGGTAGCGAGGGGGAGGGGTCTAGAAGTGACACCACTACCACAACAGCCCTACCAGTATCAGACACCAGTACCATGGGTTCAGAGAGCAAAGCAGGTACCATGGTCACCTGAACCCGAGTCTCTATGGCTAGGGTCAGAGCTAGGGTGAGGAGAGACATTCCAAATTAGCTCCGCCTCTCCTACTCTCCTCCTCTTCTACTCGTCTTCTTCTTCTCCTCCTCCTCCCCTCCTCTCTTCTCCTCCTCTTCTCCTCTTCTCCTCCTCCTCCCCTCCTCTTCTCCTCCTCTCCTCCTCCTCCCCTCCTTCTTCTCCTCCTCTTCTCCTCCTCCTCCCCTCCTCTTCTTCTCCTCCCCTCCTCTTCTCCTCCTCTCCTCCTCTTCTCCTCCTCCTCACCTCCTTCCTCTCATCTTCCTCACCTCCTCCATTCAGCATTTTTACACCAGTCATGCCATGTAATCACCTCCGGCCGTAAAGCCGGATGGTAACCTTGGAGATGGTGATTTACAGCTTCCAGAGTGCTTTATGGCAGCCTTCTCCATGAACGTGTGATGTATGAGGACGGGGCCGATGGCCAGCTGGTCCCTTCTCTGTCCCCTCTTTCCCTCCATCCCTCTCTCCCTCCATCCTCTCCACCACCATCGCTCTCTCCCTCCATCCTCTCCAGCACCATCCCTCTCTCCCTCCATCCTCTCCAGCACCATCCCTCTCTCCCTCCATCCTCTCCAGCACCATCCCTCTCTCCCTCCATCCTCTCCAGCACCATCCCTCTCTCCCTCCATCCTCTCCAGCACCATCCCTCTCCCTCCATCCTCTCCACCACCATCCCTCCCTCTCCCTTCATCCTCTCCACCGCTATCACTCCTTCTCTTCCTCTCCATCCCTCTCTCCCTCTCTCTACCTCCATCCCTGTCTCTCCTTGGCTCTCTCCATCCATTCCTCTCTCCCACCATCTCTCCATCCCTTCATCTCTCTCTCTCCCTCCTGCTGTCCCTTGTTCGCCCTCCCTCCATCACAGAACACTATTCCAGCTGTCTGGACAGTGAAACTAACCCAATAGAAAGAGATTCAATGTGAAACTCTTCATTTTAAAGCAGACAGATACCCTGGTTACAGTTATCCTGGTTACAGTTAGCCTGGTAATGGTCAGCCTGTTTTCAGCTACCCTGGTTACGGTCAGCCTGGGTACAGATACCATGGTTACAGTTACCCTGGTTACTGTCAGCCTGGTTACAGTCAAGTACGTCACAGTGACCACCACATCTTCTATTCTCCTCCTCTCCTCTTTTTCTCCTCCTCACCCCCTCACCTCCTCACCCCCTCACTTCAGGCCTGGGTGAGACTATCCTCTTATACTTGTCCGTATTGGAAACAATTGAAACATCAGAGTTTGAACTCCTGTGACTGGACCATAGGACCATACAGGCTAGTGTAGCAGGTGTGACTGGACCATAGGACCATACAGGCTAGTGTAGCAGGTGTGACTGGACCATAGGACCATACAGGCTAGTGTAGCAGGTGTGACTGGACCATAGGACCATACAGGCTAGTGTAGCAGGTGTGACTGGACCATAGGACCATACAGGCTAGTGTAGCAGGTGTGACTGGACCATACAGGCTGGGTGGGGTGAACCAAGGATACCTTAATCATGGCAGCGTTCTGCCCTGATCTCTACACTATCCCGTCATCTCCTGCGGAACATCCCCATGGTAACACTGTAGGATTGGAACCTTGGACACGTGTGGTTTTCTAAATTTTTCGTTTTCTGTTAGTTTTTTTGCAGTGAGAAGAAAACATTTATTAGGATGTTTTCTGTGAAACAGGGAAAGTATTGCATTTCTGCTGCTAGCTGTCATTATTATGATTATTATTGTTGTTGTTGTTATTATATTATTATTAATTAATTTCATTGCAAATATTATTATGATTATATTGTGTTGTTATTATTATTATCATTATTATTATTATTATTATATGCTTGTTGCTGCTCACAAGGCTTCTGTTCCATGTCAGCATTGTAGATATTCTCCACCTGATTGGCTCTATTCCCTCAGCTCAATCCCCCATAAACCACTGTGCGTGTGCGTGCGTGCGTGCGTGCGTGTGTGTGTGTGAGAGAGAGAGAGAGAGAGAGAGAGAGAGAGAGAGAGAGAGAGAGAGAGAGAGAGATAGAGAGAGAGGAGAGAGAGAGAGAGAGAGAGAGAGAGAGAGAGAGAGAGAGAGAGAGTGTGTGTGGTGACATTTCCCAGTGAGCTAGTTGGGGGCAGGTGACAAATTGTCCGCTCTGCAGGTAGAGACGCTGACAGACACCTCTGCTGATCCCCATGGGATCCCTCTCTCTCTCTCCTCTCTCTCTCTCTCTCTCTCCTCCTCTCTCCTCTCTCTCTCTCTTCCTCTCTCTCTCTCTCTATCTCTCTCTCTCTCCTCCCCTCTCTCTCTCTCTCTCTCTCTCTCTCTCTCTCTCTTCCTCTCTCTCCCTCCACCATCTCCTCTCTCTCTCCCTCCTCCCTCTCTCTCTCTCTTCTTCTCTCTCCCTCCACCATCTCCTCTCTCTCTCCCTCCTCCCTCTCTCTCTCTCTCTCCTCTCTCATCTCTTCCTCTCTCTCCCTCCACCATCTCCTCTCTCTCTCTCCCTCCTCCCTCTCTCTCTCTTCCTCTCTCTCTCCCTCCACCATCTCCTTCTCTCTCTCCCTCCTCCCTCTCTCCCTCTCTCTCTCTCTCTCTCTCTCTCTCTCTCTCCTCCTCCCTCTTCCACTCCCCTCCCTTCAACTCCCTCCGTCTCCCTCCACCTCTCTCTCACTCCACCTACCTCCACCACCTCACCCATCTTTCCCCCTTCTCCCCCTCAAGCTGACACACGAACAGAAGCCTCTGGAATAATCTCTTCTCTTTTTATGTTCTCCATTTAGCTTGTTTTCCTTTTTCTCTGTCTCTTTCTCTATGTCCCCCTCTCTGTCTCCATCTCTCTCTCTTCTCTCTCTCTCTCTCTCTCTCTCTCTCTCTCCCTGTCTGTCTGTCTGTCTCTCTCCCTCCCCTATGTTTGTAGCAGATGTGGCTCTGCTCTGTTTGGACCAAACCAACACTGATGCACCTGTCCTCCAGTCTGACATCATATCCTGTCTCTCTCTCTGTGTTTCTCTGACTTATAGTGAAGCGGTCTCTAGATTCCAAATCTAGAGGTGTTAAATTATTCCCAGGCAAAGACAACAACAACAAGTTCTCTATCTGTGAGTCCTATACTTTGTTTCTCCTTTATGGTCAATCTGTGGGTTGGTTTGGTTTTGCTATCTGTACTGTGTGTGTGTGTATAGTTTGCTCCCTGTGCAGTGTCTGTGTGTGTTTATGTGCCTTGTGTTTTCGATTCATTCACCATTGCTTTGTCTGGCTTTCCCTCCTAATCAGCTGCTGGTTTGGCATGCCCCAACCCTCCTGACCCCCCCCCCCCCCCCCCATGACCTTATACGTCCGACCTCAACCTTCACTTTCATAACCTGGTCAATATCCCGTTTGGTCATCAATAGGCCCTGATGGACACCACTGAAGTGCCCTGACCCCTGGACCCTGACCCGTGTGTCACTCCACCTTGAACCCTGCTCTCGGGCTCGCTCTTGTCAGGTCAACAAGGAAGGATTCATAGGAAACAGGAAGTGCAGCAGTTTCCTGTCACAGAACATGTTGCTTACGTTGCCACTTCCGTTCACCAGACACTCAGGCCCGAGGAGGGTTCAGCCCCGCCCATGCAGCTAGTAAACAAACTGCTGATTGGGATTGTGCCATGCAGCACACACACACACTCACTCACACGTACACACACCTTCACCCAGCACAACACACACACACAAACTCCCTCACCCAGCAAGGACTTTTCTTGTCCTGGAAGGGGATTTGAAGAGACTGGAGCATATGCCGAACAGAAACATACACACACGCACTGTTCAAACAAACAAACAAACAAACACACTGTTTAAACACACAAGTGCACACTGTTCAAACACAGTCATATGCTTCAAACACACACATGCACTCCCCCCCCCCCCCCCCCCCCCCCCACACACACACACACGGTTCACACACACACAAGCAGGAACCTGCTGGCACAGTCCCACAGTAACAATGTGTTGCACCAAGTCAGGTCATAACATTCGACCTCAAACACACACACGTACGGTCATTCCACACCAGTGGTTACACACCTTACCACACCACAACACACCTACCGCACAAACCACAGCAACAAGAACATGTGCAAATAAACCAGCCATGTCCTCCCACACAAACACACACGTTTGCGCGCGCACACACACACGGTTTACCAAGCAGCTGCCACTCTAAGTATCACGACATTCCTCTCAGTTGGACCAAAGGGCCACCGCGGAGAAAACTTCGCTCTGTCACAACGTCTGTGCGACCTGTACTCTCTTCTGCTCATTACAGTCGGTCTTCTCTGTAGCCTGGTCACACTCATACACGCACACGCACACACGCCTCCACATCATTAGTCCAGTTGTGGTGGTTGTCGGGAGCGTTCAGGGGTCTAATGGAGTCACATGACCTTCTCTAACCGCGTGTGCCGGCCGCGTCTCTGAACAGCAGGCTAAACTATTGAAAGAAAGAAAGAGAGAAAGGAAAGGAAAGAAATAGAAAGAAAGAACAGGATTATGGGTCCTGGTTGCCTTTCTTCTGCATACATAATGTGCATGAGCCTGCGAGTGCATGAGCCTGCGAGGGAGGTTGTTGTTTAGTTTGTATGTTTCATTGGTTGGTTGGTTGGTTGCTTGTATGGTTGTTGTTGTTTTTTGTTTGTTTCGAAGGTTGTTTGTTTAGTTGTTTGTTTGTTTATTGGGTTGGTTGGTTGGTTGGATGTTTGGTCGGTTGTTCATTTGGTTGTTTGGGTCTGTAGGTCAGTTGTTTGGTTGATTAATTGTTTGCTTGATTTTTGTTTGGTTGGTTGGTTGCATCTGTGGCCTCACCTTTCTGCATGTTAAACCTGCATTCAGTCCCAGTGGGAAAAGTATGTTCTTCGACATGAACTAGACCAATCTTATAACAAATACAATCATATATGTATAGCTCTTTCACAAGCACAATCACAAACCCTTAACCTAACCAAATATCACTCTCACTGTCCCCTATATACCATCACAATCCCTGTATAATATCAATCTGCCATATAATATCAACCTCCCTTTGTAATGTCACTGCCTCCTATTAGCACTCCCTACTGCCCCTAATTAATATTACTGTTACCTAATTAATATCACTGTCCCCTATTACTGTCCCCTATATAATATAATTGTCACTTATATAATATCACCGTTCCCTATCATTGTCCCGTATTTAATGTCACTGTATGGTATTATGGTATTACTGTCCCTATATAATATATACATCCCCAATATAATCACCATAATCACTGTACCCTATTTGACATCACTGTCCCTTTATAATATCCCTGTTCTGTAAAATCACTGTTCAGTAATAACGGGGAATGTGATGTTACTGTGAGATTGGTAAACTGCTGAATAGTTAACCAGTGAATTTGAAGACTGTTACTGGCTTGGGCTGTGTGTGTGTTTCAGAGATAGAGTGTGTGTGCTTCAGAGCTTTAGAGATAGTGTGTGTGTGTGTGTGTGTGTGCTGTAACAACAGCTCTCATGGGTTTCACACTCCAGTAGAGTGTACAGCCTGTAAACATGTCCGACAAAATGCTGGAGAGGAAGGGTTTGAGAGTGACCTGATACTGGGGACACACACACACACAAACACACACGCTCCGACACACTCAGGCACACGCATAAACGCGCACACACACATACACTTGCACAGACACATACACTCCCACAGACACACACACACAGGCACACACATAAACACACCACACACAGTGACCCACAATCTCTCCCCTCTCTCTGAGAATAACATGGACAGACCCAGATAGTGTGGAGCTCATTAAATCTGAGAGCTCCCATCTGCTCTGCAGCATCCATCCCAGAATACACCGTCGCCACGGCAACACAGACAGGTCACACAGGTTCACCCCACCAGCATGGCCACATTCACAGTTCTCAGATGACTGTCACAACAAAATACTATATTGTATGTGGTGGTTAATGATTGGTGGAAAGCCTGAAAAGTAAGGAAGTTCAGATGACCTCAGAAACCCTAACTGAACTCTGATGTCATAGAGTAGACATAGCTACGCTGCGGTAACAGGTGGAATAAGTAAGTGCTAGAATGAACCTTGAATGAGCCTTACTATGATGAAGGGTTATGTCATCAACAATGTTTTATATTCTAATGTGGGCTTGTTATGTGTCAAGTAGTACAGGTATTTAATAAACAATTAGTGTTTGATTTTATGAATATTATTGTTATTACAGTTATATGTGCCAGACAGCCAGACAGACAGGCAGGCAGGCAGGCAGAAAGGCAGACTGGTTCTTGGTGCTATGTTGAAACAGCCCAGGAAAATGCAAGACACACAGCAAACCTTTTGGGGAGATTAATGTTTGGATCCCACACACCCAGAAGACGAGGGCTAAACACTTTGTTTGGTTCAAGGCCCCCAGAGAAGAGCAAGAGAGGTTTGTGCTTGTCGCTGTGTTGGTGTGTGTAGACCGCTGCAGGGTCCACATGGTCAGGACGGACTGCTTCATCACACACACTGACTGCACAAAACACCAAACACACACACACACACAAACACACGCACAGACCCATACACAGACACACACAGTCTGGACGGCAAAATCTCGATGGACACACAATAACTCACACACACGTGTTATGTAATAAGCTAAGAGAAGATGTGTGCATGCATGTGTGTGTATGTGTGTGTGTTTGGATGTGTGTGTGTGTTACATCCCAGCCCAAGCTTCGCCAGAGTCCGTGCTCTCCTGGTCTATCAGTCTTGTATGAAGCCGGTACTCCAGTCTTAGTCATGAATAATCACAAGCTTTAGCTCAGCAGGCTAAGCCAGTCATGTCTATTCACAAGAGGAGTCTAAATCACGCTCAGCCTCTGACCCAGTGAGTAGGCAGAAGGACAAGCGCCCCCCCACCCAAAAGATCCCCCCCCCTCCATGGCCCCCAACCTGTTTAGACTCTGCCTCCTCCTGTTTCCCATAATGCCTTGCTCTGAAACTTCTTGTTTCCCATGATGCCCTCGCTCTGACTCTTCCAGTTACCCATGATGCCTTGCTCTCAGTGTCTTCCGGTTTCACATGATGCCTTGCTCTGACTCTTCCAATTTCCCATGATGCCTTGCTCTGACTGTCTTCCTGTTTCCCATAATGCCTTGCTGTAGTGAACGAGGGCGGGATCAAGCAAGCGTCCAACTCCTGCCCCGACCCTGGAGAGCCAGAGAATGGAAAACGCACGGGCTCCGACTTCAGGTACACACACACACACACGCTCCCACACACACACACACACACACGCAGAAATAGACACACACAGACACATAGACTCACACAAACATGCACGCACTCACGCCCAAACATGCAGGCACATACGCATTAATAGACACACAAGCACACCTCAACTGCACAAACACATCATTCGGTGGTGGAGTCAAGGAACTGTCTGCCATGACTCATCCATAGACCAACATCATGTCAGCTAGTTGAACTATCTCACACTGGCCCACACAACCTCCTCCTCTCCCCTTTTCTGCTTTCTTTCTCTCCTCTCCTCCTCATCTTATTTCATCTATTCCCCGCTCCCTTTCTCCTCTCTCCTATCTTCTTTTCTCCTCTCTCATCTCCTTCTCTCCTCTCCTCCTCTCCCCTCTCCTCTCCACAACAGCAGGTTTCTGTAATGACCTGTCTGGAGGCGAACAGTGTTATTATTAAGTGAGAAGTAGACACTCTCAGTCCTGTGGGTGTGTGTGTGTCCATGTCATCCACACTTGGGCGTCTAACAAACACCAGGACCGGGTTTCATCTTCCGAGAAGTCGTGTGTGATCAGCCTAACCCTGGGAGACAACTCACAGACACACACACACTCGCCCACACACGCCAATGTCATGGTTGTACTGTGCGATCAACAGTACTGCCTGGGAGACAACAAACTTGGGAGACACCTCTAGCTAACCCTGTCTCTCTGTGTGTGTGTGTGTGTGTGTGTGTGTCTGCAGTATTGGAGCCACGGCTCTGTTTAACTGTGATGAGGACCATGTGCTCCAGGGCAGTAAGACCATCACATGTCAACGTGTAGCAGAGGTGTTCGCTGCCTGGAGCGACCACAGGCCTGTCTGCAAAGGTAAGCTAAGCACACACACACACAAACGCGTAGACTCAGTCACACACATGTACATACACTGCATACGCAGACACGCACACTCACTCTTCACACACACACACACACTCATACACCCACGCGCGCACAGACACAGACATGAAAACGCATACACACACATACACCCCCCGTCCCCCCCAACACACACACACACACACAAAGAGCACTCTGGGTTATGCAAACCCAGTGTACACTGTCATGTGTAACTGAAATAACCCTGAGCCCTGGAACTGTTCCCTGTGGGGGGAGGAGAGGGAGGGGAGGAGGAGGGGTGGTGGGGGTGAGGGGGGCAGAGGAGAGGGAGGAGGATGGGCGGCAGGAGAGGGGGTGCGGGGGAGATGGTGGGGGCGGGGGGGTGGAGGAGGGAGGAATTAGGAAAGGAAGGATGAAGGGAGGAGGAGGAGGGATAGCTTCATCCAGGTAACATAGGATATGGAAACATCTCCGTCCGACAGTTTAATTATGCATAATTAGGTAGGGAGATGAGCTAACGCGCTGGACAACTTCAAGACATAATAATTTGCCGGCTGGGGGAGAGGACAGGAAGTGACACGTCTCCAGACACCTTGGAGACCTGCTCTTTGACTTAATTAATGAAACGTCTGATTGTTTTTCACTGGAATGTTCTAACGATAACATCTCGTTATCATCTCGTTATCATCTCATTATCATCTCGTTATCATCTTGTTAGTGTTTAATCAGAAGGAAGTTCCAGATATCAATTAACTACTTCTTGTCATTGCCCCCCCCCCCCCTCCCCTCCCCGGTCCATGGCTGACCTGTGCCACTCAGTCAGGCAGTAACCAATCACATCTTAATAAGACTTATAGATCTGCCAATCAGAAGTGGTTGAGCTGTAGATGAGCCTGATTGGACACATGGATAGGCACGCACACAGACTCACTGACTAGAAAAGTCGGTAGTTAAATGGACTTTAGTAGTCATGTGATCAGTTTGATCATGTGGTCATATGGTGAACGTTGAACATTCTAGAAGGAACTTTAAGCGATTACAGTGTTCTGCCTCTACCTCTGGAGAATCCTGTTTCCGTCCTCACACACACACACACACACACTCACACAAGCACACACATGACAGGAAGTAAGTTCAATTTGGTTTTATTGTGGACAAAATAGACCTTGAAATAGTGTGTGTGTCTGTGTGTGCAAGTGTGCTTGTTTGTGTGTGCATGTGTGTGTTCGAGTGTGTGCGTGTGTGTTCACATTAGGTGTGAAACAGGAAGAAAGCAGCAAAGTACTCTGGCGCAGGTTAATGGTGTCATTGATCATCCTGAGTGGACGAGGTGGTTGTGTGTGTGTGTGGTCTGAGTGGACTGTGTGAGTGTGTGTGTGTGTGTGTGGTCTGAGTGGACTGTGTGAGTGTGTGTGTGTGTGTGTGTGTGGTCTGAGTGGACTGTGTGAGTGTGTGTGAGTGTGAGTGTATGTGTGGCATCTTCAACAACTTCCTGACTTCCTGGAGCTAATCTTTCTCCGCCGGCTAGTGAGCGTGCCCAGTTCCTCCATCAGAGGTCAGGACGGATGTCATTGGTCGAGATGAAGCAGAGGCCTCAACTGATGCAGTGGAGAGTGATAGAGGGAGAGAGAGAAAGAGTGAGAGAAAGAGTGAAAGAGTGAGAGAAAGAAAGATAGATAGATAGAAAGAGAGAGAGAGGAGGTAAAGGTAGGGGAGCATTGGTCATGGCCTTAGTCATTGTTACTTAGCCTCTCTGGCAGGTGTGTGTATGTGTGTGTGTGTGATCAGGTGTGTAAGCGTTATGTTAGCAGGCACAGTCAGAGGTCGGTCTCCAAGTGTCACTGCAGGATAGCAGGCCAGCTGCTTCTCTGCTGGCATCTCTAGAACAACACCCCCCACTGACACACACACAGACACACACACAGACACACACACACGCCACACACATGCTGCAGCCCTGACACTTCTTATCTGTTTGATTCAATTTCACCTGGGTTAGCACAGTGTGGCAGTGAACTGACACACAACCTTTAACCACACACACACGCACACAACACACAAACCTTTAACACACACACACGCACACAACACACAAACCTTTAACCACACACACACGCACACAACACACAAACCTTTAACCACACACACACGCACACAACACACAAACCTTTAACCACACACACACGCACACAACACACAAACCTTTAACCACAAGCACACGCACACAACACACAAACCTTTAACCACAAGCACACGCACACAACACACAAACCTTTAACCACAAGCACACGCACACAACACACAAACCTTTAACCACAAGCACACGCACACAACACACAAACCTTTAACCACAAGCACACGCACACAACACACAAACCTTTAACCACAAGCACACGCACACAACACACAAACCTTTAACCACAAGCACACGCACACAACACACAAACCTTTAACCACAAGCACACGCACACAACACACAAATGCACTCCTCTCTCCTCCACTGTCCCAACCTTGTGTCACCCACCTAACCCGCACGCACACACACACCTTCCCCTCCCTGCACACCCACTTTACTTTTCACTAAGTTTTCTAGTATTTACTGCTTCCTTGATCTTTGATCTCAACCATCCCCCCCACCATCCCCCTCCTCCCCCCACCCCACCCCTGCTGGTCCCCGTGGTTACGAGCAGCACAAACTCATTAATGAAAGGTGCCATTTGAAATCATGCAGAAAATTGCCCAGATCTATATTCTACAGACAGCCTGGGGGGGGGGGGGGTGAAGTTCATCATAAATATCAACACAGCGAGTGTGTCTCCACTCCACTGCTGTCTGCTCACACACCACTGCTCTACTGCTCTCCCTCACACTACCTCACACTACCTCACACTACCTCAAACTACCTCACACTGCCACACACTACCACACACTACCTCACACTACCTCAAACTACCTCACACTGCCACACACTGCCACACACTACCTCACACTACCTCACACTGCCTCACACTACCTCACACTGCCTCACACTACCTCACACTGCCACACACTACCTCACACTGCCACACACTACCCAACACTACCCAACACTATCCAACACTACCTCACACTATCTCACACTATCTCACACTACCTCACACTACTTCACACTACCTCACACTACTTCACACTACTTCACACTGCCACGCACTGCCACACACTACCTCACACTACTTCACACTGCCACGCACTGCCACACACTACCTCACACTGACACACACTGCCACACACTACCTCACACTGACACACACTGCCACACACAACCTCACACTGACACAGACTACCTCACACTGACACACACTGCCCACACACTACCACACCCAACCTCACATTACCCAAACACTACGTCACACTGTCACACACTACCACACACTACCACACACTACCACACATAACCTTTTTATCTTAGAAAATTATCGATTCTTACTTTGTGACAAAATGTACTGGTAGTGGTACTTGAGCCTATGTAGTGTCATTTTGATAAAATAGTTCAGTTAAAAGCTAAGATATAACTTTTAATAAACATTTTATTAAATCTTTATTTGAAGGCCAAAATTATTTTTAACTACACAAACTGGTTCTCAATTGTAAGACTACGTTAGCTGAATATTAGTGTTTTGTCAGCATTAGTTGAGTTAGTTGTAACCTTCTGCAAATATGGCCTATATTACAATTTACAGAGTAATATCTTAAATAACAAAGATATTGCCAAATGGCAAATATTCGATTCAAATTTGTTTGCAGAAAAAGTCTATTGTCTGTAACTTTATTTTGTATAAATAATTACGAGAGTGGTGCCCTTTCTTCTGCTTGAGCATCTGTCCTCAACAATGTATGTGCACTGTACAGTTAGAGATTGTGTTTAGCTTGCTGTGTTAAAGTAATTTAGCTGTGTTAGTTTAGCTAGTTTGTTTGCTGTGTTAGTTGAGAGGTGAGAGAGGAGAGACAGAGAGAGAGACAGAGAGAGAGAGAGAGAGAGAGAGAGAGAGAGAGACAGAGAGAGAGACAGAGAGAGAGACAGAGAGAGAGAGAGAGAGAGAGAGAGAGAGAGAGAGAGAGAGAGAGAGAGAGAGAGAGAGAGAGAGAGAAGAGGGGAGAAAAAGGGGTGTTCTTCTTTGTTCTGGATAGTGAGTTATTTATTTTTCAAAAGCAATCAAGATGTCAGCTATTGACGAAGATGCTACATCCCAGCACTGTCACTACGGCAACCTTCCTGAATGTGCAGCGACACACCACTCCTCACCCCCCCGGCCCTCCCTCCCTTCCCATCCCCTCATCCCTCCCCAGCATCAGCCTCCCCCTGCCTCCTGCCCCCTCCTCATGACTCACTTTCACCTTTAACCCCCCCCCCCCCACACACACACACATCTTCACCTTATACCCTCCCCCCCCCCCCCCCCCCCCTCCCTCAGTGAGCAGCAGAGTCGTGATATCGAAAAGTTGTCAGTGTTTATGTAGAGGGGGTACCCAGGCATGCATATTTAACAAATCACTACTGGCGTCTCTCTATTAATTTGACGAAAACAGAGCAAGGGTGTACTTGATTTGAGTTACATCCCCTACCTGCCATCGATCCAGTCAGGGAAGGATGATGAGAACTCAAATGACTCGGTTATGTAAATGGTAACTTTTAAATTGCTGTGATGTTGGGATCTGTTTATAGAGGGGAAGAGAAGGGAAGGGAGAGGAGAGGAGGGGATTTCTAGTGTGTAGTGTTAGTATACATGAAATAATGTGTGTGTGTTTTGATGGCATTTACAGTTCGAAGGGGCATTCAATGCGACTGATCCATATTTCACCAGCAGATTCCCAGAGGAGTATTACAAACATCTGTCTCTAATTAGGATGTTGATGCTGCTGGAAAATGTCACAGACCACTCCAGTAACCTCTCCTATGTCCTCCCCTCCACTCCCCTCTCCTCCCCTCCTCCTTCTTCTTCTCCCCTCCTCTCCCCTCTCCTCCCTCCACAGTGAAGACCTGTGGGTCGAATCTGCAGGGTCCAGCAGGAACGTTCACATCTCCTAACTTCCCCATCCAGTATGAGAGCAACGCCCAGTGTGTCTGGATCATCACCGCCAGCAACCCCAACAAGGTACGACTGGCTGTGTGTGTGTGTGTGTGTGTGTGTGTGTGTGTGTGTGTGAGAGAGAGAGAGAGAGAGAGAGAGAGAGAGAGGGAGGGAAAGAGAGGGAAAGAGAGGGAGAGAGAGAGAGAGAGAGAGCACTTGGTCATTTGAATTGACTTTCTTTTGAGGCACAATAAATGTATTTTATTTTGATTATGTAGTCGTGTTGAACAGGCACTTCCTGGATTGTCTTAGATCTCCCCCTTGTGTGCCCGCCCCAGTGTTGTTCAAGCCCCGCCCCCATGCGGTGTTAGCCCCTTGCTCCACCACTCCTCCCGTGGTCAGGAATCCGTCCAGGCTCTGATTGGATCCCACTGTGGTGATGTCACAGAGGGCAGGCCAGGCGGCATGAGCTGATTGGCTGACTGCCCTGTCCTGCAGTGTTCTGATTGGTATTCAGGGCCAGCGTCTGTTTCAGGGTCGTTTGTGTAATGGTGATGTCATAGAGATGGAGCAAACTCGCATAGCCTTCTTGGCTCTCATTTCTCTACCCCTTTCTCTCTCCCTTCATCTCTTTTCTCCCTCTCTCTCTCTCCCCTCATCCCTCTCCTCCCTTACTCTTTGCCCTCATATTTTCCCTCCCTCCCTCCCTCTCTCTCCTCATCCCTCTCCTCGCCCTCTCTCTTTCTCTCCCCTCATCCCTCTTCTCCCTCCCTCCCTCTCTCTCCTCATCCCTCTCCTCGCCCTCTCTCTTTCTCTCCCCTCATCCCTCTTCTCCCTCCCTCCCTCTCTCTCCTCATCCCTCTCCTCGCCCTCTCTCTTTCTCTCCCCTCATCCCTCTTCTCCCTCCCTCCCTCTCTCTCCTCATCCCTCTCCTCGCCCTCTCTCTTTCTCTCCTTCTCTTCCCTTCTCCCTCTCTCTCTCTCTCTCTCTCTCTCTCTCTCTCTCCTTCTCTTCCCTTTCTATCTTTGTCTCTCCTCCCTCATCCCTCTCCTCTGTTTCTCTCTCGCCCCTCCTTCCTTTCCTCCCTTCTTCTCCATTCCTTTAATCCAGGTCCATGTTCTGTAATACACGTGTTCTTAAGGCTGGTCCCAGATCAGTTACAGCTGGTCTTAATGGTGGTCCCAGATCAGTTACAGCTGATCTTGATGCTGGTCTGAGATCAGTTACAGCTGGTGTTAATGTTGTTCTCAGATCAGTTACAGCTGGTCTTAATGCTGGTCTCAGATCAGTTACAGCTGGTGTTAATGTTGTTCTCAGATCAGTTACAGCTGGTCTTAATGCTGGTCTCAGATCAGTTACAGCTGGTCTTAATGCTGGTCTCAGATCAGTTACAGCTGGTCTTAATGCTGGTCTCAGATCAGTTACAGCTGGTCTTAATGCTGGTCTCAGATCAGTTACAGCTGGTCTTAATGCTGTCCACTAGATATTCATATCTGACCTGTTGAGTGTGTTTCTTATGTTAAATATGTGGATTACATTAAAAAAGGTAAAAACACTGACTGAAGCAGTGAGAGAAAGTGAGAGTTTATGCTCTTAAGAGCATTTCAAACTTCAACAGAACTAGTGTGAACATGAAATACAACTGTGTGTTTGTACATCGTCCCTGAATACAGTTATCATGTTGGAGGTTTTCTAAACTAAAAAAACATTCTCATAAGTGATTTGGGCTTTTCACTGATTGTGGTAGTGTACAAAATCATTTTTTTAAAGGATTGAATTAGGTTTTATAAGCATTTATTGCATTTTAGGTCATTTTATTTAATTTGTTCACTGGTACATTTAGGTGACATCTCATTGCCATATTTCATAAAACGTATTATTACTGGATTCTGGACAGTATTTCCTGGTTTAATATGATTATTTACCAGATTTTATGCCTTTATTTGATACAGACCATGAAAGAGTGACAGGAAAGGTAGTAAGAAAGAGAGAAAAGCAGGAAATGTCCCAGGCTGGACTCGAACCCTGAGTCAAGGCCTTAGTCTGAGGTTCATGCTCTACCTTGTGAGCCACCAGGGGAGCACTGCCCCTGTATAAAGATTTGTTATAAATGTTTGAAATTACTTTGTCTCCAGCATTCTCATAACAGTTTTGTTCAGATAATATTTTGTAATCACATTTTCTTTTGAACTCCAGAATTTCCACATCTTTATTTTTCACTGTGTGACAGGAGTGATGATCAGAGGGGCAGCGTTTTCACCTCCATCATTCAGACTGGGACAGAAGAATGGATAGAGTTTCTCAGTGAAGGTGCAGCCAGTGTAAGAGTAGATATGAGACCTGGCCTCCACATCATAAAAGGAGACCAGACCCTCCTCATAGTCCACAAACACCCCCACCTTCTGGGGCTTCTGTCTCAGGGAGAGGAGGACAGGGGGGTCAGCCGGAGCCAAGTACTTATCTCCATTCATCAGCCATACAGTCCAGTATCCATTGTCAGGACTCGTTCTGATCGCTCCCTTCCTGTTGATGGACTCTCTGGCCACTCCCAGATCCCACTCGGTCTTCCCCTCAACCTGCACCTCATAGTAGAACCTCCCTGAGGAGAAGCCCTGCTTTCCCAGGACACAGGCACAACTATCAAACCTCTCTGGGTTGTCAGGGAGATCCTGCCTTATGTCTCCAAGTCTCACTTGTTTCCCATCTTCAGACAGGATAAGGTAGGGGGATGCTGTATCAGGGTCCAGAGTCACATCCACTGCATACTGCTGAATCCTCTTCAGTTCAGTGTCAGACAGCTTCTCCATCTCTTTATTGAGTGTCTCCTGCAGCTGAGACACAGCTCTCCTCACTGCCCCCACACTCAGACCACTGTGGACACTGATCTCAGACCAGTCCTTGGTGTGTGGAGGGGTGCTCAGGGATGGGAAGCTCTGCAGCAGGTGGAGGTGGTCCTCAGTGTGTGAAAGCTGCTCCAGCTCAGTGCTTCTCCTCTTCAGCTCAGTGATCTCCTGCTCCAGATCTTGAATCAACCCTTCAGCCTGTTTCTCTGCTGCTTTCTGCTTCTCCTCCATCACCTCAATGAGCTCAGCCTGGCTTCTCTCAATGGAGCGCACCAGAGCCGTGAAGACCTGAACACTGTCTGATATCTCTCTCTCTGCATCTCTCTTGCTGGTCTCTACTGAGAG
The DNA here is from genome assembly GCA_023658055.1 of Thaleichthys pacificus. Lineage (NCBI taxonomy): Eukaryota > Metazoa > Chordata > Actinopteri > Osmeriformes > Osmeridae > Thaleichthys > Thaleichthys pacificus. The sequence goes on along the minus strand of CM042861.1, from coordinate 2,509,597 downwards.
TTTGATCTCTTGAACCTTCTCCAGTCTCTCCTGGATCATCTGCTGCATGTCTCCCTCTGTCTTCTTCATCTGAGTCTTCCTCTCTTCACACTCCTCCTCTAGAGGAACGGTGTCATGGGTCTTGTGGTCTGTCTCAGTGCAGAACCGACACACACACGTCTGGTCAGTCCTACAGAACAGCTCCAAGAGTCTCTCATGCTTCTGACACATCCTGTCCTCCAGTTTCTCCACAGGGTCCATCAGCTTGTGTTTCTTCAAGGCTGCAACTCTCTGATGAGGCTCCAGGTGAGTCTCACAGTAAGAGGTCAGACACACCAGACAGGACTTCAGGGCCTTGAGCTTGGTACCTGTACAGATGTCACATGACACTTCTCCAGATCTGGCTGGCCGTAGGTATTGGCTGTTGGGTTTATTTTTCACTGACTTCCTGAACTGAGCAGCCATCTCAGAGATGAAAGTGTTGACACGAAGCGCAGGTCTCCTATAGAATTTCTCATTGCACATGGGACATTGACACAGGTCACTGTTGTCCCAGTACTTGGTGATACAGGCCCTGCAGAAGTTGTGTCCACATGAAGTAGAGATAGGATCAGTGAATACATCCAGACATATAGAACACAGGAACTGATCTTCAGACAGGAGACTGCTGCAGGAAGCCATTTCTACACTGGAGAGAGAGATCAAAAGTGAAACCATGAAAGCTGAGCTGAGTCACAGTCACTTGTTACGTGATAGTTTAAGATTTTGAATAGTTCAAGAAACAGTGATAAGTACAGTCATGTTGTTATTATTCACACTTATGATTTACATTACTACACTGTCTGTATGCCTTTACATGAGCATACTTTTATGAAAAAAACACTTGACAGTATTATTATTAACGCCCACATCATATGCATCAATCCTTGTCATTTAGACTACTCACCTGTGTGTTTTAGTCTTGATGTTCTGGCTAACTGGTGGATACTTTTAGAAACAGATTCTTGTTATGTACGTCTGTTCAGTGCTGCGATACTGTAAGTCTGTCCACTTCAGTTTCACTTTAGTGCTTCAGTGAGTTGAGGTAACAATGCTCCTCCTACCTAGTTCTGATTTTATAATAACTATGTACCTTTTACTGACTAGACCAGTAATACCAGAATGTATAGGTGTGGGTGATCAGTGAGCACAATATACGGTACGAGAGAGAGAGAGAGAGAGAGACAGAGAGAGAGAGAGAGAGAGAGAGAGAGAGAGAGAGAGAGAGAGAGAGAGAGAGAGAGAGAGATATGTCTCTGATCAGTTACAACTGGTGTTAATGCTGGTCTCAGGTCAGTTACAGCTAATGTTAATGCTGGTCTCAGATCAGTTACAGCTGGTGTTAATGCTGGTCTCAGATCAGTTACAGCTGATCTTAATGCTGGTCTCAGATCAGTTACAGCTGGTGTTAATGCTGGTCTCAGATCAGTTACAGCTGATCTTAATGCTGGTCTCAGATCAGTTACAGCTGGTGTTAATGCTGGTCTCAGGTCAGTTACAGCTGGTGTTAATGCTGGTCTCAGATCAGTTACAGCTGATCTTAATGCTGGTCTCAGATCAGTTACAGCTGGTGTTAATGCTGGTCACAGATCAGTTACAGCTGGTCTTAATGCTGTCCACTAGATATTCATATCTGACCTGTTGAGTGTGTTTGTTATGTTAAATATATGGATTACCCTAAAAAAGGTAAAAACACTCACTGAAGCAATGAGATAAAGTGAGAGTTTATGGCTTTATGAGCATTTCAAACTTGAACAGAACTAGTGTGAACCTGAAACACAACTGTGTGTTTGTACATCGTCCCTGAATACAAGCATCATGTTGGAGGTTTTTTAAAGTAAACAAACATTCTCATATGTGGTTTGTGCTTTTCACTGATTGTGGGAGTGTACAGAATTAAAGGATTGAATGAGGTTTTATATTCATTGATTGCATTTTAGTTCATTTTATTTCAGTTGTTCACTGGTACATTTAGGTGACATCTCATTGCCATATTTCATAAACCCTATCATTACTGGATTCTGGACAGTATTTCCTGGTTTAAGATTATTATTTACCAGATTATTTGCCTTTATTTGATACAGGCCGTGAAAGAGTGACAGGAAAGGTAGTAAGAAAGAGAGAAAAGCAGGAAATGTCCCAGGCTGGACTCGAACCCTGAGTCAAGGCCTTAGTCTTAGGTTCATGCTCTACCCTGTGAGCCACTAGGGAGCACTGCCACTGTATAAAGAGTTTTTATAAATGTTTGAAAATCTAAATTACTTTGTCTCCAGCATACTCACAACAATTTTGTTTAGATTCATATTTTGTAATCACATTTTCTTTTGAACTCCAGCATTTTCACATCTTTATTTGTCACTGTGTGACAGGAGTGATGAACAAAGGGTCCCAGTGTTTACCAAAATCAATCCTACAGGGACCGAAGTATGGATAGAGTTTCTCAGTGAAGGTGCAGCCAGTGAAAGAGTAGATATGAGACCTGGCCTCCACATCATAAAAGGAGACCAGACCCTCCTCATAGTCCACAAACACCCCCACCTTCTGGAGCTTGTGTCTCAGGGAGAGGAGGACAGAGGGGCCAGCCAGAGCCATGTACTCATCTCCATTCCTCAGCCATATAGCCCAGTATCCATTGTTAGGCCCCAGTGTGATCTTCTCCTTCCTGTTGATGGACTCTCTGGCCACTCCCACTGTCCACCTAGTCTTCCCCTCAACCTCCACCTCATAGTAGAACCACCCTGAGGAGAAGCCCTGCTTACCCAGGACACAGGAACAATGATTAAACCTCTCTGGGTTGTCAGGGTTAGGATAAAATAATCTGTAAAATGCATAGATGTAAGGGTGATTCTGCCTTATGGCTCCATTGATCACGTTTTTCCCATCTTCAGACAGGATGAGATCAGGATGTGCTGTATCAGGGTCCAGAGTCACATCCACTGCATACTGCTGAATCCTCTTCAGTTCAGTGTCAGACAGCTTCTCCATCTCTTTATTGAGTGTCTCCTGCAGCTGAGACACAGCTCTCCTCACTGCCCCCACACTCAGACCACTGTGGACACTGATCTCAGACCAGTCCTTGGTGTGTGGAGGGGTGCTCAGGGATGGGAAGCTCTGCAGCAGGTGGAGGTGGTCCTCAGTGTGTGAGAGCTGCTCCAGCTCAGTGCTTCTCCTCTTCAGCTCAGTGATCTCCTGCTCCAGATCTTGAATCAACCCTTCAGCCTGTTTCTCTGCTGCTTTCTGCTTCTGCTCCATCACCTCAATGAGCTCAGCCTGGCTTCTCTCAATGGAGCGCACCAGAGCAGTGAAGACCTGAACACTGTCTGATATCTCTCTCTCTGCATCTCTCTTGCTGGTCTCTACTGAGAGTTTGATCTCCAGAACCTTCTTAGATCTTTCTTCCGTCATCTGCTTCATCTCAGCCATCATCTTCCCCAGATCATTCTTTTTTGGTCTGTACTCTTCCTCTAAGGTGACAGTGTCATGGGTCTTATGGTCTGTTCTCATGCACATGAGACAAACACACGTCTGGTCAGTCCTACAGAACAGCTCCAGGAGTCTCTCATGCTTCTGACACATCCTGTCCTCCAGGTTCTCCACAGGGTCGATCAACTTGTGTTTCTTCAAGGCTGCAACTCTCTGATGAGGCTCCAGGTGAGTCTGACAGTAAGAGGTCAGACACACCAGACAGGACTTCCGGGCCTTGAGCTTGGTACCTGTACAGGTGTCACATGACACTTGTGGATTAGTAGGACGCAGGTCTGGACTGATGGTAGCTTTCAGTGGCTCTGACTTCCTGAACTGAGCAGACATGAAAGTGTTGACACAAACTTCTGATCTCTTGTCAAAGTTGTCCTTGCACATGGGACATTGACACAGGTCACTGTTGTCCCAGTACTTGGTGATACAGGCCCTGCAGAAGTTGTGTCCACATGGAATAGAGACAGGATCAGTGAACACATCCAGACAGATAGAACACTGGAACTGATCTTCAGACAGGAGACTGCTGCAGGAAGCCATTTCTACACTGGAGAGAGAGATCAAAGGTGAAACCATGAAAGCTAAGCTGAGTCACAGAGTAATTTTTTTACGTGACAGTTTGAGATTTTGAATAGTTCAAGAAAAGTGATAAATACAGTCATGTTGTTATTATCCACACTTATGATTCACATTACTACACTGTATGCCTTTACATGAGCATACTTTTATGAAAAAAACACTTGACAGTATTATTATTAACGCCCACATCATATGCATCAATCCTTGTCATTTAGACTACTACTCACCTGTGTGTTTTAGTCTTGATGTTCTGTCTAACTGGTGGATACTTTTAGAAACAAATTATTGTTATGTGCGTCTGTTCAGTGCTGCGATACTGTAAGTATGTCCACTTCAGTTTCACTGTAGTGAGTTGAGGTAACAATGCTCCTCTCTAGTACTGCTTTTATAATAACTATGTACCTTTTACTGACTAGATAGATTACCAGTAAATACCAGAATGTATAAGTGGGGGTGATCAGTGAGCACAATATACTGTACAAGAGAGGGAGAAAAGTGAATTTTCCTACTCAACTCATGTCAACAAGGAACAAGGAAAAGGAGCATTTTACAATAGAACTCATAGAACATACTTTATGGTTACATCGTCTCACCTTGAATTTAGACCTCCTACCTCACTTTTTAAATGTTCTCATCCTTGCAGGGGGGGTACTCCAGAAAGCAGGTTATAACCGGGTAAGTTAACTCCTCATCTGACAGCCAGCATTGTAGCAACATTGCCTGTAAGTTGCTGCAACATTGTGTGTCAGCTGGAGAGTTAACTTACCTGGTTATGTTGTAAAACCTGTTTTCTGGAAAAGCCTCCTGGTTTCTGTTGTTGAGCCCGTTATGTTGCACTATGGGTGTGGACTCACACACACATTCACGCACATCCAGTACACATTAACACTTGCACACACATTCTGATCATTGATTCTTTCTCTCTTGAGGTATTGCCATTGTTTTTTAGTTTTTTTTAGCTCATCTCTTCTCACTGTTTCTATGAGGTCTGGAAGTCAAATTTGTAAATGTTTTTCATGCTTAGGCTGGATATCTAGGGTGACCACCATCAAACAAACCAAATGTGGGACGATTACTAAATTTGTGTGGGACAATGTGGGACATGTTACCAACACAAAAACATTAGCTGAAACTGTTATATAATGGCTATCTAACTTAATAAAAACATGTGTAGTATGCTATGTTCTTTAGTACCTTCCAGAAAACACCATTACATCACAATGTAACATACCGGTAACATGTCTTTATTTTACATGTCATTTAAATTCAACATCACTGAGCCCAAAGGTAGCAGGCATCATGCAGATAACCATTTTTGAAACAGTTCTGACCAAGTCCAACTAACCTCACCCAGGTATATGTCCTAGCCCAGTCTTTACTAAAAGAACATTTTCCCCTTTTTGTTGCCATTATGCCGCCTTGTAAAAATTGTATTTACCGAATTATCCATTTGTTTTCTGACAGGGAACACATGGAACGATTGACATTTTGATTGACAGCCGTCACAACCCATAGTGACCATGTTTAATCCTTCCTTTTCAACCATTGGATAGGATTTTGTACAACTTGCTGTTGTATTTGTACTTCTGACAAAGCGCTGTGAAATATAGGAGAAAAACTATGCCGCAAAAAGAATAAATAAAATATTTTCTTAAAAAGGCAAAAGAACGCATGTACGTTTTCTTAAAGGTCCCATGACATGCTGTTTTTGGATGCTTTTATACAGGCCTTAGTGGTCCCCTAATACTGTATCTGAAATCTCTTTCCCGAAATTCAGCCTTGGTGCAGAATTACAGCCACTACAAGCAGTCCCACAATGAGCTTTCCTTAGGACTTGCCATTTCTATGTCTGTAGCTTTAAATGCTATGAGGAGGAGAGAGTCAGGGCTAACTGCCATGCTTCAGGTCGTTTGCAAGCCATGTTGTCTCTCGAGCAAAAAACAATATCGCGTTCGCAGGTCATAGCTAATTTTCTCATTTGCGGGCCAAATTCTCTGGGCAGGCAAAGCAGAGAAAGGGGAGGTAACCTTTCCCCTTATGACGACATAAGGAGAAGATTTTCAAATCGGAGCGTTTGAGCTTTCATTTTCTCAAAGGCGGAGAAGAATACCCAGGGTTTGGTTAAGCAAAATGTCTAGCCACTGGGGGACCAAAGGCAGGCTAGGGGAACTCATATTAATGTTAAATAACCTCATGAAGTGAAAGTTTCATGTCATGGGACCTTTAATATGATAATTGAAAACCAACAGACTGAAGAAAATGTGGGACATTTTCTCAATATGTGACATGCGGGACAAGGGGTGAAAATGCTGTGCGGTACAACGCAAAGCAGAACAGGCGATCCCCCAAGCTGGAGCAAACACATCTATAAAATATCAGTAAACGATGTAGCCATAAATTACAGCAATGACTTGCTTTATTGAGACTCTTCATACCAGGGCAGCACTGGCCCGCCCACATTACTCACTGGCCCGCCCAGGCAAGTTTGATCAAAATACATTTTTTGTTTATTTTTATTATCCCAATAAAATGTAACTGTTGAAGCAAGTTGTAGGAAGTCTCCGGAACGTAATTGGTTGCTATGGTTGCTAGGGGTTCCGACAGGAAGACTCTGGGCGGCCTTTAACCAGCTAACTTTGCTAGCTGCATTTTAGCCAATGTATTAACATCATGGCATTTATTTCTAGGAAAAGCTATTTATGGCTGTTACAGCTGATCTTAATGTTACATTTAGTCATTTAGCATACGCTCTTATCCAGAGCAACTTACAGTAAGTACAGGGACATTCCCCCCGAGGCAAGTAGGGTGAAGTGCCTTGCCCAAGGACACAACGTCATTTGGCAGAGCCGGGAATCGAACCAGCAACCTTCTGATTACTAGCCCAATTCCCTAACCGCTCAGCCACCTGACTCCCACTCTCTAATGTTGGTCTCAGATCAGTTACAGCTGGTCTTAATGCTGGTCTCAGATCAGTTACAGCTGATCTTAATGTTGGTCTCAGATCAGTTACAGCTGATCTTAATGTTGGTCTCAGATCAGTTACAGCTGGTCTTAATGTTGGTCTCAGATCAGTTACAGCTGGTCTTAATGCTGGCCTCAGATCAGTTACAGCTGGTCTTAATGCTGGTCCCAGATCAGTTACAGATGGTCTTAATGCTAGTCTCAGATCAGTTACAGCTGGTCTTAACCCATTTGATCCCGAATTTTTTCCAGACATAAAAATATCCAAATCATGTGTCATTAGTAACTCTTTGAAACAATTAATCATTATTTTAGTTTTTTTTCAAGTAAAAGTAGGTGAAAAAGTACGTTTTATGGTCGGTCACAATTGTGACCGGTGGGATAGTGTGTTGTATATTGATGTAACATATTCCTCCTATGCAGTTATCAAAATAACCCTATCCAGCCCAGTTATTAATACATTAAGAACATTCACTGGCAGGCCCCATCATTGGGATTTATTTTACCACTCAAAATCCCTTATACAACACCAATTTGAATACTGAGAGCAAAGACAAAAAACAACAATTAACGTATTTCAACATTGTAACTTTATTGTATAACACATTGTAATATTTATTGCAACTGCAACATGTATTGAAACATTAAGATTATAACATTGTGACATTTAGTGCAACATTCACCAACAACTGTAAAGTTAATTAATTTGTCATTTTGATAAATTGTTCTTTTCTGCTTAGGTTGTACTGCTTTTTCCGCCCTTTTCATTCATTTTGTATCTCCGTTTCTACTGTCCATGGTACATCTTGAAGCAGTCAATGTGCAGTGGCGCTTTGCATTTGTCACATGCATATGTGGTGCGTTTGTCACAACGACGACATCTCTGGAACCGGTGCATTGTATTGATTGGCCAGGGAGAAGTTTTGTCGTATCTCGCCTGATCTTCAACAGCAGCACTCAGAAGAGATCTCCTAACCCTCAGTGGTTTTGTTCCAAACTTCTGCATAAGAGACTGTGCTACTATCCATGAGAAGGTGAGCAGGTCGATGGTCCCTCCCATAATGTCTCTGTAAAAGAAATGGCCTGTTTACAAGGGCACTGTTGAGAGACCATGCAAAGATAGGCCACCACCACTTCTTAGACCTGATGGAGATATGGGATCTTGAAACCTGCTGGTTGTGAAGGTCAACACCGCCCATGTGCTCATTGTATTGCTTGATGCATTTTGGTTGTGGGACTTTGTCAAAGGCACGTCGCGCCTTGTTCCATCTCTTGACAGAGGTCTCACTGTATTTCTCCTCCATGTTTGTTGCCACTGTGACAATGCTGTTGTCTTTCCAACGGACCAGCAACTTGTCTCCTTGGGTCAGAACCTCAGAGGCTCCCCGGGGTAACTTCATGAAGTCCTTCTGTGGCATGAATGGGACATCAAAAAGACGATTTTGCCTCATTGTTCCAGAGCTTCCATATCCTCTTTGTGTCATGTGATCGAGGAGTGCAAGCGAAGTGAAGAGGTTGTCATGAATGAACTTGCAACCTTGAGGCACCTGAGCTTGCTCTGCAAGACCGAGAACGACACTGGGTCCCTGACCTAACCCAGTCTCAGGGAGGAGAGTGTGGGATCCACCATATGGCTCCATGTGGTACATGTGACCACTGGATGATGTAAGGCTCCATACCTTGTAACCAAAACGGATTGGTTTACCTCTGATAAACTGCTTACATCCGTGTCGACCATAATACGGGATCATGCTTTCATCCACGGACAGCCATTGTTGAAATGGCATGACTTTGTATGACTGATTGAGCTCAGAGAAGATCGGTCTGACCTTAAAAAATGGGTCATCTGTGATTTTTGTGTTGTCAACCACATTAATTGAGGCCATAACTTCATCAAAGCGATTTCTTCGCATTGCATCAGAAATGCTTTCATTGTGCACATCACTGTCAAGTGACCAGTACATGTGTCTTCTTGGAACAGAGCTGTACCCAGATGTGATTAGGATCCCATAGAAAGTAAGGAGCTCATCCATACTCAGATATAATTTCTTGTTCTTGGTCTGGGTGGAGTAGAGGTTGGACATTTCAATGGTCATCTCTCTTAGGGTGGGTGGATACATTTGTAAGAAAACATCCATTGGGTTGGAGCAGCTTTGTTTGATACATTCTGCAGCATTTGGGCTGTATACCAGATGTTCTGGAACCACATTGGTGGCAGGCCTCTTCGATCGTTTGAACAATCGATCTTTATTTTTGACCACTGATGCAGCTTTGCCTTTGGTTCTTCTGACTGGCCCCTTTGGCTTGTAGAGGCCCTTGGCTCTTCTGACTGGCCCCTATGGCTTGTAGAGGCCCCTGGTTCTTCTGACTGGCCCCTATGGCTTGTAGAGGCCCCTTGGCTCTTCTGACTGGCCCCTATGGCTTGTAGAGGCCCCTGGTTCTTCTGACTAGACCTTCTGGCGTTTACAGGCCCTTAGCTGTTTATTTTCAACAGTGGATGGTGCGGTGTGAGGTAGGTCATCATTACTTATATCGTTGACCACCTGCAGCTTTGCCCTTGGCTCTTCTGGCTGGCCCCTATAGCTTGTAGAGGCCCTTGGCTTTTCATTGTCAACAGTGGGGAAGGGTCGGGGAGAGGGGGGTGCGGTGGTGAGGGGAAGGTCATCCTCACTGATAATGTTCCGTTCGTAATCTGTTTGCATAAATTCCGCATATGCATTTAACAGCCTGGCAGGCAAATTACTAGTCTCTTCGTAGTCCATATCAGACCCATCACTGTCACAGTCAGTGAGGACTGCATCTTTCTCATTTTGATGGATAACTGCAATGTTGCATGCCTTGTCTGGGCACTCCCCTAGATCCAACATATCCAGAACTTGACTCAAAGTGAAACTAAAAGAAAGAATAGTAAAAAATCAGTAGAAAGTAGTAGAAAATCAGGTACTACAAAAACTATAAAAAAGTATTAAAAATACAATATTAGTTAAGACTATATTGTTATTTTCCTTATGGTTGTTTAAAAGACAAGTAATCTACCATTACATCTAACCAATTTGTTTTGGATAGATTACTCATGCCTAAGTATTTGAAAAAAAACACTATTTGCACAGTGTTATCCCACTGGTCACTATTGTTGCCATCCACAATCCTAATTCTATAACCACACTGAACAAAGTTGAGTAATTTTAAATACATGTATTACTACTAGACACCTTAAAGGTGATGTGTACCAAATATCTTTGTCATATCTTTATGTAAACATACTTTACTAACCTTTTGTTTGGTAGCTGTGATACAGCCATCCTCATGTCAAGGTGCATCCAGGAAGTAAACAGCTATAGTTTTGTGAAAATGTACACTAAACAAATGAAACTGCACATATTTCATTGAGACCCTTTATTATTTCAGTATTTGTTGGAAAAACATTGATAAATCATTCAGTACCCTTTTAAGTGCCTCATAACTGAAAACTTTTTTTAGGGTCACTATTGTGACCGATGGGATTAAATGGGTTCTCAGATCAGTTACAGCTGATCTTAATGTTGGTCTCAGATCAGTTACAGCTGGTCTTAATGCTGGCCTCAGATCAGTTACAGCTGGTCTTAATGCTGGTCCCAGATCAGTTACAGATGGTCTTAATGCTAGTCTCAGATCAGTTACAGCTGGTCTTAATGCTGGTCTCAGATCAGTTACAGCTGGGCTCTGGGATGTTTATGAGGTGTGCTGGCTTCTTTATGGCCGTACTTGACATTAATCCACAAGTTTCATATGTGCTCAGTAGACGGCCACAGGGCCACTCACTGTGTGTGTGTGTGTGTTTGTGCGTGTGTGTGTGTGTGAGAGAGAGTGTGAGTTCTCTCTGGAGCAGGAAGTTGATTGGAGGAAGGAGAGTTCTCCATGTTTTATAGGATCATACACTGCGCCGTGTGTGTGTGTGTGGATGGATGGATGATCTCTCCAGGCGTCGTCTGGGTGATGAACACTGCCTGTCTCTTTCAGTGGCACTGGGATGAATTCTGTTTTATAGAGAAGGGGAGAGGAGAGGAAGAGAGAGGAGAGGAGAAGAAGAGAGGGAAGGAGAGGAGAAGAGAAGAGCAGAGAGGAGAGGAGGAAAGGGGAGAGGGATGGAGAGTAGAGGAAGGGGAGTAGAAGAGAGTAGAGAGAGAAGGGGGGAGGAAAGGAGATGGGAGGGTAGAGAGTGGGGGGGTTGAGAGGAGAGGAGAGGGGAGGAGAGGGGAAGGGGGGGGAGGAGAAAGAAGAGAGCCAGAGTAGTGATTGTAGTTAGCAACCATGCATCAAGTTGACTGTACGACCAAGCTCTCACGCTAGCAAGTCAATGCATCACGGTGAAGTTAGCAACTAGCCATCGCTAATGTAAACATAGCATCCAGGCTAATGTTGAACTGCTCCCCAAGGAAGCCAGTGCTAATACCACAGATCACCTTGAACACATACAATGTCCCTATCAAATATTCACAAGCAACATAACCCCCCCCCCCCCCCCCCCCCAACCCCCGATGATTCATGCAGTGGAAGGATGCTCTGGGCCCACTATGGTCTCTCATTGGTTATCTAAATGTGATGGACTCACCAATCGAGATAGGTAGGAGACACACACACATAGTCTCACACAAACACATACTCTTACTCACTCAGACACATACATACTCACACACTCACACAATCACACATACACACACAGATACACTTACACACACACAACTACATTCACACACATACACACACACGCACACATGCCTCATCATCATCCCTCAGCGTGAGAGGAGAAAGAAGTTTGTTGTGGTTTTACTATCCTCTCCTGGTTCACATTATGATTATAACTCACCAAGCCGTACCAGCAACCCAGCAAACACATACACACACCTCACACTCTCCAGACCAACTATCCTGGCTGGAAAGTTACTTGTTCACACACACACACCTCCCAGTCTGTAACATACACACACACACACCTTCCAGCCTGCCAGCAGTCTGTACCAGCTCCTTTATAATCGTCTGGACAGGAGCATCTCTGCTGATGAATACGAGGCAGCAGCCAAGCCTTCTGGGAATGGTTTCTTCCTCTTCCTCCTATTCTTCTTCCCCCTCCTGCTCCTCCTCCTCTCGCTCCTCTTTCATCTAGCCTTCCTCCTGTACCCTTCCTTCCTCCTTCCTTCCTCTCCTCCTGCGGTGCTGCAGTATGCTAGCCCCAGGGTTTGGCCAGTCTCCTACATCCCGTCTCCCACACTCCAAACCTGAGGGGCTGCGGGGGGGGCGGGGGGGAGGAGCCTGGGGAGGGTTAGGGTGGTAAACCTGAGCGGGTGTTATCTCGCTGGGCTGTGTGACGGCAGGCAGATGTGTCGTGTCGTCACGGCTGCACCAGGCGGTCCCTGGGTGTCCACCACGCTCGGCGGGTCGTCGTCTGTCGTCATTTTCTGTTAGGTCCCCGGGGGACGAAGAGCAGGTGAGAGTCTGGAGGAGAGAGGGGAGAGGAGGAGAGGAGAGGAGAGAGAGAGGAGAGGAGAGGAGGAGAGAGAGGAGGAGAGGATAGGAGACAGGAAAGGAGCAGGAGAGGAGGAGACAGGAGAGAGGAGGAGAGGAGACAGGAAAGGAGCGGAGAGAAGAGGAGAGGAGAGAGGAGAGAGGAGGAGAGGAGACAGGAAAGGAGCGGAGAGGAGGAGAGGAGAGAGGAGGAGAGGAGACAGGAAAGGAGTGGAGGAGAGGAGAGTGAAGGAAGGATGAGAAGAGGAGAATGGGAGAGTGTGGAGCAGAGAGGAGTCGTGAGGAGAGTCTTGAGGAGATGTCCAAGTCTTAGTAAGGAGAGAGCACTCCTCATCAAAGCAGGCATAAGACTGTAGCACCCTCTCTGCTCGGGGGGGGGGGGGGGGGGGGGGGGGGGGCGGTAGGAGGGGGAGGCGGGGTTGTAGCAGGAATTTCTGGAAGCCACAGTCTCTCTTTCCAACTGAATTAAACTCATGTATGTCTACAAACACACACACACACACACACATGTATGCTCTCAACCACACTGCTACAGCCACATGACACACACATACACTCACACACAGACACATGCACAAGTACATAAACACGCAGACACACGCATACACACACGGACATTGCACACACAGATGCACAGACACACACACACTCCTACTCACACACACACACAGATCCCTGCTCTCCTGAGGGTGACTGAGTTCTAATGGCTGCTTACAGCGGCCAACTTTATGGCTTCATTTGTTTTTGGCAGACGCAATTTTAGAGCAGCAATTTATTTCCATAGCAACGCTCCTTTTAACCTTGGTGGAGGGAAATGCTGGGTTCAGAGATTCATTCAATCTAGAGAAGTGAGTTCACCTTCCTCCTTCTCCTCCTCCTCTCTTCTTCTCTGGACACGCACACACACACTCACACACACTCACCAGAGCTCCCATCATTAAAACGGTGGGTTAAGAGTCTGAGAATACAGATGGTAGTGGTGGAGTAGATCTAGACGGTGTGTGTGTGTGTTTGTGTGAGAGAGAGAGAGAGAGAGAGAGAGAGAGAGCGAGAGAGAGAGAGAGAGAGAGAGCTGTAACATTTTGTCTCTCTACTAGAATTGAATTCCTTTCAGGTCATATGCACTCTCATCTAACCAACACCATTACCTCTAATGCTGCCTCAATTCTCCAGCTCTGTGCGTGCCTGCGTGCGTGTGTGAGAGAGAGTCAGTGAATGAGGGAGTGAGTAAATGAGTGTGTGAATGTGTTTGTGAGAGTGTGTGTGTGTGTGTGACACCAGCATGTTCACTGGAGAGCATCAGATTAGAATGTGACGTAGCAGAAGAAGAGTCTGAAGTTAGACCATGAAGGACGAGAGGAGTGTGTGTGTGTGTGTGTGTGTGAGCACGCTCACCTACGTACCTCCTGCTGGAAGGAAAATAGTTCACACACACACATGCACACTCACACACATGCTGATACACACACACACACTCTCACGCAGACACACGCACACACTCAATCACACACAGAAATACTCACATACATACCCACAAACATTAACATAAACGCTTTTGCACACACCACACACACACACAAACACACTCCACACACTCACACACATGCACATTCCATACACACACAGATACAATCACACAGACACACACTCCCAGTGTCCCTTTGCATCCGGATGTTAAGTGGAGTGCTGTGATTGGCCAGGAGCAGGAAATGCTTTATCAAGCAGAAATTCAATTCTGTCGCCTCATTGGCCAGAGTCCAGAGATTGATGGTTTGTTGGAATAAGATCCTTAAAAGAATCTACCTCTGTATCTCTCTCTCTTTTTCTCTCTCTTTTTCTCTCTCTTTTTCTCTCTCTTTTTCTCTCTCTCTCTCTCCAGCCCCTCTCCCTCTCTCCCACCTTCTTTCTCTCTCTCTCTCCCTTCTTCTTTCTCTCCATCTCTCTCTATACTTCTCTCTCTCTCTCCCTTCCTCCTCCCTGCCTCACGCACACACACCAGTCACACATGATCCTTCTCTAAAGTAGCACACACACACACCAGTTACACGCACACGCATGTACACATCCACCAACCTCCGGTGACACCTGAGCGATCAGCTCTCGTATGATGGAACAGGTGAGGAGCTGAATAGAGAGGATGTCGGGACCAGGAGAGACTGACAGCTATGTGTGTTAGAGATAGGCATCGTGTAAAACTCTTATCTCTCTCTTGGATCAAAGAAGACTTAGTCTTTAAAACAGTTCACGTCTCTGTCTCTCTCTCTCTGTCTCTCTCTGTCTCTCCCTCCCCCTCCCTCCCTCTCTCCCTCTCCCTCTCTCTCTCTGTGTCTCTCTCTGTCTCTCTCTCTCTCCTCCACTCTGTATCATTCTGGGGTTTAACAGCTCTACTGTCTTATCTTCATGATAAACTGTTTTTTAAAACACACAGTCATCCCTTTGGTAGGCACAGTTAAATGATCATTTACTCCTACACCCACACACTGACATACTCACACACTCTCTCTCACACGCACAGACACACACTGACATCCTCACACACTCTCTCTCACACGCACACACTGACATACTCACACACTCTCTCACACGCACAGACACACACTGACATCCTCACACACTCTCTCTCACACACACAGACACACACTGGGCACCTCATTATTGAATCTCTTTTGTTCTTTAAATGTACTTGTTCGTGATGTACGTGATTTATGTATTTTATGTCCAACATTATTTGGACATCCCACCTGTATGAGCTGGTTGGACGTCCCATTCAAAGTCAATGGGTTTTAATATGGTTATAACAGCTAGCATTCTACTCTGAAGGCTGTCCACATGATTTTGAGTCTGTGGAAATTTGGGCCATTTGAGATGAACGTGCGTTTGTGAGGTCAGCCACTGATGTTAATGTTAATCCCAAAGGTGTTCAACAGGGTTGAGGTCCTGAACATTTACACTTTTCACTCCTGGTATGTCACTTTTTGTAAAACATACTAAATGTTTTTTATGGCATGATCACAAGAAAAAAAAAAGATGACATTCATATTTTCCTGATAAATTCAGTGAAAGATAGAGCTTATGTGCTTCTCATAAATATGTGACATTTATATATATATATTATATATATATGTATGTATTTATTATTATTTTACAATTATGTACGTGTCTGTAACAAGGTTGACTTTACATTCACAACATGGATAGATAAATCGCTCTTAATTACAGTAAGAAATGTAACATCCAGAGATGGCACAATACCATAACATATCTGATAAGACATTTAACTTTTTTTTTCTTATAAAATCTAAAATGGCTCTGTAATAATTGTACCTTAATCCCCTTTAAACCTGCAATAGGTGACATTATAAAACACATTCAAGTATGAGAAACAGCGCCCCTAATTCTGTGCTTTCCTCTAACTCAAGTTTGATTGACAGTGGTTTCACAAAATAAGCCAGGAATGAGGAGGAACTCCGCCTCACTGAAGCCAATTGGCTGGAACAGAACTGCTGGAACACAATTGGCTGGAAAGTAGCAGTAGCAAAAATTGGAAATTGACATTCAACTGGCACTGAGCTGTGAGTGTTGCTGAACAACTCTCTCAGGGCCTAATTAGCTTACACATGTTAAAGGGACAAAACGTAAATATACTGTGCTGTTCACGAAACAGATAAACATGACTTCCATGTTAGGCCCAGCCCACTTCCTGTTTCGATCTGAGTACAGACACAGATCCAGGTCAGTTCTTGGGAAGCAGATCCAGATAATGGCATATATGCCCACCTCCATGCTCTACACAGTATGGATACACAGTATTTATATATGTATATATTCATGTGGTGTACCACCTGTTATTCATCATCCTTTGAGGTGACATATTCCTCCAATTGCCAGATGTCAGACTAAGGGCATTAAAACACAGAGGCTGTCCAGTACACACACACACACACACACCACTGGGGATTTCTATGCAGCCCTTCTAGTTCTGATGAGATTGAAGTATAACAAGATAGGTATCTCTGCCAGGTGTCAAACACACACACACACACACTCAAAGATTGATGTCCAGTGTAAAGTGTGTGTGAAGGACTTAGGAGGATAGCCAGTAAGCCATGACCAAGAGGTCTTCCAGGCCTCTATGAGCAAACACAAACACACACGCACGTACACACACACTCACATTGGCGCAGATATCCAATCAGTGGTTCTTCTCCAGGACCAATACCCATCCTGACTCCAACCACATACAAACACCACACGCACACACACACACACATGCACACACACACACCTCACAAAGACACGTACTCACACACATGTACACACAAACACCACACACCACACATACATTCACCATCTCCACCAGGCCTAGACAACTGGCTGGAATACCAGTGTTGCCATGGTTTCAGAGCCTGAGGCGTTGATAAGAAGGTGGTTCCCTCTCACAGATGTGTGTGTGTGTGTGTGGTGTGAGGGTGTTATGACAACCTGGCTCAGTAGTTGGGGATAAAAGAAGGGAGACCACACACAGCCTGTAACTAATACTACATATTTTAATGAAAGACAACAAACCATCCAATAGGGTGTGTGTGTGTGTTAGTCTGTGTCCTAGACATTCATGTTTCTCCAGAGACTTTATGTTCTCATGGATACCCAATCTTTAAGACAGAAACACACATATAAGCGTAATACACACATGCACACGCACACACGCTCAACACAGACACGCGTTTCCTCATAACACACTTTAACGTGAATAGCGTGAGAAGGACTGTGTGTTGCCAAGGAGACTGAATGAGACGGATATTAATGTATTGATCTTAATGAGTCTCATTAGTAAAAGCTGAAGGGTTTTCATTGTGGCAGAGACCTGATGGATCCATACACTACACACCCTGGGGATGGTTTCCTGCGAGAGGAGGGAGGGAGGACAGAGAGATAAGGAGAGAAAGAAGAGATGGGGAGAGAGAGAGAGAGAGATATAGAGAGAGCGAGAGGCAGAGAGAGAGGGATAGAGAGGGAGATATAGAGAGTGGGAGAGAGACATAGAGAGAGAGCAGTGTGCATTGAGAAGTGAACTATTCCCTCATGTCTGGTGGGTGTTTCTAAAGTCTTCTACATGAGTGAAATGGACGTTTAGTTCCAGATCATTTCAGTAAATAGCTGTAATTTAGTCCTGTATGGCCGAGGCCGGGCTGAACTGGAAATGAAGGAGGGCTAAGGCCTATCTGAAGTGACTCAATCTAGCCTGAATGGTTCACTTCTAACGACTATCAATTCACCTTCCTTTGCGATTCAGATGAAGCTCCGTTTGTGTGTGATGCGGGTGATTCCGATTCATCTCTGTGTGTGAATCAGTTGATTCAGATTAAGTCTGTGCGACTCCGGCGATTTCCGATTCACCCCCGTCTGGCTGTGATTTAGGTGGTTCGGATTCACCTCTGTGTGTGATTAAGTTATTCAGATTCACCTCCGTCCGTGTGGGATTCAGTTGATTCAGATTCTTGTTTGTGTGGGATTCAGGTGATTCAGATCAACTTTGAGGAGTTTGACCTGGAGATCGCGTACGACTCGCTGACCATCGGCGACGGAGGGGAGGTGGGCGACCCCAAAACCATCCTGCAAGTGTGAGTACCTCAACATGCTACATGCCAAGTGGCCATAACACATGCCACATGCATGATACACACACTCTATATCAACACACTCTATATGACATGCTGCATGCATGGTCATTATACTGTAAATGTGACACGTGATAATTATACATGCTGCCATACATGATTATGACACACTCTACATACATCGATGCATCTATCCATATCCCACACTTCATCCTACATACATAATGATGAATATAATGTGCATAGTACCTCAACAAACAACATTTATGACCCTGTACATAGTAAATCAACATGCTACATGCACAACCCTGTACATAGTAACTCAACAAGCTACAAACATGTCCACATACCTAGTAACTCAACATGCTTCATACATGACCCTGTACATGGTAACTCTTGTATTGTACACGTGTTCAGTGTTGTACTGAGTGTGTTTTACATCATGCTGACGCTGTCATTATGCCCGGCAGCCTATCGGGGAGTTTCGTTCCAGACCTCATCGTCAGCATGACGCACCAGATGTGGCTCCACCTCCAATCCGACGAGAGCGTGGGCTCCATAGGGTTCAAGATCAACTACAAAGGTAGGAAGGGTGCCTGTGTGTGAGGGCGTGTGTGTGTGTGGGGGGGGGGGGGGGGGCTACGTGTGATTCTGAGAAAAAGGCAGGGGGGAGACTGATAGACAGAGAGAGCGAGGGAGGGAGGGAGAGAGAGAGGCAGGGAGACAGGGGGGGGGGGGGGGGGGGGGGATAGGGGGAGGAGGAGATGAGAGATGGACAGAGAAGCAATGAGGACAGCAGCAGACCAGAGGCAACTATACCAACATGTCAAACGGCTGATTCGCTCACTGGCTGCATCTCTCCATCTTTCTCTCTTTCTCTCCTTCTCTCACATATACACTCTCACACACGCGCACCACACACACACGCTCACCGCACCCCCCCCCCCCCCCCCCCACACTCACACCCTTGGCTGCTTCTCTGTCTTAGAGTGAGTAGATGTGGTGGAACAGCAGAGCTGTCGGGCTGACAGACTAGCCAGTGTGTGTGGTGTGTGTGTGAGAGAATGTGTGTGTGCCGTCGGGCTGATAGACTAGCCAGTGTGTGTGGCGTGTGTGTGTGGGTGTGGGTGTGTGTGTGTGTGTGAGAGAGAATGTGTGTGTGCCGTCGGGCTGATAGACTAGCCTGTGTGAGTGTGCTGTCGGCCTGACAGCATGTCCAACAGCAGCAGCCTGGTGACCGCTGACCTCTCAGTTTAACCCTGGGGTCACTGAGGCCGTGCCTCCTCAGGCCTCTAACACAAATCAT
>CM042861.1:2467636-2487636 GCA_023658055.1 Thaleichthys pacificus | reverse complement strand
TAGGAGGAGACCCAGCCCACCTGACACCCCACACCCAACACCTCACACCTCACTCCCCAGTCACACCTCTCCTCCTCGCCTCTCCTCTCCCTTCCTCTCCCGTCTTCTCCTTTTCTCCTTCCTCTAGTCCTCTCCTCTCCTCCCCCCTCCCCTCCCCTCCTCTCCATCCATCTCTGTCAAGTGTCAGGTTTTTACAC
This sequence comes from Thaleichthys pacificus, assembly GCA_023658055.1. NCBI lineage: Eukaryota > Metazoa > Chordata > Actinopteri > Osmeriformes > Osmeridae > Thaleichthys > Thaleichthys pacificus. The sequence continues at coordinate 2,487,439 of CM042861.1, read as the reverse complement.
ATATCAGCAGGTTTTACATGAGAAGGCGTAATGGAGTCTTTTATATGAGCCAGCCTCTCCAGCTCGTCTCTCGTAGCAGCCACTGAGAGGATGGGTACTAAAGAATCGGATTAAAAAGCTCTGAGATGGAGGGACGGATGGGGTGAGAGAGGGGTCAAGGGAAAAAAGGGGACAACGAAAAGGGAGGAGGGGACACGAGGGAAGAGGAGAGAATGAGGAAGAGAACGAGCTGAGTCGAGGAAAAGGAAAGGCGGGGAGAGGAAGGAGGGCGCTGAAGAGGAAGGGGAGAGGAAAGAGGAGGCAGATTATATGAGAAACATGATGTCGTTCTCAATAGAAAACCGGAGAGTGGTTTGTGGTTTTCTGAGTGAATTTCAGCATGTGGTAATTAAAACATGCTGCTAATTATGGCCATTAAGCCTCCGCCAGGCTTGTGAGGAATGCGGCTGGAACACAGGGGAGGAACACTAGTCACAATTAGAAGCTCTGTCTCAAACACATTACTGCAGCGCAGCACCAGGATGGCGCCCGAAGACATGCTAGAAGCCAGATCTACTGAAGCATTCTAAATCCCTACTCTAATGTGTGTGCGGAGGAGGGCGGTGTGTGTGTGTGTTGTCGATATAAATGTGTGCGCCTGGAAGAGTGCATGCTTATGTGTGTGTGTGGGGGGGGGGGAGTGTATGTGTGTGTGTGTGTATGCAGTATTGACCGGATATCTGGTCTGATCAGAGCAATATTGATCTTGATGTACAAATGTATATGTACACACACACAAGACACAGCAACACACATGGACACACACACACACAGACACACACAGACACACTCGGCTGTCTGGGCAGGGGAGCCCCAGGTGGATGACCTTGTGTGTAAGCCTGCCGTGGGATTATTCAGATTCTAAGGCAATTTGTTCTCTGTTCTCACCGAGCTGTAAAACACAGCAGCAGTAAACACACACACACTCACACTCTCGAACACACTCAGGAACACACACACACACACACAGCCTCACACTCACGAACACACGCACGGCCGCGCACGCACGCACGCACTCACGAACGCACAGGCAGGCGCTCACAAACGCACACGCGCGCGCACGCATACACACACCCAAACACACACACACACACACCCCTCGCAAGGCGGACGGAGCTGCCCGCCTCGTATTGTGCCTCCCATAAAGAGGGTGTCATGATGGAAATTAATGTAATATATCACACTTCCAAAGACTTCTATTACACCTAGGGTGCTTCCCCCCCCATCCCCCCCTAGCCCCTAGCTTCACACTGATCCAGCCTTAATATAATTTGCCATCCCCCCTAACTCCCCCCCCCCCCCCCCCCCACCACCACCACCACATTCATATGATTTCTTGGAGTTTTCTTAGCGCTGGTGAGAAAGCGCCCAGGGGAGCGGAGGGGGGAGGGGGGGGGGCGGGGGGTCTGGGGTCAACTCTGACCCTGTGCTGTGCTGTCTGCGCAGATGTATTACAGAGACTCTCACACACACACACACACACACCACACCCCACACACACCCCACATATGTACACCCACCCACACATGTAACGCACACATATGTAAGAATGAGCGTGTCCTTGTGTGTGTGTGTATACAAGACTAAATCTCATAATCCCCCCCCCCCATCCAGAGATTGATAAGGAGAGCTGTGGAGACCCGAGCACGCCCCTCTACGGCATGCGTGAGGGGGACAGCTTCTCCAACGGGGGCGTGCTGCGCTTCGAGTGCCAGTTTGGCTTCGAGCTCATCGGCGAGAAGACCATCTCCTGCCAGGAGAACAACCAGTGGTCTGCCAACATCCCTATGTGCATCTGTGAGTCCCACACACACACCACACCGACCACACAACCATCTACGTACAGTGCGAACCATACATACTATGAACCACACACAGAATGAATCATACACCGACCACTCGTGAACCGCACATGAACAACCCCCCCCCCCCTCTCCCCCCCCCCTCTTCCTCCCCCCCCCAGTCCCGTGCCTGTCCAACTTCACCGCCCCCATGGGCACCGTCCTCTCGCCGGATTACCCAGAAGGCTACGGGAACAACATGAACTGCGTGTGGCTGATCCTGTCCGACCCGGGCAGCCGGATCCACCTGGCCTTCAACGACTTTGACCTGGAGGCGCCGTACGACTTCCTGACGGTGAAGGACGGCGAGATGCTGGACGCCAGCGTGCTGGGCCGCTTCTCCGGGGCCGAGTCTCCCTCCCACCTCACCTCCAACACCAACGTCCTCCGGCTGGAGTTCCAGGCCGACCACTCCATGTCCGGGAGGGGGTTCAACATCACCTACAACAGTACGGTCGCGCGCTCGCACACACACACAAAAACACACACGCGCACGCACACACTCCATGTTTGGAGCACTGCGGGATTATACAGCACAGCAGCATAGCTTCTGCGTCAGCTACAGCCTAGTTAGATTATTCGTCACTTATAACGTCTACCTAATCACCTATAGTCTAGTTCTATAACTCATCACTTATAACGTCTACCTAATCACCTATAGTCTAGTTCTATAACTCATCACTTATAACGTCTACCTAATCACCTATAGTCTAGTTCTATAACTCATCACTTATAACGTCTACCTAATCACCTATAGTCTAGTTCTATAACTCATCACTTATAACGTCTACCTAATCACCTATAGTCTAGTTCTATAACTCATCACTTATAATGTCTACCTAATCACCTTTATACCATGGTCTGGGTGAATACTCGATTCTGATTGGCTGCAGGGGTGTACATTATCCGGTGATATATGGACACCTACTACGTAATTGCAGCAAAACTGTCTTTTCACCGGGTGAATACTCGATTCTGATTGGCTGCAGGGGTGTACATTAACAGGTGATATACGGACACCTACTACGTAATTGCAGCAAAACTGTCAAAAAGCGGCCAACACGACAGTAGCAACTCTACACATGCCGATTATTTTCTTCTTAAAAATCTTGATTTTATTTGGGGACAATGACATGGCTTGATAGCTGGCTAGTCTTGTTGTTAAACATACTGTCAAATTATAACTACTGTTTGGAGAATATGTCAACTTTGATGCGGTCATCTCACATCCATTTGCTATTCAACTCTCTCCACAGGCTGCGGCCGTACCGTAGCCTAGTACTATGGTCGATACTTTGTTTGTGAAAATCTTGATATTGATTTTGGGACAGTGACATGGCTGGTTAGCTAGCAAATCTTCTTGTCAAACATACTGTACAATTATATTTACTGTTTGTCAACCGTACACAATGTTATTGCTTTTTAATCTTGCTAGCATAACGTTAGCTTTCGGGCTAATAGCTCAACCAAAGGAAAGCCGGTGTTGGTTCTGAGTCAAGGCCGTAATCATAATACATATTGGGGGGGACACATCTAGCCTGGCTCTGCCCACCTATGTACTTCCGTTCAATTTAGATTTTGCTTCTGTACTAGGTCTGGCCATGAGGTACGTAAATCAGATTTTTCAGGTTGATTTTCAACCGGCCAATCAGCGAACAGAGGGAGTGGCTGAGAACGATGACGTTGATGTCGTGCACTAGTTTGAGTTGTAGTTCAGTAATGGCGGCGGAGAAAGATGCGAGCAAAGCTATTCTGCGGTTGTGGCAACGCTGCCGAATATCCATAAGTTAAAGCCGGAGCAATAACAATCCTTGATGAGTTTTGTTGGTGGCCATGATGTTGTGGCCCTCCTCCCCACGGGGTTCGGGAAAAGTTTGATTTTCCAGCTACGGCAGCTAGCTCTGTTACAGTAGTGGTGAAGGAATTGGCTAAGGCGAACGCTAGCGATTGGTTATGGCAGATCAGAGTGGCTCTGGGCAGATCCAATAGTTTTAAACTTCAACAGAGTACCCGCCTACAAGGAAGTCAACGCTTGTCAATGGAGCGAGGCCAGACTCTCTGTACAAATGATATGTACAAGAGTCTGGTTAGGACCAGGCTAGGACACATCCCCCCCAATATTCAAATCTGGTCAAAATGTCCCCCCCAATATATTGATATAAAAATATAAATGTGCTACGCTACGACAGGCAACCACGCACGCTGTCCGAAATTATAATTAAAAAATTAATTAGTCCCCCCCAATGTTGACTCCATGGCTACGGCCTTGTTCTGAGTTGAGCGGACTAGAAATATCAGAGTTGGCTAACGTTAAAAAACGTTAGATTTTCTTTTGCAAAAGGCATGAAAACACGCCTCCGCAACGTCCATTATCAGGTGATATTGTACACCTCGGGCATTATCCCTTACATAGTCTAGTTCTATAACTCATCACTTATAACATCTACCTGATCACCTATAGTCTAGTTCTATAACTCATCACTTATAACGTCTACCTGATCACCTATAGTCTAGTTCTATAACTCATCACTTATAACGTCTACCTGATCACCTATAGTCTAGTTCTATAACTCATCACTTATATCGTCTACCTAATCACCTATAGTCTAGTTCTATAACTCATCACTTATAACGTCTACCTAATCACCTATAGTCTAGTTCTATAACTCATCACTTATAACGTCTACCTAATCACCTATAGTCTAGTTCTACATTGTAAGTGCCGGGCCCCACGTACACTCTCGCAGCACATGTGGGTAGAGGTGCCAGTTAGAGGATTGGAGGATAAAGCACAGACCGAGTTGAGCCTGGCGGGGGGGTTACAGAGCCTGAGGGAAGTGGTGTCAGGTGAGTGTAATGACCTGGGGGGGTTACAGCAGAAGTCTTGTCCCCCCTCCTGCTGCCAGAGGGGGGCAGCAGGAGTCACGACTTCCCCTCTCTCAGGCGCCCGTCTGGTGAGGCAGGGATGTAGAGCGTGTTCTCCCTGTGAAGGAGATGTGAGGCTGACACCCTCAGCGGTGTTCGTCTGTCTCTCTCGTCTTGGCCTACTTCTCTTCCTCCCCTTCCCTCACGTCTTCCTCAGACCGCTCGCTGCAAGATGGCCCCTCAGACACAGGCAATTATTCAATCCCAAATGGCGCCTCGCTGCCGTGAGACATTCTCACGGTTTTTTGCTCCCGGTGAAATGTCACCTACATACATCAGCTCTGGAGAGGGGGAGGAGAGGAGGAGGGAGGGAAGGGGAAGGAGAGGAGGAGGAGGAGAAAGAGGAGGGGGGGGAAGGAGAAGAGGAGAAGGAGAAAGAGGAGGACGGGAGGGGAGGGGAAGGAGAAGAGGAGGAGGAGAAAGAGGAGGGGGGGGAAGGAGAAGAGGAGGAGGAGAAAGAGGAGGACGGGAGGGGAAGGAGAAGAGGAGGAGGAGAAAGAGGAGGACGGGAGGGGAAGGAGAAGAGGAGGAGGAGAAAGAGGAGGACGGGAGGGGAAGGAGAGGAGGAGGAGGAGAAAGGGAACAACCCTTCAGCCAGCCAGCCTGTCAGCCTGTCAGCCAGCCAGCCAGCCAGCCAGTGGATGAGTGATGGAGTGCTGAGGGCAGTAGTTGGGGTTCTGGTTGATTTCAGAGAGCTGGCTGGTTCTGGGAGAGTGACCCCACTGTGGGTAAACATGTTGTGAAGGGTGAGGAGTGAGAGCCTGCTCTTCATTAATACCGGCTGTCTAACGCTAACCCTGGCCTTCAGTCAACACTGGAGAGTCTCACTCTCTCCCTGCCACACTCACTCTTCCTCTTCTCCCTCTCTCCTCCGTTTCCTGCCTCCCTCTATTCTTTTCCACGTCCCTCCCATCTCTCTCTGCTCTTTTTTCTTTCTCCCTCCTCCCTCCTCTCCCCCCTCTCTCCTCTCCTCTCCTCTCCCCCTCTATCCCTATCTCTCTCCTCTTCCCTTCTCCCCTCCCCTCTTCCTCTACTCCCCCCCTCCCTCCTCTCCCCACTCTCTCCCCTCTTCTCCTCTCTACTCCCCCCTCTCTCCCATCTCCCTTCTCCCCCCCCCCCCCCCCCCGCCCTCTCAGCGTTTGGCCATAATGAGTGCCCAGACCCGGGTGTGCCCATCAATGCGCGGCGCTTCGGGGACAGTTTCCAGCTTGGCGCTTCCATCTCTGTCATCTGTGAGGACGGCTTCATCAAGACCCAGGGCGCTGAGACCATCACCTGCCAGCTGGACCAGGGCAAGGTCATGTGGAGCGGGCCCATACCCAAGTGTGAAGGTGCGATCGCTGAGCTTAGCACCCTTAATTAGCACACTCAGCTTGTGTGCTTAGCTAGCACACTTAGCTTGTGTGCTTAACTAGCACACTTAGCCTGTGTGCTTAACTAGCACACTTAGCCTGTGTGCTTAGCTAGCACACTTAGCTTGTGTGCTTAACTACCACACTTAGCCTGTGTGCTTAACTAGCACACTTAGCCTGTGTGCTTAACTAGCACACTTAGCCTGTGTGCTTAACTAGCACACTTAGCTTGTGTGCTTAACTACCACACTTAGCCTGTGTGCTTAACTAGCACACTTAGCCTGTGTGCTTAACTACCACACTTAGCCTGTGTGCTTAACTACCACACTTAGCCTGTGTGCTTAACTAGCACACTTAGCCTGTGTGCTTAACTAGCACACTTAGCCTGTGTGCTTAACTAGCACACTTAGCTTGTGTGCTTAACTAGCACACTTAGCTTGTGTGCTTAACTAGCACACTTAGCGCATATATTTAGCTGGTTCGCTTAGGTAGTGCACTGAGATAGAACAGTGAGCTAGTACACCTGTGAGGTGGATCAGTGTGAGATCCCAGGGGCGAGGGGAGGAGGCCCTTGGAAAGCACACTGAGCTATACTGACAAGACATTGGTGGTAGAAAAAGAGAGGGCTACATACAAACAGTCTTTCGATATCTTACCCCCTCTCCTTTGCCTCCCCTCGCCCCGCCTTTCTCACCCCTCCAATCCCCCCCACCCTCCCCCCCGCCCAGCTCCATGTGGGGGTCATTTCTCCGCCCCCACGGGTGTGATCCTGTCTCCTGGTTGGCCAGGATATTACAAAGACTCTCTGAGCTGTGAGTGGGTCATCGAGGCGGAGCCAGGGCGCTCCATCAAGGTCACCTTCGACAAGTACGTCCAGGTTATCACCATGTTAATGTCACGTTATTATCATGTCAGAACGTGTTAATACCATGTCATTATATATTGTAGGATGTGTTATGTATGTCTATGTTATAACCATGGACTGCCCCCCTTAGGTTCCAGACAGAGTTGGGTTATGACTTCCTGGAGATCCACGATGGGTCCAACCTCCTCTCGCCTCTGATTGGCTCCTTCAACGGAACCCAGGTGCCCCAGTTCCTGTTCAGCGGAACCAACTTCCTGTATCTGCTGTTCACCACGGACAACAGCCGCTCCAACAGTGGCTTTAGGATCCTCTATGAGAGTGAGTACGCTAGCCTGGGTTAGACTGGGTTAGACTGGGTTAGACTGAGCATGCTAACCTGGGTTAGACTGGGTTAGACGAAGTATATTAGACTGGTTTATTCTGAGTTCCATAGAGCAGCATGGTTTAACTGGTGTGCTTTGTGTGCAGGCGTGACGGTGGACACCTACTCCTGCCTGGACCCCGGGAGCCCCGTCAACGGGCTGCGGTACGGCCAGGACTTCACCATCGGCTCCACCGTGTCGTTCGGCTGCGACCCCGGGTACTGGCTCAGCCACGAGGAGCCCCTCGTCTGTGAGAAGAACCACTGGTGGAGCCACCCTCTGCCCACCTGTGATGGTACACACACACACACACATATACACACACATACACACACACACAGGCCTTTTCACTCTGATGGCTTTTTGGACTGATCGGAATCTCCAGATCAGGGGGCACATTTAACCTGCGTGTCATCCCAGCCCCCTACTAGCCTGCAGCCTTCCTCAGCAGGTGTTTGGGGGGTGGAGGGGGGGCTGGGGGGGGGCTTGTGGGGGGGTGGCAGGGGCTGGGGGTGATCATGAAGTTCGAATCTCACTTTAGCCCGGAAGGAGAAAGGCTTTGGACGTAACGGTAAGCCTGGGTGTGCTGCCTCTCCCAGCTGAGCTGGCGGCCCTCCTCCTCATCCCTCTCTTCCTCTCCTCCTCCGCGCTCGCAGGTCAAGGGTCGCCGTTCTCCATTCGAGAGAGACAGCGGGGGATATAGACACCAAGAGAGGGAGAAAGAGAGAAAGAGAGAGGGAGAGAGAAAGAGAGAAAGAGAGAGAGAGCGAGCGAGCGAGAGGGAGAGAGAGAGAGAGGGAGAGAAAGAAAGAAAAAGAGAAACATAGAGAGGGATAGAGAGAGGGAGGTGGGAGATGGAGAGAGGGACAGGGGAAAAGAAGAGAGATGGATGGAGGGAGGGAACAGTGAAAGCGAGAGAGGACAGAGAGGAGGAGAAGGAGATCAATGTGGTCGACCAGATTTGGCTGAGAGATAAGAACCTGCTTTAAGTGCTTACTGGGAGGGTTGGCTTGTTGAGTATCGATGTGTGCGTGAGCTTGCATGTGTGTGTGTGAGCTTGTGCGCTTGTGTGGTGTGTGTGACTGTGTGTGGGAGTATGTGAGTGTGTGTGACTGTGTGAGTGTGTGGTTATGTGAGTGAGCTTGTGTGTGTGTGATGTTGTGTGAGTGTGTGATTGAGCGTGTGTGTGTGTCTGCCCCTGATAAGTGTTTAAGTGACTGTGAGGAGGAGGATGAGGATGAAGAGGCGGCCATTCTAATGTAATGATGTTCCATTCCAGCCCAGATCTGCTGAACATGCTGTGATCTGACCTCAGCAGCAGCCATTGTGCTTATCTGGAATAACAACTCTTGACTTCTTTACTGTACCCGGGTATTAATTGCCTCCTTCTGTCTCTTTCTCGCTCTCCCTAACACTCTCCTTTTATCTCTCTTCCCATTTGCCCCTTCCTCCCCCGCTCCCCCCGTCCCCTCCCTCCCTCCCCCTCCTCCCCCCCTCCTCAGCTCTGTGTGGGGGGGATGTGAGGGGCCCCCGGGGCACCATCCTCTCCCCAGGGTATCCAGAGACCTACCCCAGCTCCCTCAACTGTACCTGGACTGTGGAGGTCAGCCACGGCAAGGGTGAGACACACACACACACACACAGACACGCACACACCCACAGAGACACACACCCACAGAGACACACACCCACAGAGACACACACCCACAGGCATGCACTCTCACACGCTCTCTCGGAGTCTCTCTCGAGAGAGAGAGAGCACACCCCACTCCTCAAATTCCATTTCTAAACGAATAAAACTTGTGATATTTGCTTTCCATCACATTTACTTTTCATTCTCGTGTGTGAGGAGTCCATCTGCTATAGAATATATCCCCATGGCCCTACCTCGCATGCCCCTCTCTCCCCCAGACCCGGAGCACTGCTCTCATTAGACGAGAGATAGATCAATAGTACCAAACCTCTTGTTTCTACAGAGAGATAGAGGGAGAGAGAGCTCTCTCCATCTATCTCTCTCTCTCTCCTCCCTCTCTCTCTCTGTCTCTCTCTCTCTCTCTCTCTCTCTCTCTCTCTCTCTCTCTCTCCCTCTCTCCCTCTCTCTCTCTCTCTCTCTCTCTCTCTCCCTCTCTCCCTCTCTCTCTCTCCCTCTCTCCCTCTCTCTCTCTCTCTCCCTCTCTCTCTCTCTCTCTCTCTCTCTTCCTCTTCCTGTCTTCTCTCCTCCTCATCTTTCACTCTCCTGTCTGTGAAATTATTATTCGAGCTGAGCAGCGGAGGCTAATGGCAGTTGAATATGAATCAGCCCAGGTTCTTCAACTCTTCTCAGAGTCATGAATGCCACACAGAATCATGAGGTTGGTGTGAATCATTCCTGGGGATCCTCGCTGAGACAGGCTCTCCTTCTGAACCCCTCCTCCCTGGATAACGAGATTTCATCTAGACCTGGTTGCTCTCCTCTCCCTCCTCTCCTCTACTCCTTTCCTCCTCCTGTCAAATGTTTTCTTTCCACTGGCTGTCACCCCTGATGCTTCCCTCTCATCCAATAGGAGTGCAGTTCACCTTCAACACGTTCCAGCTGGAGGATCACCATGACTACCTGCTGGTGACGGAGAACAGCAGCTTCCTGCAGCCTTTAGCTCGCCTGACCGGCTCCGAGACGCCAGCCACTATCAACGCCGGTCTCTACGGCAACTTCAAGGCCCAGCTGCGGTTCATCTCTGACTTCTCCATATCCTACGAAGGCTTTAACATTACATTCTCAGGTAAGAAGAGGAGGAAGGTGGGAATATTACCTTCTCAGGTATGTTCCTCTGGCTCCAGAGTTCAGAGCTGGAGTTTCTAAACCCCATCCCTCCAGAGTACAAAGCTGGAGTTACTAAACCACATCCCACAAGAGTACAGAGCTGGAGTTACTAAACCACATTCCTCCAGAGTACAGAGCTGTTTGTACACCCGTCCCTCCAGAGTAGGCCTGTCCTTAGCTGCTGGCCCCCAGCCATGCTGTTTAGTTCCAGATGCCACTCTTCATATTAGATAAGCAAGTTTGTGGGTCCGACACTTTGACAACCTCCCTGTCATCCGTGATAACCCTCAACCTTTCTCCTTTCCGAGGAGGGATGAAGGGGGGAAGGAGGAGAGCTAGAGGGGGGGGGGGGCTTGCTGCCTTGAGCTTTATTTGTGAAGACATTTGTTGATGTTTTAAACCAACACAACCGGTTCTGATCCAGACTTACTGTTCATCTATCGTTCAATGGGAGATGACTCTCTCTCGCTCTCTCTCATCGCCCTATTTCTCTCTCTCTTTCTCTCTGTCACTTTCTTTTCCTTCCTGTCTTTTTCAGTCTCTCTCTATCTCTCTCTTTGTCTCTCTCTCTCTCTCTCTCTCTCTGTCTGTCTGTCTGTCTGTCTCCCTCCTTTTCTCCTTTCCTGTCTGAGTGGGTCATTCATCTCTTGTTTATGACCTTGTTTACAGTATCTGGACCAGAGAGATTATTGAGAACACATTTTCTTTTTATCGCTGCATTAGTCTGTGAAGTTGCTGTGTAAAGGTTTGCTCTGTTCCATCCTAGAGACTCTGTCCTTTGGGTGCCGGAACACCATAAATATCCCGCTTCTCTCCTTCTTTCTATCTCTTCATCTCCGTCTCTTTGTGGCTTTCTCTTCCTCCCTCCATCTCCTTACCTCCCTCACAAACCCCTCTCTCTCCTCCACCCTCTATCCCTTTCTCTCGCTCTGTTTCTCTTTCCTCCTCCTGTTCTCTCTCCCTCCCTGCTCCAGAGTATAATCTGGAGCCCTGTGAGGACCCAGGCATGCCCAGGTTCGGCCGGAGGAACGGCTACAGTTTTGGGATCGGAGACGCCCTGACCTTCTCCTGCAACATGGGCTACCGCCTGGAGGGGTCCCCGGAGGTGGTGTGCCTGGGAGGGGGGCGCCGCACCTGGAGCACTCCCCTGCCCCGCTGCGTTGGTATGGAAACTGGCTTTTTTCGTGTTTGTAACCATGTGGTTCAAGGGTTATTTCCGTTGAGATGTTACACCCATGATATGAAAATGTGATTGATATGTTAAGATGTTATGGCCATGGTATTACCATGTGATTTGTTGATATGTTATTAAGATGTTATGGTTACAGAACTTTACCATTTGCCGTTACCCTGCTATTATTTCACCTGTGTCTAGAGATGGGGTTAGCCTGTTAGCATTTAGCATGTTGCTACTGTTGCCCAAAATATGAATAGTTTTGGGTCAGTATGTTAGCTTCCTAGCTGTTAGCATGTTGCTACCATTGCCCCCAATATGAATCGTCTTGGCACATTAGGTTAGCGTGATAGTGGTTGTTGTGTAACTCCCATTGCTTATGAATTGTCTTGGCTCAGTAGGTTAGCATGCTAGCGGTTTGCGTGTTGCTCCCCATGTCCTTGTCCAAACCGTCTCTTCCTGTTTAGAGTAACGTGGCTTCCTGTTGCTCAGCAGCTGCTAGCGTAGCATAGCTCTGTGTGAGTTAGCGAGTTAGCGTCTCTGCTGCCAGACACACACGCACACAGACACGCACACACACCTACACGGACACACACACCTACACACACAAACGAGCACGTGCAGTCGCACATGCTCATCTTGGAATGAAATGTTGTCTCTTGGAATCCCTCCATGATGCAGCCCCCCCGCCGCCCCCCCCCCTCTTCCCACCCCCCATCCCTGTTCCATATAAACACACTAGCAATTAGAATAATGGACATCGCTGCCGCTCCACTGAACACACTCTCCTTCCCTCTCTCTCATCCCTCTATCCTGTTCTCTTTCTCCTTCTCTCTCCTTCTCTCTCCTCACTCTGTCATCTATCTCTTTCTCTCTCTCTATCCTTAACTCTCTCTCTGTCTGTCTGTCTGTCTGTCTCTCTCTCTCTCGTGTCTCATTCATCTGTCTCTCTCCATCCCTCTTTTTGTCTCTGTCTCTCCTCCCTATCCATCTCTCTCTCTCCTTCTCTCACTCTCTCCATTCACTCCTAGACCTGGAAGGTCAGCCATCATTTTTCATATTAATTGGAAAACAATAATTGTGTGCATTAGTCACAGCACTGTGTGTCATAGTTAAGCAGAACTTTCCATCTAGAGAGCTACTCTCCTCCACTCCTCTTCTCTTCTCCTCTCCTCTTCTCTCCTCCTCTTCCCCTCCCCTCCCCTCCCCCACTGCTCATGGTTAAGGTAAGAGATGAGGTCAAGGGTTAGGGTTGCCCTCTAGTGTTCGCTACTATCACCACGTCTAGACAGGATGATCCCACGCTGGTACTACAAACCCATGACTCACTTACACACATACTCGTGCATACCACACACACACACACACACATACACACACTCTCTCAAACATACCACACACGCTTTCATGCATACCACACACACACACACTCTCAGACATACCACACACACTCTCATGCATACTACACACACACTCTCATACATGCCACACACATCACCTCTTTCTTAAACAGTGCTGAACTTCATTGCAGCTGTAAAGGCAGTGTGTGAGATATGGCAGCATCATCATCTTTATGGAGTGGGTCCAAACATCTCATAACCTACCCTATGAGATAACCATTACCATAGATATGAAAAACCACAGCCAGTTAGAGGAGAGAGAGGAGAGAGATAGGGAGAGGGTTAGAGAGAGGGGGGGGGATTTGATTTAACGTGAACGGTGATCTGTGTACTGTATATTTTGTTTAAGAGAGATGCAGTTCTCTCAAGGAGTGTGTATGCGAGGAGGGGAGGGAGGGAGGGAGCTAGGGAGGGGAGGGGAGGGGAGGGGAGGGGAGGGGAGGGAGGGAGGGAGAGGAGAGGAGAGGAGAGGAGAGGAGAGGAGAGGAGAGGAGAGGAGAAGAGAGGAGAGGAGAGGAGAAGAGAGGAGTTCCTCTCGCTGGCTTAAGCGGTTTGTTTGTAATTTGGGGGTAAACTGATAACAAAAGATGTCCTCTCTTCTATATTAGATGGAAATGTTCCCTCTGCCTAATCCAGGTTTAACACTGTGGAGCATAGTCTAGGAGTTAAACTGGAGAGGGGGAGAAGAGGATAAGGGGGAGAGAAGAGGAGAGAATAAGAGGAAGATGAGAAGAAGTGGAGAGAGGAGGGTGAGGGGGAGAGGAGTGGAGAGGAGAGGAGGAGAGAGGAGAGGAGAGAGGAGAGGAGAGGAAAGAGAAGAAGAGGAGAGATTAGCAGTGTAGGTGTTTGTTTGTGTGATCACATGAAACCCACAGTTCCTCTCGGGACACGTACACTCTCACACACACACACACACACACACAACCTCCCTCCCTCTCCTTCTCTCACTCCCTCTACCCCTTCCTCTCTTCCTCCCTCACTCCCTCTATACACCTCCCTCCATCCCTCCAACTCTCCCTCCATACCTCCCTCTATCTCTCTGTCTGAAGTAAGACCAGAGAGCTAGGTGTGTGTCTGGAATTTCAATTGCTCCACAGAATGCAGTTTGATTATGAGTTGGTGGACCGCTATCCTCGGACACAAACCTCCTGCATTGCACATTCAACATGCACACATGCCACACACACACACACACACATGCATGTACACACACATGCCACCCACCCACACACACGGACACACACAAACATCGCCTCCCACTCCACAAACACACACAAGCACACATGCACAGACACGTGCAGGCACATACACTCGCACACACACGCACAGGTGCACGCGCACACAACCTCACACTTATAGACACATGCACACAAATGCAGACACACACGCACACACACACTTTGGTTTCTTTGACCCAGGGTCACATCCCATCATAAACCAATTCCAGAAGCGTTTCCCCCGACAACCCATGGCGTGTTAGTCCTCTGAAAGCTTGTATGTGTCTGTTTACACCTGATCCTACCAACTCAGAGGCTGAGTGTGTGCGTGTGTGTGTGAAGAGGGGGGGGGTTGGACCTTACCTATTATAACACCCTTGTTTTCTGTATTTCTCTCTCACACACACGTTGTATTGTACCACAACAGTACTCTCCAGTTTTCCAGGCAGCCAGGCAGTTGAGGGGCTGGGAGGTGAGAGAGTGAGTCGTGGGGAGGGTGAGGACCGGTGGAGGGTAAGAGGCGGAGGAGGGGGGAGGCAGGAGGAGGCGAGGGGGAGGCAGGTGGAGGGGAGGGGGGGAGGCAGGTGGAGGGGGAAGGCAGGAGGAGGGGAGGGGGGAGGCAGGTGGAGGGGAGGGGGGAGGCAGGTGGAGGGGAGGGGGAGGCAGGTGGAGGGGAGGGGGGAGGCAGGTGGAGGAGAGGGGAGGCAGGTGGAGGGGAGGGGGGAGCAGGTGGAGGGGAGGGGGAGGCAGGTGGAGGGGAGGGGGGAGGCAGGGTGGAGGGGTTGGGTCTGTGGAGCTCCAGATAAGAGCTGCTTCTCCTGTTTGATGCTCTGCTGCCTCCACACCTGACTGGAGCTGTCACACATACACACACATGCAGACATACACACAAACACACAACATGCACACACACACACCACACACGCACACACATGCAGACATGCACAGACATTCACACCACACACACACACACACACATGCAGACACACACACACAAACATGCAGACACACACAGAGCGAGGGAGAGCTAGAGAGAGAGAGAAGGTGAAGGAGGTAGGAAGAGAGAGGTAGAGAGGTAGAGCTAGAGAGAGACTTTGCCTTTTAACGATACCTTTATTGGGCAATTAGAACTGCCAGCCAACCAAGCAGTTTCACCACACCAAACATTTCTTATTAAGACAAAACCATTTCACTTGCAAATTTCACACAATGTTATTTTCTCATCAACCTAGACCAAAAACAAACCAAAAATAATAAAATAAAACCTCTCCTATTCACAAGTTCAGCTCTAAACCCCCCTCCCCATCCACTGTGCACAAGGCACCCCTCACCCCCCACACATCCACAAACTCCTCCATTTTCTCCACCAGCTTATAATACGAGAACTGTGTTCTGTATTCACAATCACTGACAGAGAGAGAGAGAGCAAGAGTTAGAGAGAGTTAGAGAGAGAGAGTTAGAGAGTTAGAGAGAGTAGAGAGAGAGAGAGAGAGGTAGAGAGAGAGAGTAGAGAGTTAGAGAGAGAGAGTTAGAGAGAGAGTTAGAGAGAGTAGAGAGTTAGAGAGAGAGAGTAGAGAGAGAGAGAGAGTAGAAGGAGAAGAGCTTAGAGAGAGGAGAGAGAGTAGAGAGAGAGAGTATAGAGAGTTAGAGAGAGAGAGAGATGAGAGAGAGAGAGAGAGAGAGAGAGAGCTAGAGAGAAGGAGAGAAGGAGCTAGAGAGAGATAGAGAGAGAGAGAGAGGAGAGAGAGAGAGAGAGAGAAGAGAGAGAGGAAGGAGAAGGAGCTAGAGAGAGCTAGAGAGAAGGAGAGAGAGAGAGAGAGAGAGAGAGAGAGAGAGAGAGAGAGCTAAAGAGAGAGCTAAAGAGAGTGAGAGAAAGAGACAGAGAGGTCGAGACAGAAAGAGAGGGATAGACAGAGAGGTAGAAGTAGCAGGGTAATTTTCTAAATGGAGTGTGTTACTGTGGTGATTTATCCCGAATATGACACAGCTAATATCATCATAACATCTCTCAGAAGCCATCCTATAAATCACCATGGATACGCCTGCACCCGCTGTACCAAAGTGCATGATGGGTATTAACGCGTGCCTTTGGATGGTCTGTTGTACCATTAAGGGTGCGTTTGATTGTTATTGCTCAATGTCAGTGCGGGGCCGCCATCCAGGGTGGGGCTAAGGAGCGATGGAAAGAAGTCACGTCTAATTTAGTCTCAGTCCCACAATGCACCAGTGAGGACGCAGGCGGTGGTTGGAGTGGGAGGGAGGTGTTAGTCCCCTTATAAGACATGATGGATACGACAAAATAACTGGTATTAAAACGTCATGTAATGGTGAAATAATACCAACACTGTGACAGGTTTATCCTTCCCTCTCCTCCCCCTCCTCCTCGCCGCTCCCCTATCCTCCTCCCCCACTCCTCCTCCCCTCTCCTCTCCTCCCCTCTCCTCCTCCCCCCTCCCCTCTCCTCCCCCTCCTCCTCGCCGCTCCCCTCTCCTCCTCCCCCCCTCCTCCTCCCTCTCCTCTCCTCCCCCTCCTCCTCCCCCCTCCCCTCTCTCCTCCCCCCTCCTCCTCCCCCCTCCCCCTCTCCTCCTCCCCCCCTCCTCCTCCCCTCTCCTCCCCCTCCTCCCTCCCCCTACCCCTCTCCTCCCCCTCCTCCTCCCCCCTCCCCTCTCCTCCTCCCCCCCCTCCTCCTCCCCTCTCCTCCCCTCATCCTCCTCCCCCCCCCTCCTCCTCCCCTCCCCTCTCCTCCTCCCCCCCTCCTCCTCCCCTCATCCTCTCCCCCCCTCCTCCTCCCTCTCCTCTCCTCCTCCCCCCCCTCCTCCTCCCCTCCCCTCTCCGTCCTCCCCCCTCCTCCTCCCCTCTCCTCCTCCCCCCCTCCTCCTCCCTCGCTCAGCTGCCCGGGGGCTCTTGTGGTATCAATGTTGTTTTTCCTCTCCTTCGCCCCTCACTCTTTCTTTCCTGTGATCTTCAATCTCCCTCCGCTCCTCCCCCCCCCCCATCCCCTTTCTTCCCTCCAGCTGAGTGTGGCTCCACGGTGGTGAACAGTGAAGGCGTCTTGTTGTCGCCCAACTATCCAATGAACTACGAGAACAGCCATGAGTGCATCTACAGCATCCAGGTGCATGCTGGGAAGGGCATCAACATCTCCGCCAGAACCTTCCACCTGGCCCAGGGAGATATCCTCAAGGTACACGCTCGGACACACACACGCTGTCACACGCACATGGACACACGCGCGCGCGTACGCGCACGGACACACACACACACACACACACCACCTTACACTTTCCAGCCTTAGCTGTCTGAGCTTGACGCCAATGTCAGCTTCTTACTGAATTCTCTCCTCCCCTCTCCCTCTCTCTCCCCTCTCCCTCTCTCTCCCCTCTCCCTCTCTCCTCCCCTCTCCCTCTCTCTCCCCTCTCCCTCTCTCTCCCCTCTCCCTCTCTCTCCCCTCTCCCTCTCTCTTCCTCTCCCTCTCCTCTTCCTTTCTCCTGCTCCCTATCTCTCCTCCTCTGGCTCTCCTCGTTCCTCTCTACTCTCTATCCTCCTCTCTTCTCCTCTTCCCTCCCTCCCCCCCCCCCCCCCCCCCCCCGTCCAGATCTACGATGGCAGGGACAGCACCGCTCCAGTGCTGGGGGCGTTCACGGGCTCCTCCATGCTCAGCACCACCCTCATCAGCACCTCCAACCACCTCTGGCTGCAGTTCTACTCTGACGACGAGGCCACCGGGGAGGGCTTCAAACTGGTGTACTCCAGTGAGTATACGCTTACAAACAGTATATACCTATAACCAGCATGCTCCGATATGTACACACTGACCACTAGTACACTTCAGTAGGTGCACATTTAAAACCAACATACTCCAATAAGGACACACCAGTACACTTCAGTAAGTATACACTTATAGTTAGTATTCTCAGGTAGTCCACACTTTGTACTTGTATGCTGCAGGTAGGACACACCTATAACCTGTATACTCCATGTTGTACAAACTTCTAATTAGTATGCTCCAGGCAATACACACTTGTAACTAGTCACCTCCAGTTAGTGGACTTTGATCAAGTATGCTCAAGGTAGTACACACTTAGACTATTGGAAGTGCCATCAGCATAGTAGCCGTCTATTAGTCAGTTTAGTACGTGAACTAGTGTACCTCTGTAAAGGTACAATTGGTATGATTTTTTCAGGAAAAGAAGAAAAGTTTTGTGTCCTATAAACATGTTGTGTAAGCTAATGAGGCCCTCTGAGAGTTGTTTAGCAACACAGACAGCTCAGTGCCAGTGGAATGTCAATTTATAATTTTGGAGAGGCCCACTATTATCCATCCATTTATGTTCCAGCAATCCTGTTCCAGCCAATCGCCTTCTACGAGGCGGGCTTTCTTTCTGGGAGGGAGGGAGGGAGGGAGGGAGGGAGGGAGGCAGGCAGGCAGGCAGGCAGCAGGCAGGCAGGAGGGAGGAGGGAGGGAGGGAGGGGGGAGGCGAGGGAGGGAGGGAGGAGGGAGGGAGGGAGGGAACCAGTTCATGTCTATCTCTGTGTGAATCTCCTAAACCCCTCTGTCTGTCCCAGAATTCATTTCACCTGGAGAATTACCACTTTGATTAGATTAGCTGGGGTCCGTGTGGACTGGGGAGGCAGGGGGGGTGGGGAGGGGGGGAGGGAGGGAAACAGAGTGGGGAATAGGAGGATGAGTGGATGACACGCTCTTGCCCATTTTTCCATCATTAAACTGACAAAATCTATTAGTCCAGAAAAATCCATACAAAATGTCAGCATCCCAAACTGAATACACTTCACCTCCCTGTCTCTCAAAGTCTGTTCTCCCCCCCCCCCCCCCCCTCCCCTCCAGGTTTTGAGCTGTCCCACTGTGAGGACCCTGGTGTTCCTCAGTTTGGCTTCAAGGTCAGCGACCAGGGTCACTTCTCCGGCAGCAGCATCACGTACCGCTGTAACCCTGGTTACACGCTGCACGGCTCCTCCACCCTCAAGTGCATGACCGGGGAGAGGAGGGCCTGGGACACACCCCTGCCCTCCTGCATAGGTGAGACACACACACACACACACACTCACACACTCACATACTGAACTCCCTGACCTCCTGCACAGGTGAGACACTGGTCTAACACAGCTAGCGGTACCACATTTAAACTGTCTCCAATTCCAACCGCTTGTTTGACCTTTCACTGGTGGAGGTTTGAGACCTGCAGATTATCTCCCTCTCAGACCTCTCTCTCTTTCTATCTCTCTATCCCTCTCTCTCTCTTTCTATCTCTCTATCCCTCTCTCTCTCTTTCTATCTCTCTTTATCCCTCTCTCTCACTCTCCTTCTCTCTCTATTCCTCTCTCTTTCCATATCCCACTGTCTTTCTAGCCCTCTCTCTCCCACTATCTCTCTATCTCTCTCTCTTTCCTATCACACTATCTCTGTGTGTCTCTCTATCACTCCACATCCCTCTATCTCAAACTCATAATGTTCTCTCCTCCTTTATTACCGATGAAATATTAATCTTTTCTTCCTGGTCTGAGGAAAGGGGGAGGAGAGAGGAGGGAGAAGGGGGAGGAAGGAGAGGGGAGGTCGGGGGCATGGAGGGAGGGAGGTAGGGAGGTCGGGACTAAGGGAGGAGGGAAGGAAGGAGGCATAGAGGAGTGATCTCATGCATGGGGGTAATATCCAGTGACAGATGCCTTGGAGAGAAATGCCACATCAGCACTTCATTCTCTTTTTAAAACCTTCCCTCTCTCTTTTCTCTCTCCTTCATTCTCTCTCTCTCTCTCCTTTATTCTCTCTCTTTCTCTCTCTCCTTCATTCTCTCTTCTTTCTCTCTTTCTCT